>JAQJVK010000013.1:3724546-4037046 GCA_035578135.1 Flexamia atlantica | reverse complement strand
TGTTCTTAACATTTAGCTTAAAAATATTGTTTTGAAATACTTATTTAACTTTGTACAAGTTACGATATTTTTAAAGATGTTTCATCTTTTAATTAATATGTTTCCAAACCTTATCATGCGAGTTTAAAAAAACAAACGAAAAAGGCGAAATAAAAATAAAACCAAGGAATAAAACCAACGAAACTTGCGTTGAATGAAACGCAAAAACTGGCAACTTTTACTTGACATCATCACTGGGCCGAGTTTATTATCCTGGTGACCTCGCATGCTGCCGACCATGTTGCGTAACGGTTGCGCAACAGCATCGGTCGACCAGTTGGCAATACAAGCTGTTGACCTTGGAACATCTGCTGCACACCTGGCCCGAGATCAGTTGGCGACTCCCCTCCCCCCCCCCCGACAGCAACGCTTTGGGACTTAGAGGTACGTGGACCCCTTGTTAGTCACCAAGGGTTGAGACCCTAAATTTGAAAGTTTTATGGCGGTCCTTACAAGGACCTTTTTGCCACCAGGGTGGACTTTTGGAGGAGGAAAAGGAAAAAGGGTTTTTATTTTGACAATTTTATTTTGATTTTGTCACCTTGTTTTGTAAGTTCAAGGTATTTTGGGTTTATATAAATGGAAAGATGTTTAGGTAGGGTAACAATATAAATTTTGGTTTTTTCTTTATTGTATAGGTAAAAAATATTGGATTTTCGTTTGATGATGTGATATTTGGTGTTTAGTCTTAGTCTTTTTAGTAATAGTTTCTGCTGGGGTAATTGTGGTAAAACAGGTGAAAGAGGTGGTTCGGTGTTGAGTTTGATGCCAGTGAGAATGTTTTTCCCAACTGGCTGAAAAGGATTTAGAGCAATTGTAGATGTGACATCGTACCAATCACGATTGTTATTAGATTGAAGAACTCGATACCCCAGCAGTTGTAAACGTGAGAAACAATTGTACCAGATTTTGAAATACTGGGAGCGGTTCATGTTGAAGCAGGAGTTGTTAGGTTGGTGGCAAAGCGGAGAATGAACTGTTGAGTGTAGGATGTGACCATCTGCTGTGCCAGCTGACGCAAAAAGGTCGACCAACCGGCTACTACAAGGTTGGCGGCGCAGGCGTCAGTGGTCAGGTCAACAGCCTTCGCTTCACCAGAAATAGAAAGGTGGCTCAGTGATAATGTAAAATAAAATTTGTCAGTTTTGCATAGTAAAATTTATACTGTTAGTTTGATTATAAAATGTTGCCGGATTTTTTGTTAGGTTTATTATTTTTTTAGTTTTTGGGTAAAGACATTTATTGGTCGGTGGTTCGTTAGTTTTAAAGCCTCTAGATGAACGTCAACCTCACCACCACGCTAGAGGTCACTCTTTTTAGGGTAAAGAGGTTCCCACAGGCCTAGACCAAATAAACCTGTGGTATGGAGAAACCCGTACTTATTAGTTAAAAAAGATTGATTTTTAATTTGCCGCTGTCCTTTGTAATTTTCAGATGTTTTGGCTTTGGAGGAATACGAAATTTTTTAGGCAGGTCGATGATAAAAGTTGTATTTTTTTCTTCGTTGAGGATGTGAACAAGGTTGTTTTTGGTTTTCAAAATTTTGTAAACGATATTTTTTTTCAGCCTGTTGATCTTCAATTTTTTTGTTGGCAGTCTTTTACATGGTGCGGGTTGAAATGGATAGGGGATTTTGACTATTAGTGAAGGACGCGGAGTTTCTTGATTGGTTGATTGAGCGGGCGGAGACAGTTGAGCAGGCTGAGACAGTTGAGCAGGTGGAGTCTGTGACAGTTGAGCAGGTGGAGTCTGAGCAGGCTGAGACAGTTGAGCGGGCGTAGTCTGATGAAAAACAAAAAATTCGGACATGTCGGACATGAAGTTTTCATTTTCCAGCACTTGTTTTTCTTGAAGTTGGCTTCTTATAGTATATTCAAGTTCTTGCTCGAGCAAACCTCGTAGGATAGAGGCATCATGGCTGGATGATGAGGATGAGAAGTTCATAATGTAAAATAAAAAGAAAAATGTAAAAAATGAGAATGTAAAATTTAACAGCAAAGGTGGCAAGTGGCAAGTTGCAGAATGACAAGAGGTGGTCAAGTGGGGTTATTATAGGCAGCAGACACGGCAACCTTTTAGTCAAGGTAGTGTAAGCGGAAGCTACCGGCTCGGCGTCCAAGGTGAACTAGGTGGCAAAGTCACGGCAACGCTCGCTCCCCCCCCCCCTCGGTCACCGACCGCGGCGCGGTTAAGGTGAAGGTCCGCCTCCGTCCCAGCAGGCGGATATGTCAACCTTCAAGTCAAGGCCGCCCGCTTCAGCTTGATATAGGCGAGCGCGCAGCGTTTCGCTTTAGCATTACGGTGAAGGTGTAGCTCGTGCTCTTATGAGCAGGGTTATGCTGTGACGTAATGTTCGCCATGGTGTGAGGGATGGCTTATGTCTAGCTCACATCGCGTTCGGTTATTGTAGAAGAGGCGCCCTTCTATAATGATTGGCCGCAATGGCAATCCAACTACCTTTCCATTTCCTGCGTGGTTTAGCTATCAGGGGTAATATTATGGTGAGGTGTGTGGGATGGCTTATGTCTAGCACACACCATAACTGTAATATTACGTAGGGGGTAGTATTATGGTGAGGTGTGTGGGATGGCTTATGTCTAGCACACATCGTAACTGTAATATTACATAGTATAAGTTAGGGGTAGTATTATGGTGAGGTGTGTGGGATGGCTTATGTCTAGCACACATCGTAACTGTAATATTACATAGTATAAGTTAGGGGTAGTATTATGGTGAGGTGTGTGGGATGGCTTATGTCTAGCACACATCGTAACTGTAATATTACATAGTATAAGTTAGAATAGGGGGAACGTTAGGTAGGGGTTAAGATATGATAGGGCGGTGATGTGTGTGGGATGGCTTATGTCTAGCACACACAGTAACCGTTGCATGTTAGCATTTAAGGGGTAGCATAAGATATAATAAGGCGGTGAGGTGTGTGGGATGGCTTATGTCTAGCACACACAGTAACCGTTGCATGTTAGTATAAGATATAATAAAGTAGTATAAAATAAAGTAGTATAAAATAAAGTAGGGACCCCACGCTTCCCCACCCCCTTTTTTTATAAATTTTAAATGACCTTGACCTACATTTGGCTGACCTACTCTTAAACTTTAAAATTTTTAAATGACCTTGAAACTTTAGTTTTCGCGCTATAACTTTTATACCGTTGGTGTTATTAAATTGTTACCGGACTTTATTGTAAATTAGATTATTTTGCGTAATTTGAATACCCACCTGATAAAATTTGGAAATATATTAAGTAAAAAAAAAAATAAAATGTTAAGTTTTTTTTAGTTTTTGCGTTATAACTTTTATACCGTTGGTTTGATCGAAAAATGTTACTGGACCTCTTTTGTTTGTCTTTTAATTCCGCGTAATTTGAGTACCCGCACGATAGGTTTAGAGCATTTTTGTAATATCCACTGCCACCGTGTACGGCGACGCAGTTCTAAAGTTGAACGGCAACGAAATCAAGTTGGCGACCCCCCCCCCATCAATTGATGGGGGGGGGTTAATATTTTTTGACCTTGACCTTGACCTTGACCTTAACCTTGACCTTGACCTTGACCTTGACCTTGACCTAGACCGGGGGGGGAGGGGGGGGAGGGGGGGGGAGGTCGCCAACTTGATTTCGTTGCCGTTCAACTTTAGAACTGCGTCGCCGTACACGATGGCAGTGGATATAACAAAAATGCTCCAAATCTATCGTGCGGGTAGTCAAATTAAGCGGAATTAAAAGACAAACAAAAAAGGTCCAGTAACATTTTTTGATAAAACCAACGGTATAAAAGTTATGACGCAAAAACTCAAAAATCGAGGCTATAGCCTTGGGCTCACAGTATATATATAAGGTGTGCTGTAGTCTTGTGGTTACATTTGCCATGGAATCCCTCATGATCTTTGGTGCTGTGCACAACTTTGTCGAAGCCAAAAAAGTACTATGGTACATAAGAACGTATCATAGCAATCTGAAGTGTATTAGTGGAGTACTTGAAGCTGTTAAAGCAGACGGTACAAAAATCTGTTGCACTTCGGATTCTATGGATTACGAAGGACTCGAAACATGGGTCCTTTATTATGTACAATTTTGTACAAAAATTCACATCAAAGTTGACACGGACTAAAGGGGTTTTCTAGGAGGAAAGAAAAGAATAGATACCAACAATGCATGTTGGTAGCTATTCTTTTCATTCTTCCGCTAAGATTTAAATGACCTTGACCTACTTAGGACTTAGAAAATTTTCACTAAGTTACAATTGACCTTCAAAATAAGTAGGTCAAGGTCATTTAACTTTAAGCGGAAAAAAGAGAGGAACAGTGTTATTAATTAACACTGTTCCTCTCTTTTTTCCTAAAAGGCAGGGGGAGAAGTTCCGTTAATGTCTACTTTTATGTGGCAGAATCATATCCATCATCATCTGATTCATTTTGAAAGTTGATGTAATCTACATCAACCCAAAGATAATGGAATCCTTGTTCAAAAGCCATAGTATCAATGTATGTTTCAAGTGTTGAAAACCAATTCGGATCTACCAAAGGGTTGATGGTAACTAATAAACGTTGATATGTTAAATTTACCATTCTTTCCCCAGTAACATTAATCGTAAGAAAATTAATATTCTGGAGGACATGGATTAAATTTAACATAAATTGAATATGTTGTTGAGGAGTGCAAAAAACATTGTAAAACATACGGAAACTTTCCATGATTATCGGTGAGGGAAGTGATGCCTCTTCATATAATCCACGGTTTATATATACATTTTCCCCACCATAAAGTTTTAAAAGTGGGTCAAGGTCATCTGAAGATACCCTATGAACGGGGAACAGAGCAGTAAGTGGTTAGACCACAAACTGCTCTGTTCCCCGTCCCTATTTAATTTCTCATAATTATATGTGTTTATAAACACATACAATTAATTTCATATTTTGCCAGGGGGCAGAAATTGCAGAGATGACATTTTTCTTGAGGTGCCGGCATTTGTAGTTTATACCCAATTATTCCGCTTCTATAAGCAATAGTTCGATAAAGCTCTTCCCCCGGGCCGGCAAGAGGAAGCGCCTGAAAAAAAACAATTATTAATTTAAAGAAATTAAAAAAAATAATATATTGTTAACAAAATAAACAATGCAGTTAATGAAAAAACGTACCATGTGACATACGGCACATATTCTGCCAACATTTGGCCCTTCAAACCAAATTTTGGTTTTGTAGACGCATCGTCTTTTATGCTCATAAATGAGCTCTCCTTGCAAAATTGGCGGCAGCGGCTCTGACACCCTTCTGATATGCCGGAGCATAGGGTTATCGGTGCAGATACGCTGCAGACACAACTCGTACAAGGAGCTCATAGTTATGGTCTGGCTATGCAAACCTCAAAGCTTTAAATACGTACCAATCACCTTGATGGCGAAGGACACGCACCCCCCCCCCTTCCCCTCCCCCCCCTCCCCCCCCCGGGTTTCCAGTATATATATTGAGCGGATAAAAGCTTCATAGAATTAATAGTTTGCCACATTTTGAATCAACAAAACGTTATGGAATCTTTCCAAAAATACCTGATTGATAAAAAATTAAGTAGAAACCGAAGGGAACAAAGAAGACAACACAGATTAAAAAAAGCTTTTGAAAAATTAAAATTAGTTGTACCGGAAAGTCAAAAACAAAAAAAATTTAACAAACAATCTATAGTTCAAAATGCAATAGATTACATTAAAAAATTGGAAGAAGACTTGAAATTACCAACATTTAACTTAGAACAACAAGAATTTGAACAATCCGAACAGACATTTTTACAGGAAATAGAAGAATTCCAACAATTCGAACAGAAATTTGTGCAGGAAATAGAAGAATATCTTCAAACTTCGCAAAATTTAAACCAAGACATTTATGAAATTTTGTATCAACCTTTTGAAACTGTTTTCTTGCCAGTGTTAGAAAGCTTGGATGAATATTTTTTTGACCTCGAAAAGTAGAGGGGGTAAATGGGTGGGGGGCTGTTATAAAGGCAGGGTTAACAGAGTAATCTTTACTTTCTTAGGATCCAGCGCTATGGCAGGCACTTCGTCTTCGTCCAGGTCTTCTTCCTCGTCATCAACAACATCATCATCATCTGTTGTTTCTATTGTGAAACAAAAATCTCCTTCTCTAAAAAAATCTTCACCGAAAAAATCTCCTTCTCCAAAAAAATCTTCACCGAAAAAATCTCCTTCTCCAAAAAAATCTTCACCGAAAAAATCTCCTTCTCCAAAAAAATCTTCACCGAAAAATCTCCTAACAAAATTTCTGAAAAACTTCAAAAACTTCAAAAATTAAGAAAATCCTGTTTTAAGAAAGAACAATGTGCTCATATTTTAAAAAAAGGAGCGAACAAAGGTGAAAGGTGTGTGAAATTGTGTAGTGTAAATGAAAAATTGTGTAGACTGCATAAAAAATGTGAACCTTCCGAAAAAGTCAAAATTCAACCTTCTAAAAAAGTCAAGATTGAACCTTCCAAAAGTGAATTGCCAGAAAAAATTGAAAACTATAAAAGAATTAAAATCAACAGATTAAAATTAAACCACAAATATGTTTTTGTAAAAAAGATCAGTAACAGGGATGTTGTTCTTAGATGTTGTGATGAACTCTACTTGCTCAAATTACCAGTAAATCTTCAAATTCCAAATATCAGTAATGTTCATTATTATTTAGTAAGAAAATCTCCATCTGATAAAGTTAAATGGTCAAATTAAACACAAGACAAAAAAATGGAGCGGGGGAATAGACCACTTTGTAATTCCAAGAGAATTACTTAGCGGTCTATTCCCCCGCTCATAGGGTATTTTTGAATGACCTTGACCTATTTTCAAAATTTACAATGGAGGGGTAATTTCTTATAAAAGCGGGATAACAGAATGACTTTTTACTATTTAGGATCTAGTAACATGTCAGGTTCTTCTTCATCATCCAGTTTTAGAAAAGAACAATGTTTATATATTTTTAAAAAAAGGTAAAAAATGTGTAACGATGTGTTGTGTGAATCAAACATTATGCAGTGTGCACAAAAAATATCTTCATTTGTTAAAATTGTGAGGTTAATGTAAAAATAACAACAACAAAAAACAAAAATAGGAGCGGGGGAATAGACCACTTTGTAGTTCCAAAAGAATTACATAGCGGTCTATTCCCCCGTTCATAGGGTATTTTTTGGTGACCTTGACCTACTTTTGACACTTAGAAATTTTCGCTAACTTTTATTGACCTTGAAAATAAGTAGGTCAAGGTCATCCATAACTTTAAAAAAAAATAAGGGGTGTACGGTTTTACAGAACCGTACACCCCCGAAAACCTAGCAGAAGAAAAGCTATTTTACATAAAAATGACCTTGGGACTTAGAAATTTTCGCTTACTCTTTTGTTGACCTTGAAAATAACTAGGTCAAGGTCATTTGATAATTAAAAGAAAATGGGGGGTGTACGGTTTGACAGAACCGTACACCCCGGAAACCTAAAAGAAGATAAGCTAATTTACAATACAACCTGCCTAGAGTTTAAAAAAAAATAGTTAGTCAGCGCAGCGTTGCACATAATGATTACAGTGTGAGCTAGACATAAGCCATCCCTCACACTTCACCATAAGCGCACAACGCTGAGCTAAAAAGTAAAAAATATCTAGTCAGCCCAACGCTGCACAGAATGATTACGGTGTAAGCTAGACATAAGCCATCCCTTACACCTCACCATAACCGCACAACGCTAAGCTAAAAATGAATGTTATACAAATATGTTTTTTATTCCCTAACACTAAAGGAGCCAGCGACTCACCATAAGGCGCAAATCAACTGGGGTCCAGCGAAACTCCGGAGGTAGGCGAACTACCCATCCAGCACGTATAGAGGTTGTAAGTGACCCGCTTTGGTAAGCGTAATCACTACAAAAGCGGTAGCCGGTTTTACCATTATTGGTTTTACCATGCAAAAGATGGAAGGAAAAAAGGAAAGGAAATTGGAATTGAAAGGTGTCCCTAACTAAAAAGGAGTACAAGACAAGAGAGGGAATGCCCTCAACAAGCTTGTTGGAAAAAGGAAATTGGAATAGAAAGGTATTAAAAACATATCATATAACATTCTTAAAAACAAAAATATTACTTTAAATTTAAACATTCTAAGCAGAAATATATTGTAAGTAAAAGAAAGATTTTAAAATAATACTAACTACCAAACCAGCAAATTAAAAACAAACTACAAACCCTAGGGTATCTACAAGCACAAACAACTACCATGCCTTAAAATTAATCAGTCCTACGTCAAGATGTTATTATACAAATAACACCAAGATATTTTCACCAAACAGCAAAAATGATAAAATGTTCAGGGCGCCTTCTGAACATGTTACCACCTCACTGTCTAGCGAGCAAGTGATGCCGAACCACACGCGCAGATCCCGGACCCCAACTCGGCTTGAGGTCATCCCCCCTCCTCGCTTACCCCCTCCCAAACCACAGGACCCTTACTGCGGGTTTGGTTTCCATCATTCTTTTGCCATTGTTCCAACAGGCAACAACATTTCTTTCTTTACTTTACATTGGATTTGTAAAAATTTTAAGTGTTAAAACTTCTCAATATTTAATATTTTAGGACTTTGAAAAATTTTCAAACCTATCATTCTTTTGCAATTGTTTAAACAGGCAACAACACTTCTTTTTTTATTTTACTTTACATTGGACTTGTAAAACTTCCTAATAATTAATACTTTCGGACTTAGAAAAATTTTCAAACATTTGCTTCAACATTTATTTTACAATATCAAGTTTCTTTTATAATGCCTCCAACAGACAACAATTTTCCTTTTGGATGTACAATTTGTGAAAAAATATATAAAATGGTTGAACCAGAAGATTTAACGGATGACGAAAGTATTTTTGAAAATAGTTTGATTCCAGTAGAAGATACATCTGATGCTACATCCGATGCTACATCCGATGCTACGTCTGATGCTACAAGTGATGAAGAAAATATTTTGGAAGTACCAGTAGCAATAGGCGAAGAAACACCGTTAACACATGTTGTAACAATTAACTATGATCCAGTACAATATATACATGCTCTTGTTCGGCGACGTTTGTTTCCGGCATCGGAAATGGAGGAAGATGAAAGCGATAACGATTTGGAAATAACATATTTAAACAACAGCAATGATGATCACACTTACGACGCATAATATGTATTATTTTGAACTTAAATTATTTGACCTTGGCACTTAGATTTTTTTAAAACTTCCATTATTTGACCTTGAGACTTAGAATTTTTTTAAAACTTCCATTATTTGACCTTGAGACAGAGACTTAGATTTTTTCTAAAACTTCCATTATTTGACCTTGACACTTAGATTTTTTTTAATACCTGCATTATTTGACACTTAGATGTTTTTTTAAACTTGCATTATTTGACCTTGACACTTAGGAGTTTTGAAATATAAGAAATTTAACTGTTATTAACACTTTTTGTGTTTAATACAGAAAAAGTGGTGGGGGTAGTCTATAAATAGGGGTAGTTTAAGAGTGGTTTTTATTATTACTGCAACTTTTGTGGAGAGCACACCTACGTCATGTATTACTGCATCAGTTGTGAAGAATCTTTTGAAAATGAAAACTTACTACAAATACACAAAGAAGTGTACCATAACAACGAAACAAGAAACAATGCAGAAGAAGAAGATTTGGAAGAATTAGATCAAATGCTGGCTACCCATCAACAACTAAATTCAAGACCAAGTGTCATTCAATACGCACCCGGACCATCTTTGGATGTGGAATTATACGCCCGAGCTTTACCAGGCAGTGTAGTAACTCATTTTAAGATTGACAATGCTCAATTGTAACTAGCACAATTTATATTGAAAGCAAAAACATTAGTAACAAAAACATTGAAGAATGAACTAAGAAGATTAAATTTTATAAAGTTTGGAATATTATTAGATACTGTATTTACAAATGTTCAGAATGAAACATCACCAAGAGGATTTTTAACTAAAAACAAAACCATCATGTTTGCATCGGATATAAGCTCAATTGTGGATGATTGTTTTGAAGAACTTTTAACAAAATTACAAGAACATGAAGGAAGAGGTTCTGGATGGAGTTTGTTAAGTATAACAGGCTTAGATGTGAGAGTTCATAAACATGGATATGGAATGAGAGGTAGTAGTTATATTGCTTTGCCAAGGAAGATTCGAGTAACCAAATCTTGTGTTAATGTACAAAATGAAAATGCTGAATGTTTCAAGTATGCAATGCTTGCAAAATATGTAGAAGATCATGTGGAACGACCGAGTAGAGCATACGATGAGGTTTCCTATATGTATAACTTTCAAGGCATGACTTATCCTGTTTCAATTCAAGACATATCAAAATTTGAAAAGAAAAATCCTTTTGCATCTGTAAACATCTTTGGCTTAGATTCATCCAACAATGTCTATCCCTTACGTATAACACCCACCGAACGCAGAGATCATACCGATTTATTATTAATAACAAAAGGTGATATTTCACATTATGTATATATTAAAGATTTCGAAGCTCTAGTTTGCAAACAGTTATCAAAACATAAAGAAGAAAAAAACACTTGTAAAAGATGTTTTTGTTTTGTAAACAAACCATTAAGAAGAGGTGGTTCAGAATGGTTGATGGAACATCAAAAATTATGCAATGGAAACTATGAAGTAAGAATTAAATCACCACACCCTAGCAGATCACAAGTAAAATTTGATAAAGTTATCCAACAATACAGAATTCCCGTTGTAGTGTATGCAGATTTTGAATCTTCATTGCTTCCACTTGAACAAGAAGAAGGAGAGGAAATTACAAGCAGAACAAAGTATCAACTTCACAAACCAAACAGCTACTGTTTAATAGTAAAATCCACTCTGCCTGAAGAACATCTTCAAGAATATGGTTTGACATCTACACCAAAGATTTATCGTGGAGAAGAAGCAGCTCGATACTTTGTTGATGATTTATACGACATCGCTGGGAAAGTGGAAGCAATGTATAGCAATGTGGTTCCTATGTCACCTATGACACCGGAAGAACTTTATCTTTATGATTTGGCAACAACATGCTATTTGTGTAACAATCAATTTACAGAAAGTAAAGTTAAAGTTCGCGACCATGATCATCTGACAGGAAGCTACAGAGGTGCAGCTTGCAACGGATGTAACATCAACTACAAACTACCATCTTTTATTCCTGTGGTTTTTCACAATCTTAGCGGATGCGATGGACATTTTATCATTCCCGAATTAGCAAGAGACAACGGTGAAATAGACGTTATAGCACAAACTATGGAAAAATTTATAAGCTTTTAAAAAAAGGTGGGCAAAATTAAACTTATATTTGTTGATTCTTTTCGATTTATGCCTTCCAGTCTTATGAAACTTTCTGAAAATTTAAGAAGACAAAATTTAATAGAAACAAGCAAAATTGTACCTGCAGAAAAAATGGATTTGGTTCTTCAGAAAGGAGTTTTCCCGTATGATTACATCGATGGACTACATAAATTTCAAGAAACGTCACTTCCTCCACCAGAAGCTTTCAAAAGTAAACTTACCGATTTGGACATTTCACCTGAAGACTATCAACACGCATGCAGAGTTTGGGACGAATTGGAAATGAACACTCTGGGAGATTATTCTGACTTTTATGTAAAACTTGATGTGACCCTTCTCTGCGATGTGATGGAAGAATTTAGAAACACCTGCTTTGAAGCTTACGGATTAGACCCTCTTCATTCTTATACTTCTCCAGGACTAGCTTGGCAAGCTATGCTAAAAGAAACAAAGTGCAACCTTCAATTATTAACAGATATTGACATGGTGTTGATGATCGAATCGGGCGTTAGAGGTGGATTGACCCAAAGTGTTACTAGACATGTTAAAGCTAACAACAAATATCTTCCAAACTACGATAAAGAAAAACCATCAGTGTTCTTAGGATATTTCGATGCCAACAATTTATACGGATGGGCCATGTCTAATCCACTTCCTTTTGGAAACTTTGAATGGGTTAATCCAGACTCTATTGGTGATATTTCGCAAATTTCAAAAGACGGAGACACAGGATACATTTTGGACTGTGACTTTGAATATCCAGAACACTTGCATGATCTTCATTACGATCTTCCGCTCCTTGCAAAAACAGAAGTTTCACCAATTGGCAAACATCCAAAATTAATGATGACTCTTGAAAATAAACAAAGATACGTAGCTCACTTTTGGGTTGTTCAACAAGCACTCCAATTGGGTTTACGTATAACCAAAATTCATAGAGTTTTAAAATTTTCCCAATCTTGCTGGTTAAAACCGTACATTGATTCAAACACCAGAAGAAGAGCAGCTGCAACATCAACATTTCAAAAGGACTTTTTTAAATTAATGAATAATGCGATATTTGGAAAAACATTGGAAAACAAAAGAAAACACAAAAATGTTAAATTAATTACAGATCCTATAAAACTAGAAAAACTTGTACAAAAACCAAACTTTGGAACATCCGTTATCATCAATGAAAACCTTGTAGCAGTATCTATGAAGAAGACAAGCGTGAAAATGGATCGTCCGTTGTACGTTGGAATGTCAATCTTGGATATTTCCAAAACCCACATGTATGATTTCCAATACAACAAAATGGTTGCCTTCTACGGTAGAGATAACATCGGAATCGCCTACATGGACACGGACGCTTTCATCTACTGGATTCTTACTGAAGATATGTATTTAGATCTTCGAACATTTGTTCACAAAAATGAATTTGATTTTAGTGACTATCCAAAAGATCATTTAAATTATGACAATGATCGGAACAAAAAGAAACTTGGAAAATTTAAAGACGAAGCAAATGGAATTTTACTGAAAGAACTTATTGCACTAATGTCAAAATTGTATTCACTACAATTACATAAAGAAGAAAACAATATTATTAAAAAAACTAAGGGAGTAAAAAGTTTGTATCTTAAGAAGAATGTAAATTTTGAACACTACAAGCAATGCTTATTTGAAGAAACGACTATAACTGCAAAATTCAACACCATCAGAAGTTTCAACCATCAACTGTACAGCGTAACAGAAGTGAAAAAAGCACTCTGCTCCAATGATGACAAACGACATATTCTTCCAGACAAAATTCACACTCTACCATTCGGCCACTACTCTCTCAATCCTATCAATGAGTAAAAAGAAAAAGAAAAAAATAAAAAAATAAAAAAAAGACAAAAGAAAAAAATAAAAAAGAAAAAAGAAAAAAAGGGGAAATCACAGCATGCTCGCTGTGATTTCCCCTTTTTTTAAATATGTTGAAATGACCTTGAACTATAAAAGCGGATGCAGAAAAAGAAACACTCAATACTAACTTGACTTTGTTAGTAAAATCATCATGACAGACTTAAAGGAAAAGATTGTTAATGAACTTCATAAACCTGCAAGAATAAAGTTTCCACGACGAAATACTGTTGTAAAAGGAATAAATGATTTATATCAAGCAGATTTAATTGAAATGCAACCGCATAGTAAAATAAATAAAGGATTTAAATACATACTTACGATTATTAATTGTTTTACTAAAGTTGCAGATGCTTTGCCATTAAAAGACAAAACTGGTAACAGCATAACAAAAGCTATGGAAGTAGCTATAAAAAGAGATAAAAATAAAATTAAACATTTACAAACTGATGATGGGAAAGAATTTTTTAATAAACCTTTTGCCTTGTTAATGAAAAAATATAACATAAATCATTATTCCACAAATTCTGAGAAAAAGGCAGCTATAATTGAAAGATTTAATAGAACCTTAAAAGGTGCAATGTATAAAATGTTTTCGAAAAGAGGTTCTTACGTATGGGTTGATATTTTACCAAAATTAATAAGCGATTACAACAACAAGTTTCATGGAACTATCGGTATGGCACCTAACAAAGTGAATAAGAAAAACGCTAAACTAGTTTTACAACGAATTAAAAAAATACACAGCCAAAAGCGGAACAAAGAAAACCAAGAAAATTTAATGTAAATGATAAAGTTCGAATTAGTAAATACAAAGGAGTGTTTACTAAAAAATACCTGCCCAATTGGACAAACGAAGTTTTTACAGTGTATAAAGTACAACCTACTGTACCGGAAACTTATATTTTAAAAGATAACAAAGGAAATTTGTTACAAGGCGGTTTTTACGGACATGAATTGTTAAAGTCAACAGTAGGCGATGTTTATCTTGTTGAAAAGGTGTTGCAAAGGAAAAAAGACCAAGTTAAAGTACGTTGGTTGGGGTTTGATAAAACTGAAGATTCGTGGATACCTATAAAAGATTTGATTTAGTTTTAAATCAACTTATTTACTCTTTTGCCTTTGAATAAGATGGAGATTGTTCACCATAAAGATAAATTTAATATTAATAACATTGATGATTTAACCGTAGATAACGTTAAAATCAACAATGGTAAACACGGCAGTTTATTTCCAAACACTGTACGATGTATAGTCAGCGGTCCTTCAAACTGTGGCAAAACTAACGTTGTGTTTAACTTAATTACAAACACAAAAGGATTACGATTTAATAACCTATATATTTTTTCAAAGTCCTTACATCAACCAAAGTATCAATTGTTGGAAAAGATCCTGACTGATGTGCCCGATGTTAACTATTACAAATTTAATGCTAGTGACAGTGTTATGCAACCAGACCAGGCTAAGCCGTATTCTGTATTTGTATTTGATGATGTATCTAGTGAAAATCATGATACTATTAGAAACTATTTTGCCATGGGAAGACATAATAATATTGATAGCATATATATCGGACAAACATATAGCAAAATTCCAAAACAACTAATTAGAGACAATGCAAATATTTTAGTTTTATTCAAACAAGACGATACAAACCTAAAACATATATACAACGATCATGTAAATGCTGATATGTCATTTGATAAATTCAAAGAGCTTTGTGGAAAAGCTTGGGCGGAAAAATATGGATTTTTGGTAATTATGAAAGATAAAGCTATAACAGATGGTCGTTACCGCATAGGTTTTGATAAATTTGTTTTAATACATTAATTAACAACATTATCGTACAAGTCTTCATGGTGTAAACATGGTTAATCAGGAAAAGCTATTAAAAGAAATAAAATCACTTAGTGATTCTATTAGACATAAAAACAGAGCGTTAAGATTAGGAATAAGTGAAAGAGAGAAATTTCTGGAATCAACATTTAAACCTATTACTGAGCCATTAAAACAATTAGGACAAAATGTTAAACATTCAACATTTAATTTTTCCGGAGATGCTATTTTACCCATTTCAAAATTTGAACAAAAAGAAGAATATGAAAGTGATACAAGTTTTACACAACAAGGAGAAACAACTGAAGAAGAAAGCGAACTAGGTGAAGAAACGGATGTTTTAACAGAAAAAGAAGGTCTTTCTACAAGCGAAGAACAACAAGAAGAAGAAGAGCCTATTAATCCATCCAACTTGAGCAAATTGGGCTCGGATATTGCGTATAAAGGGCCGCTTGCAAGACAATTTGTATTAAAAATGTTACATTCTGCACAACCAACTCGAAAATATCATACTTTTGGTGCTAGAATAGAAGAAAATGGGCTAATGATTGGAGATAGCAAACTTGATGTAGACGAACATGACAATATTATTATAAATAATAAACAATACAAGGGTACAAAAGGATTGTTTGAACTTATTTTTAAGCCGAAACCTAATAAATATACTAAAAAGGATTTAAACATTTTTAAACAAATATTGGAGGATACAAGTGCGCATAAGAAAAATTATTCTAAAAATTTCAATGTTCATAGAAATGCATCAGAAAAATATAAAACTATTATTGCTAAACTTTTCCCACCAAAAAGAAGGGAACCCATAAAAAGAAAATCATTATCTTCTGCTGAAATAAATATTTTACATAAAAGAAGAAAAACAAATCAATCAAGTTTATCAGGAAAAGGATTATTAAAAAACTTGTATGATACTAATATAATATACTACAACGATATAAACAAATTGGTTGACAGAATGAAGTTGATATATGAAGCTAAACAAGCCGGACATAGTGGTTTAGAAAATGAATGGGTAGCTTTGGTCGGCGAACTGCGAAATCGAGGAGTAATTGCATAAAAAAAATATGAGTATATATATATAATACAAGTATAACTGATTAAATATTTAGTATAACCATGAGTGTGGATAAGTTTGGACGGTATTCCGAAACTGGAAGCAAATCAGGATCTTATGGAAAAAGAGGTGGTTTACCACTAACATCCGATGGAGATTATGATATAAATAACAAACGTTTAAAGTTTGTAAATGATCCAAAAGATGATAATGATGCGGTTAATTTTAAAACTTTAAGAAGTGAAACATTACCTAGCTTAAAGCTTCAAAATGAAGTGTATAACGCTAATTTTTATAGAATTGCAAATCTTCCAAAACCAATAGATAAGAATGATTCGGTAAATAAAGAATATTTAATGTGGTACATAAACCAAACCTTAAGATATGATCCTAAAAGTAATAATAAAGCATATGATGCAAAAGATCTTAGAATAGCCAATATAGCAGATCCTGTTAATGATCAAGATTCAGTTACCAAAAAGTATTTACATTCAGTCATACCTGAAAAAACAGATAAATTTTCCTTTTACAACTTTGTAATACACGATATTGGAGACCCTAAAGATATGAAAGATGCGGTAAACCTTCAATATGTTACAGATCATTGTATTACACATGATATTAAGTCAATTGATTGCAAAAATAAAGTGTTAACTAACGTTAAGGAAGGAACTGCAAAATCAGATGCAGCTACAATAAGTCAAATAATGAAATTAAAAGATAACAAATGGAATGCGGATGCAAAAATAATTACTAATGTTAAAAAAGGGTTGGATGAAACTGATGTAGCAACAATTGGACAAGTTCCTGTAATAAAACAATATGAAGACGGTAAACAATACTTTGATTGCAAAGGGAAACCACTATTCAATGTTGCAGAAGGAATAAGAGACAGTGATGTAGTTACAGTAGCACAAATGCGTGAGAGGGGAAACATGTACTATAATCTTTTTCTAAGAAAAGATTTAAATAAGCAGTCTTTTTTTTGTGAAGACTTGCGATTGACTAGCTTAAAAGACCCTATTAATTTTACTGATGCTGTTAATGTAAATTACATTGTAAGACTCTTAAGTGTAGTATTATATGATATTTATAACACAATAAAGCCCATAAAATCTGATCAAAAATTAAATTGGGTTAAAAAGAATGTTATGGAAAAATATTTTTTAAATAAGGAAACTGATACTTTAAGAACTTCTAAAGATGATGATGATGAAGAAGATACAATCCTTCCACAAAACTGGAAAAAAAATTTTTACCCATAAACAAACATACTTATAAATAAACAATGTCAAAGGATAAGTGCATCATTCATTATAAAGCATTTATAAAATAAACAAGTATCGACATTTCCTTTCACTATAAAAGACCATGTTGAAAGTTCAACGCATCAGTCATAATCGACACGTTATAAAGAGAGGAAGAGGAATAGCATCAACAGCACTTTCTCTTATTACTAAGCCGGTTGGAGCTATAGTTAATAAAGCTATCGATTTATTACCTGTAGAACTACATTTACCAGGAGGTTATCAATATTGTGGTCCTGGAACAAAATTGAAAAAAGACTCGCTAGAGGAGATCTTGGAATAAATAAACTTGATCAAGCCTGCAAACAACACGATATAGCATATTCAAAGTTTGCAGATACTAAAAATAGATCAATAGCGGATAGAGTACTTGCTGAAAAAGCTTGGCAAAGAGTAACATCCAGTGACGTATGTATCGGTGAAAAAGCAGCAGCTTTAGCGGTATCAGCAGCAATGAAGGGTAAAACGATGTTTGGAGGTGGAAAGAAGAAAGGAGGTGGAAAAAGGAGAAGAAAACCTGCAAAGAAACGTGGAGGAAATATAAGAAGAAAACGACGATCCACCGCAGGTAAAAATAAAAAGAAACAAACAATATGGTCAATGATAAAAAAAGGAGGAGGATTATACCTAAGACCGTATCGTGTGTATTAAACAGAAAAAAACAATTACTAATTCCAAATAAAGAATTAACAGATAAAGAATTAATTACTTATGTTTCTTGTTTAAAAATTCCATTTTTTAGAGGAGTGTTTATGAAAGATGCATTACCTGTTAAAATATGGAAAAATGAAACCGGAATAGTAAATTTAGATAATAGTAAAGGATCAGGCACTCATTGGGTATGTTATAAGAAACTAGGATCAACTATTTACTACTTTGATAGTTTTGGTAATCTCCCAACACCAAAATAACTACAATATTACTTTAAAACAGCTAAAAATGTACTATACAATTATAAAAGAGAGCAACCTGATGATACGGTAATCTGTGGACATTTATGTTTAGATTTTTTAACAAAAAGCGTTAGTCAACTTTAAGATGTCTTCCTATACAGTATCATTAACTGGAACTTCATCTACTTTGCGAAGTGTTCTTTTCCCTGCGTTACGTTTGGAAAAAGATAAATTATGGGAAGCCGCATTATTAGATATAACAACTTATAATTCTATTCCCAACGTTACTGAAAATGTTAATGACAAAATACATTATTACAAAACAAAAGATAAAAATACAAACAAATATTCAGATATACAAGTATTTAGTTTACCCACTGGAGCATATGAAATTGATGATATAAATGAAGCGATACAAAATCATATGGGAAAAGATAATATAACAATAAAAGGAAATAACAATACTATGAAAGCTGAAATTAAATCTAGATATTATATAGATTTTAGCAAAGAACATTCAATTGGTAGTTTATTAGGATTTCCTAAAACAACAAAAATTTTAGAACCTAATATTAACCATTCAGGTGCTAGAACTGTAACAATAATGAAAGTTAACAGTATAGATATTACATGTAATATTATACATGGTTCTTATAGAGATGGTGAAAATACTCATATATTGCACACATTCTATCCAACGGTCGCTCCGGGTTTTAAAATTGTGGAAAAGCCACAAAACTTGGTGTACCTACCGTTAAACACCAGTTTTATTTCAGACATTGTGGTGAACATACTAGATCAAGACGGAAATCATATTGATTTTAGAGACGAACCTATAACTATACGAATACATATAAAATCAACCGTATAACAATGGGGTTATCATTTAAAAAGAAAGAGCTGACTGGTAAACAAGTCAGTAGCACTTCAGCTATAGAAGGATTAACAAGTGATAACATTCGTTTTCTAGAAGAAATTGGATTAAAACTTATTAATAATGGAAATATTGGATATAGCGCAGGGTCCGACATTCGACGAAACCTTATGGGAAAAGGAATATCATACGCACAACCCTTACGCTTCATCAAAATTAAATAATAATGATGAAATTAGAATTCCCATACAACAACAGGATATTTATACACTTCCATGTGAAAGTTATTTGTATATCGAAGGAAGAGTAACAAAAAGAGATGGAAGCACTGCAAGTACTGTTCCGTTCATAAATAACCCCATGGCATATTTGTTTGATGAAATAAGATATGAAATTTCCGGAGTTACAGTAGATTCAACAAAAAAGGTGGGAATTACAAGTACATTAAAAGGATTAGCATCTTTAACACCGAGTGAAAAAAATATGCTGGCCGCCGCAGGATGGGTAGCACCCGATTCCAGTACAATCACTCCAAACACTTCAGGCAATTTTGACTTTTACATTCCTTTAAGATTACTTTTAGGCTTTGCCGAAGATTAACGAAAGATAATAATAAACGTAAAACAAGAATTAGTTTTGTTAAGATCATCAAACGACAAAGATATTATTATGGCGCCTGATGGAACAACGGAAGCTACTTTAGAATGGAAAATGCAATTAGACAAGATTGTTTGGAGAGTACCGCATGTACGGTTAAACGATCAAAATAGAATTTCATTATTAAGAACTTTAAAATCAGATCGTGATATCGTAATACCATTCAGAAGTTGGGAGTTTCATGAATATCCGGTTTTACCGGAAACACAACGTCATACATGGACTGTAAAAACTTCTACTCATTTGGAAAAGGCAAGATATGTAATATTTGGATTACAAACAAAAAGAAGAAATGAAATAACTAAACATGCTGGTGAATTTGATCATTGCAAACTTACAAATTTTAAGGTGTTTCTAAACTCTCAATTCTTTCCATACGACAACTTCAACATAAACTTTACAAAAGACAGGTTTAGCGTTTTGTACGATATGTACGCAAGATTCCAAAATTCATATTATGGAAAAACAAACACACCTTTATTAACGCCAAACCAATTTAAATCTAACTATCCGATTGTTGTAGTTGATTGTTCAAAACAAAACGAATCTGTAAAATCTTCCAGTGTAGATATATAAATAGAAATGGAATTTGAACAAAATGTACCCAAAGATACATCTGCTTATTGTTTAATTTTACATGACAAAATTGTTACATATACACCTTTAACAGGAATTGTAAAAGCAGTTTTGTAAAATGAAAAGGAAAAAAAATACCCCCACCACTCGGTTATAAAAGCAGGAGCGGGAACGAAAATTGTTTAGTTTACTGTCTACAGTTGTATGGGTAACATCGTCTACAGCATTATAAACAAAATGAGTTCTTTATCAGTTGTACAAGACGTTTCCGAAACAGCACCTTTATTGGAAAATGATGATAAACATTTTGAAGAAAATATTGTAAAGGAAATTGATGACTTTTTAAAGTTTGGAAAACAAAATAAAAAGTTGGAAAATAATAAAACAAACGTAAGAAAGAAAAGAAAACTTGAAGAAAATATTCCCCCAAACATTTTAACTGAAGTTTTCCTTCGCATCTTTTATCCTATTTCATCTTGCATGAGTAAAAGTGTGTCGATAGGATTGGTAAAATCATTAGACTACTCTCCCGCAGTAATCCTAAGCCATGGAACAAAGATGGTTTTATTTTCAGAAAATGCTTGGGATTCCTTTTTAAAACATCTACATCTTATTGAATGTTATTTAGCCAACAGTTTCTTTGGAAGAAAAACTAACATTCGACTTTTGGATTGTGACAATGAAATTGACATTATTAATCATCGTGGTCAACAACAAGTAAGAATTAGAGACTCGACACAATTTGAAAATAAAATTCTTCTAACACGTGAAGAATTTTACATTTTAAACTATGCAACATCACCTATTACCAGGTATATGAAACAATTAGTATTTTCAAGCTCTGTTATTAAGGAATATCTGGTAGATGCATGCGAAAAACAACCAGAAAGCACTTTACAATACGGACCAATAGATACATCCATCTTTAATAGAATACCTCACGAAGTGGAAATGTGGAGGCAGTTAAGAAACTTTGAACCTTTTACTGAAGTTGCAACGGAGGCTACAGAAGAAGAAACCAACAACAACAACAGTACAGAAGAAGAAACCAACAACAACAATAATACAGAAGAAGAAACTTTGCTAGGTTAAAACTACAATGTAATTTAACAAAAGAATAAACCGTGGGGTAGGCCTACTGGGGATGGTGCCCACGTTAAACATACACCAACGCGCCTACAACTGTACGGCCTGGTTTATATATATCTAACCTACCGTGGTGTGGAAAACAGTTGATCAGCAGACACCATGATGAGCAGACAGGATGAAGAAATGGCAGCAAAACCTTGTGTAATTGAATTTCAAGCATTTCGCGGAAACGATGATAGATTTATCATAAAAGAATTGGTAATTTTGGATTTGCTTACACAAGTAGCATACCCGTTTTTATTTGAAGCACCGTGTTCTGTCCATGAACTAAAGTCAAAAGCTAAAATAACAAACAGATGGCTAACAAATAATTTTCATCATATCCATTGGTATGAAGGTTTCCTACCGTACAACAATGTACACAAAATTATGTTTCATTTTTGCAAACAATTTACACACATATATACCAGAGGATTGGAAAAAAAGAATTGGATACGACAGTACACAAACAAAGAAGTTTTAAACATAAAAGTGGACAAAACATTTCACTTTGATGCTAGAAATATTTGTGTTTCTACAATAAATCCGAAACACAACCAATCTCAATGCGCATTACAAAACGCGTATCACTTGGCTGCTTACTTACAACAACAAACGGAAGAATGTAGTGGGGGTTCCGAAGGTTATATAAACGAAGAGGCAACACACCCCGAGTATCAGTCTAACTCCATACTCCGAACAGACAACATCTCC
Organism: Flexamia atlantica; assembly: GCA_035578135.1. NCBI lineage: Eukaryota > Metazoa > Arthropoda > Insecta > Hemiptera > Cicadellidae > Flexamia > Flexamia atlantica. The sequence goes on along the minus strand of JAQJVK010000013.1, from coordinate 4,014,698 downwards.
TGTGAAGGATGGCATCACAACAGTTTCTCCAATGTTTAGTTGAACAATTCAACTTGCATTCAAAATCAAATACTCTAATTATCAAGAAATGTTCAGAATTAAAAGAACAGAAACATTATATTGTTCATGAAATGAAGAAAATTGATACAACGCATGGATACGCAGTCGTCGCATCTTTATCCGATGCACCATATACACCGGGTGATGAACCAAAGTTTCAAGTATATCTTCCAAAACGATTCGTCCAGTTGCTGCAAAATGAAGATCTGCGGGAAATTCAACCAGGATCGTTATATTTGGTGTCACACGGAATGAGCGGAAACAACTCTACGGAACTAACTCTGCACATCGCACAAAAATAACATTGCAAAAAAAAATTTTTAAATAAAAAGATAAAAAAACAACATATCAGTATATGTTTTTATATACTGATATGTTGTATTTTTTTAAAACCTCAAACGGATGACCTTGAACTTTTAATCGATAGTATTATTCGATTATTTTATTCGATAGTATTATTCGATAGTTTTATTCGAATACTTTACATAAATACGAAACTTTAACGTTGAGAGGCTCAGTTCTGTTTAAGACAAGCTACAACCAACATGTCATCCAAAAGAAATAATCTAACACTTATAACTTATTGTTGCAAAGAAAAATGTGTTAGAATACCTGAAGATCAAAATTAGAGTATGTATCAAAACGTTCACATTCGCTCGTATCACTTCATATCTCAAATTAATTGGACGTTGTTTAAACCAACATGTCTGTCTCAACACTTAATTATTAAAATATAAGTATTCAAGTAAATGCTTGAGAGTAAACAGTTTAATGGCTATATGCATTTGACTGTCCAGTACACATATCATATCTCAAACAGAGGCCTAAACATTTTATAAAAAATATAAGAGAACAACTCTCAATAAAATTTATATTTTCAAACAAAAACCTTAAGTAAAAACTTAAGACCGGCTGACTCCACCACTGTTACGGTCGGACTATTCCCTACCGTAAATGGGATCTATAAGTAAATGGGGGTACTCGCTGTGAGAGGTATAAAACATAATCAATAGTAAAGCATTATTAAGTCAAGATATTTTATTATTTAATTGAACAGAGGATCGGGTTAAGCTATCAGCTTGATTGTCACAAGTTCCTTTATTCAATATAGAAAATAGTGTTAACATATAAGTGCTCTGGATTCTAATTGTAATTCTAAATTCTAAATTCTATTCTAACTTCTAATTCTCATCAGTTGCCTTCCGGCTGCCGATGAGCGAGGAGCTAGCGGTAAGAGCTCTCGGTCCTATCTAACTGCGGGCGCGCACCCTCCTGCTCAGTGAAGGTGCGCACTGCTAATTTCCTGCTCAGTGGCGCGCACGTGCATTAGTTTTTAGCCAAATATATATTTGGACAGTGACAGTTTGTGATTTTTTCTCGCATCGAGTCAGTTGAAAATTGTGTCGTGAGTGCTGTTGATTAAAAAATGTCGTGTGAAAAGTGCAAATCGGAACTAACGAACGTCGATGACGTCGCGAAGTGTGCTGATTACGGGTTGTTCTTCCATGCCGCCTGTCAAAAATTATAAAGGTAGATCTAAAACCTGGAAATGTAAGTCATGTATGGATGAAAGTTCATCGGTCGCTTCAGCGGAGAGCACGGACGACGCGGGTGAAGACAGAAGGTTAATTCTACACTCTATTGTAAACTCTGTTAAAATAGACTTGGGTGACAAAATAGAGGGTATTCGGGGATCGATAGACTCTTTAAGAGAAGATTTCAAATCTTTAACGGCAAAAGTGACTACCCTTGAGGACGATCAAGTTCTGCTAAACACAAGATGCGACAAGATCGAGCATGCCGACGCGGAGCGGGCCGTCGAGATACGAAACCTACGGCTGCAGATCCTGGACCTGGAACAGCACTCAAGATGCGCTAATTTGGAGATCCTCGGCATTCCAGCTACTGAAGGCGAAAATATATCTACATTATTAAAAAGTCTTGCGCAATCCATCAATGTATCCTACAAAAATGAAGATATCTCCATTGCTCATCGCCTCCGTCTTTATTCTAATAAACACTCTCATCCACCAATCATTGTTCAGTTCGTTTCACGGACCATCAAGGAGATGTGGCTGCGAGCTGCGAGGCAGAAGAAGACCCTGAGAGCGCCCGAGGTGTCCAGTAGTTTTGCTGCCAGCGCTGTGTTCATCAACGAACACCTCACCCCCAACAACAAGGCGCTACTTGGACGGGCCCGTCGCCTCTACAGGGAGAAGAAGGTCGTTTTCGCCGGGTTCGTCAATGGGAAGGTGATCGTGAAGCACAAGGAGTGTGAGACCGCCGTCAGAGTGGTGTTGCTTAGTGACCTCGATCAGTATGACAGAAAATGACTCTTAAAAACTTTTCTGAAGTGGAATGTTTAGTTTGTTTTTATTCTTAAATATTATAATTTTTTCGGGAAACAAATTTATACTAATAATTTTTTAAATTTATGAATTAATTTAAGAATGAAAGAGATTGATCAATTTTACTGAATAGCTGAAATTAGCTTAATGGAAACTTAATGTTTACAATTTAAAGATTGTCTCTGCAAACTTCTCAGGTCATAATCAGCAATTTTACCAACTATTGAAAAAATTGTTCGAAAAAACCCACATTGGTAACTACATATTAGCTCTACGTTGAAATCAGTGAGGCCGTGAATATTATTGTGAATATTGCCGTGAATATTAATGGCGCTCACCGCTCGGCTTATATCTGATACGGCTGCTTAATATGCAAACACCAGTTGTCATGCGAGATTTTAACAGTCTCACCGTGGTGTTAAAAACCAGTCTAGCTCATGATTTCGGTTTACTGATTGGTAATGCACGTTATAAATAGTCGCCGATACCACCAATTAGGATTTGTATTCGTTCATTCATTAATCATCCATCTAGTTTTCTGTAAATCATTATTTTCAGGCATACAGTCTAGGATTTGTAACAATTACTAATTCTGTGAAATAATGAGGTGCCTAGAAATCAATGGTGCCTAGAAAGAAGCAAGGCAGTTATTCTGCATTGCAGTCACCATGTATCAATCGCAACCGTTATACGGTAAACAGGCAATGTTGAGACCTACCAAAATTACTATCATTAGAAACAGTTAAAACATAAAGTAACATTTTGAAGATTTTAGTTTCAACCGAGGTTTTGCAACCTAGCAGCATACGAACAAAGAATAGTTAGTTATCAGTCATCATCAACAAAAACTTATCAAAAGGTGATTGTCAAGGTGACAAGAAATAGGCAAAATAAAACCTAACCCAACTCGTTTGCTACACTCAGCTAATTAAAAAGGTTAATTTGTACTGTAAATATCCACTTTAACACTACCACCCACTACCCACTATCTAATATAAAAGTAGTGTCACGGATATATAGTTCTTCATCTGTCGTAGTGTTTAGATTTTTAGGTCATGCAAGAAAGGAAGTCCATGAATTTCACATCATTTTAATAATAATTTGTTAATATTTAAAAAAATGTTATAGGGAACTTAGAAAAAATAACAATAACAACATTTGCTCATGTTAAAATTAGTCCAGGCCTTGGTGGGGGTTGAAAACTACTGCAACGCAGTTTCTCTTTTCAGCGTTATTTATCACTACATGGACATCACAAAAACGCATATTGCCAGATCCGGAAATGGTGCCGTTCAAATATGGCGGCCATTAAGGGGATCCGCCACCTTTAAATGGTAATTTTTTTATTTTTTTACATTTTTAAAAAATGTTATTTTTTTGTTCTGCATATTTTTCTGAGTATGTGGGTAAAATTTAAAGACAAACTGACCATTTTTCATTAAATAATATTAAAAAATAAAAGTCGTTACAAATCGCTTTTAAGCTTGAGTGAGTACCTACCAAAACATATTAGCCTGCTTTAAAGCCCGCTTTCCGCAAGTTCTGTTTTTCCGTGTTTCTGATTACATATGTTTGAATAACTTTTAAAGTATTATAGATATGCCATTAAACTTTTTACCACTTGTTCCTTGTTATATTACTGAGATATTTGGTCATAAGAAATTGTATAGCTAATAAAATAAAATAATTATGATCTTTTTTGAATTTTTGTAAAATAAAAATACTTATTTTAAAAATATAATTGCTTATAACTTTTTTTCTGAAACGGTATTTTAATTATAATGACCAAAAAGTTTCTAGATATTATAAGGATCAAAATAAATCAATAATCATTACAATTGATCAAAAAATAAAAAAGTTATTCAAAGTTTAGCATGTACCTAAAAACGCTAAAATAAAACGCTAAAAAAATTATATTAAAAAAACCTAAAGATGAAAATTAAATTTAAAACCTCAAAAGCTCATTAAATAAAGGTCCTAAATATAAAACCTGCATAAAAATGTCTAACTTACAAAATAAAAAAAAAATCATTTAAAGGTGGCGGATCCCCTTAAAGATGATGCCCAGTGAACTCAGACACTGATCAAGAAAAATTGTGTCGTCTCTTTTGATATTTGCCCGATTTCGAAGGAACATACAGTTTTTAAGAGGAATCTGGTGTGCATAAAATATTATCGATATTATTCACCTTACTTAAAATAAAGTAGTAATAATATAGGTTTCATCAAATATATTTATGTCGTAAGTATAGAATATACCCCATTCTTTCTCTTTTTTTCATCCATCCCAGACCACTTTTAAACATTATTGGGTAACTCCACAGAGAAGAAATAAGACAGAGGACGCATCTAATGTTTCGCTAAATATGTGTCGAGCAGTGCTGTAGAGTGGGCGCGGGGAGTAGGGGGGCGCCCGGAAGTCTATTGTCTCTCAATGCGTGTCTCTTTTGCTCCACGGTTAAGGGTCATTTTGGAAACATCGCTTTTGCTCCACGGGTCAGCTGGTAGATTTCAGAGCCGTCCAAAACATCGCTTTTGCTCCAAGAGAGGGGGCCTACACTTCCTCTCCCCCAAATTCTCTCTTTCACTCACCTCCAAACTCCAGGTTCTTTCTTAAATACTGCCATCCAAACGTAACATGCAACTTTGCTTTTTTCTTGCCTAAACGAAAATATTTCTAATGGAAAAAGCTTTTAGGCATGAGCATGCGATTCGAGGTCACTAGATTTATTCAAACGTATCGGTTTTGCAGATTGCTTCTTTTTTTAATAAACCATGGACCTTTTTAAAATAATGTGACTTTAAATCTAATTGATTCCAAATTTACTTTTTATAGGGACCAATAGGCCCCAAAACAGCTTTATTAATATGGGTGGTGTTATAGTATACTTTATTAATTATAAAGTATAAAATATAAATTAATGTACGGTAAATAAAAGGATGTAATTAGTTGTAGATCAACATTTGTATTCTTAAGTAAGATAACAACTCTAAAAAACAAAAAGTAAACACACCAAAGTAAACATTAAAAATAAACAGAATAAATGAAAACAAGGACAGGCTAGTGGCAAAGCCATACGATATAGCCACATACTCCTCCCCTAGTTTCAACGAGGAGCAAAATGACCTGGTGGACGAACACATCGCCCTGACCTCGTGAACACCAAAGTTTTCTGAGTGTCTTTGTTATGTACACTTATTTTTTTGTCAGGATTGGACCTTTCGACTCTTGTGGTCTCTCGGTTTGTTTCACCATTCGAGTCGTTAAGGAGGAACCCTGGTTTCAGCCGGTCAATAGAGATCGATGTAGGTCCCCTAGGAGTCAGCACCTTAAACCATTTCTCAGACCGTGAAACAACTTGGAATGGTCCATCATAGACAGGTTGCAAAGGTTTTCTTGATGCATCATGGCGCACAAAAACATGGCTGGATGTTCGCAAGTCAGGATGGATGAAAATCTTCTTTGAAGAATGGTATTTTCCCTCAATCGGTTTGAGTTCATTCATTTTTCTTTTCAAATTATAAACGAAATCAGGAATGCCAAATGTGTCCTCCGAGGTTTGAAACAGATCACACGGCAACCTAATGGATTGACCAAGTGTCATTTCAGCAGCAGTGACGTTGTATTCTGGAATGACATAAGATCTTAGTCCAAGTAATACAACTGGTAACTTTCGTGTCCAGTCAGACGCAAGGTGAGCTGTCAGTGCAGACTTCAAGTGTCTGTGCCACCTTTCAATTTTTCCATTAGCTGCAGGATGATATGCAGTAGTCCTAATGTGATGGATACCAAGATGTTTGGTTAACTCATGGAACAAGTTGCAATCAAATTGCCTTCCTCTATCTGTAGTGATCATTTGAGGAACTCCAAATCTTGAAATCCAGGTAGAGAGTAGCGCTTCAGCTACTGTCTCAGCAGTAATGTCTTTAATCGGTGTTGCCTCGACCCAACGGGAGAAGCGGTCTATAATTGTCAACAAGTACGTAAATCCTTGAGAAGGTGGTAAAGGTCCAACTAAGTCAACATTGATATGAGAAAAACGCCCATCACTTTGATTATAAGTGCCAATCTCACTATTAGTATGCCTCCAAACTTAGAGAGCAGCCAGGAGCTCTCTGTCGTATGTACTGTATTTTTTTTCAGTAGGTGTAAGAGACTTTGAGAAAAACCCAAGAGGTTCATAGTTTCCATTGCAAATCTGATGAAGAGAGGCACCGACAGCAAAATCAGATGCATCGACCATGAGCGCTAGAGGGGCATCAGGAGATGGGTGTGCTAGAAGCGTAGCATTGGCTAACTGATTTTTGGCATCCTCAAAAGCTTTTTTAGATTCCGGAGTCCAACTTACTTTCCGCCTGTCATGTTTATAGGTACCCTTACACAAATCAAAGAGTTTTTGCTGAATAGCAGCTGCGTTAGGGAGAGAACGTCTGTAGAAATTTATAAGTCCAAGAAATCTTCGAAGTTGAAGAACGGTTTCAGGAAGCTTATAACTTACAATAGCATTAACTTTATCGGGAAGAGGGGATATGCCGTGTTTGGAAACTGAATAGCCGAGGAAAGCAATCTCACACACTCCAAACACACTCTTGGTTGTATTAATATTAATATGATGTTCATTGAGTCTATCGAAAACTGTTTTCAAGTGATTAACATGTTCATCTTCAGAGGAGGATGCCACAAGGATGTCGTCTAAGTAGCAAAATGTAAAATTTAAGTCTTGTAGAAGAGAGTTAATATATCGCTGAAAGGTTTGGGCTGCATTCCTTAATCCGAAGGGCATTTTGAGAAATTCAAATAACCCGAAAGGCGTTATGACAGCAGTTTTTGAGATATCTTCAGGAGCTATCGAAATGTGATGAAAAGCCCGAACAAGATCAATTTTGGAAAATATATTTTTTCCATTTAATTGGCTGTTAAAATCATGTAAATATGGGATTGGATATCTGTCAGGAACTGTTTTGGCATTGAGGGCACGATAATCCCCGCAAGGTCTCCATGAACCATCACTTTTTGGTACTAAATGAAGTGGACTGGACCAACAGCTTTTTGAAGGTCTACAAATACCTAATTCAATCATTTTGTGAAACTCAGCCTTTGCTACCGCAAGCTTTTCAGGGGGTAAACGCCTAGCTCTAGAAGTCACCGGTTGACCTGTTGTCTGTATTGAATGAAATACAGTGTTCTGTGACACATGGAAGTTAGGGTTTTCCTTAAGTAAGTAAGGATATTGTGAGATTAGTTTGGAATATTTTCCATTTGGATCAAGTACTAAAACAGATTGTTGTGTTGAAATTGCTTGAAACCCTAAAACTGACAATTGAGTCCTATTATCGATTAGTCTTTGGTTTTTAATATCAACCAGTAAACCATAGTGTGATAAAAAGTCTGCTCCAATTATGGGTTGCGTTACATTTGCAATCATGAAAGACCAGGAAAATTTCCTTCTCAAACCTAAATCAAGATTAATGTTACGTTTACCATACGTCTTAATTATGGAACCATTTGCAGCAAATAATTGTCTATTACTCTCGGTCAGTTCGTCCATGTTAGTGGGAGGCAGAACAGAGATGTCTGCTCCGGAATCAACAAGAAACTTTCGACCACAAATTAAGTTAGTGACGAATAGGCGGCGAGATTTAAAGCCCCTGTCATCTTCAGCCGCATTTAGTGAAGGGGCAGGAAGTTTCCCTGTTGTCGATTACTGTTTGACGTAAACAAACACGGTTGAATACATTTTTTAGCATTTTTACCAAATTTGTAATGATACCAACAGATCTCATTTTGATCAACACTGCCTTTAGGATTATACCCGTGCTTCTGCTTTATTTGCATGTTTCGCTTACCTGTCTTAATAAGTTCATCAATTGACTGTGTTAGATCACTGACTTGCTTTTCCAAGGCAGCTATACGATCAGTAGGTTGTGCAATAGTTCCTTGAGCGCAAATGTGATTATCAACAGCTGAGAGGTCAGCTATTTGGTCTCCTAACCTAGCTAATTCATCTAGTGAATCAATTTGAGAAGCAGCTAGGGCAGTACGCATATGGTTAGGTAAACGTTGCATAAAAATAACTTTGAGGAAGTTATCAGTTACCTGAGTGCCGGCTAAAGTCCTCATTTCACGTAGGAGAGTTGAAGGTTTCCTGTCCCCGAGGTAAACTTCAGTGGTTAGTTGCTTCAGCTTGACGTGTTCCGAGACCTCATATTCCTTGCAGAGTCTTTCCTTCAAGTCGGAATAGGGGGTTGAAGACAAAGGTTTGGCAATGAAATCGGTGAGGTGACTAGCTACTTCGGTGTCTAGTGAGCTCATGATATGGTTGTACTTTGTTGTTTCCTTGGAGATTCCATGAAGAGAAAATTGGCACTCTACTTGGTGAAACCATAATGAGACATTTTTGGTCCAAAATGGTGGTATTTTTACTTGAACTGGCGAAATACTTACACTGGCATCTGGCGTACCAGGGATTGGAATAGATTCCTGATCATTCATATTTGCAATTGAACTAACTGACAGTGATAGATATTTAATGGGTCACCAATATACTTTATTAATTATAAAGTATAAAATATAAATTAATGTACGGTAAATAAAAGGATGTAATTAGTTGTAGATCAACATTTGTATTCTTAAGTAAGATAACAACTCTAAAAAACAAAAAGTAAACACACCAAAGTAAACATTAAAAATAAACAGAATAAATGAAAACAAGGACAGGCTAGTGGCAAAGCCATACGATATAGCCACAATAGTGCCCGCCTACAAACTTGTAGGTAGCCGGATCGATCCCGAGAAAAGTTAGTAGTTTTTTGAAAGGATGTTTCTGGAGCCAACTGCCACTGGTTGTTGGGCTATTAATTAACAATCCTGTCTAAGGAACGTGCCAACCTTAGTCAGTAACAAGGCTACAAGATCACGCCACTATCGTCACGATCATCACACTCATCCTTCACTCATATTCAGAATAACGTCCTCCATGAGGTACCTGTCTCAAAAAGAATGATTAAGAATTATTAAGAATAATAAAACAAAGTAACAGCAGATTGAGAAAGAAGACAACCATATCGAATTTAGTGAATTATATATGGTGTTGTATTTTCACGCTATACAACTATGAAGCGTGAGAGGAAGGGAAATTTATATACTTATCATTCGTCGGCGATAGGCCAACCCCTCGAAGGCATAAGACAAAAAGACACGAGGAGTTCCGAAATATCCGAAAACTCCAAAGTAAGTGTTACTCTTATTCTTAATCATTCTTTTTGAGACAGGTACCTCATGGAAGACGTTACCCTGAATATGAGAGATGATGAGTGTGATGATTGTTTGTTTTTTCAAGCTGAATCCAATGATGAAAACAATAAGTTGATTACTTTAATTTTTTAATTCGAAAAAGCAAAAAAACCCATTTTTGGGGGGTTAAAGCAGCCTTTACCCTACTTTGGATATGTCGATCTGGCCGGTTTACGAACTCGTCCAAGAGAACATAGTTTTTCTTGTGTCTACTAAATTTTGTTACGATCGAACGATTTTTACGAGAGTTATCGTGCTAACAGACACTCAAAAAATGAAAATTCTATTCCCCATATAAGGCTGTGTTAAATTTTGAAACAAATCGTGATTTTTGCAGGCATATCCTCGATAAACTCACTTGATGATATCCAGAAAGTAGACCTAAAAAACTATCAATTGATAAAAAAAAATAATATGATTGCTGAGGTTACCCAGAACGGATATTTTTTGTCCATTCCGATAAAACGACGGTAATAGCTTATTTATAAGGAAATTCGCTAAAACCAAAATACTCCAGCCAATGATACACGTAGCGGGATCCTGTGGGGTTTTCGTAGGTTTTCGTTCATTTCTGAGGAAATGTCTAGCGCTAGCGAACCAAAGGCTAAGTGAAATTTCCCTCCCTCTCGCGCTTCATAGTTGTATTAGTCATTCAATTATAGGTTATTCAAATAGTGTTTGATGCCCGTTGAAAATAAACTCTTAAGGCTCAAACGTGGTTTTCTGCGTGGTTTTCTGCTCATGTCTAAAATCATTATCTTGTGTCAAAAGGCTTCTCTGTTTCTAATAGTGAATTATTGTAAACAAAAATGAAATGTGGATAAATATAAAATAGTAACACATTTTATTATGTATTTTACACGATATCGTTTATTTGCGCTTACTCTTAAAATTCAAGTAGTTTAAGATTCCTCCCAAAGTCAATATTTTAGATCAGGCAAAAAAAGTAAAGTTGAAGTATTACGTTTAATTGACATTTTTCAAGTGAGAACCTGGAGGTGAGCGAAAGAGAGATGTGGGGGAGAGGGAGCGCAGGCCCCTCTCTCGTGGAGCAAAAGCGATGTTTCGGGCGGTTCTGAAATCTACCTGCTGACCCGTGGAGCAAAAGCGATGTTTCCAAAATGACCCTTAACCGTGGAGCAAAAGCGATGCAGCCTCTCTTTTCTTTGACTTCCTGTGTGTCACGCAGTACCCGAAACACGACTGCCATATGAATGCGTACTCTGCTTATTTCTTGTCTGTGGTAACTCGCACTCTTTTTGGATGGAGTGTTAATTTATGGGTGGAGATATCGCAATTTTTCTTTATCAATGTCTGAGTAACTGAGCGCCATCGTTAATGGCTGCCATATTGGAACGGCGCTCCTCCCGTAACTGGCGAAATGATTTTTTGTGATGTCCAAGTAGTTATAATTAACGTTCAAAAGAGAAACTGCGTTAGAATAGTTTTGCATACTAAACCTCCACCACGGCCTGGTCTAAATACGCGATGCCGTAAATAATATTATGTATTATCACGGGGCTTAAATTTAATGCATGACTGCTTAAATATGCAAACTCCGGTTGTCATGAGGTTTAACAGTCTCACATCGGTGATGATGGCGGACCGCTGGTTGGAAACAACCGTCAATATCGGCGATTAGGATCTGCATTCGATTGTTCATTACTTATCGATGGGTATAAATTGCTAATGATTAGTCTTTCTATTACTCATGTATTTTTAAGGGGTCTAATAAACTTGTATGCTAACTAAAACAAAATATGTGTAAAATGCCGTTCTTCTATATCACCAATTAAAATAATTTCCATTTCGATATTGGCTGATTACCAGGCATTAGGTTACAGATTGTTTGTAGCATTATTTATAAGGATTCGTTACCTGAGACGTAAACCAGACAAAATAATTTGTTGAAACAACTTGTTAAAGCGTTTATATAAGACTGATGAGTAAACAATATTATTATTATTATAAATAATTATATCATTATTTCATAAGGAGGAAGAGAAACCTTGTGGAGGCCTATCCGTTACTGATTAAAACATCTATATTAGCTAAATTAATTATTTAATTTATATTGCATTAAACTAAGTACAAAATCTGAATAGTTTTGTTTGACGGAAGAATCCAGTAACTACTAACTATCAGTTATGGCGGAAAAACATTTTATCAGGTGTATAAATATAAACTGTAACAATTATTGAGAAGCGTATAGCCTCTAAATAACCTTCGCGAGACATTTTAGTTGTTTGGGAGGATGAAGTCTGTATACGAAATTATTCATCATCGCATTACTTATTATACATCATATATTTATATTTATTTATCAATAATAAGATTCATTCTTGATTCCAAATCCCTGTTAATCCACAGGAAATATGTCTGTTTTCACTGCTCTTATTCACACTTTCTGATAGTATGTACATAATATATGTAATTATAAATTGTTAAAAAAATCTAATTATACAGTGTTCAAAGTGAAAAAGTGCTTTAAGGACTTGACAACTGAGCTAACAGAAAAAGACTGAAAATTTATTAATTGCATGAATTGTTGTAAGTTTTCCGCACGTGCTATACTTAGCACCTGGAATTGTATTCACAAATGTATTTTTCTTGGAAATAAAGAGTTTTTGAACTGAACTGAACACACACACACACACACACACACACACACACATACAGATACAGCAAATGGTATTTTTTGCTTATGGGGGCCCCAAAACAAAAAGTTATCATGTTCTTGGGCTTAGGTTTTACCTTTGACTATGAATAGTCAATGGTTTTACCCTGAGACCTACGGTAATAGCTTCTTCCCTACAGGGTAAATTTGCTAAAACAAAACCAACTCTCAAATACGAAGTCATTGTAAACAGGTGACACCCTATATACTTTAACTAGCTGTTTGTAACCCGCTTTGCTGGGTTGAAAAATCGTATGAAGGCCTAAATAGTAGCTCCAAAAGACATAATTTAGAAGCAAGCATTATTACGTCTAATGTTATGTAAAATTCAATATATTTTTTGTTTTTCCATAAATATATTTGAGAAAGCCGGGGGTGGCATATTTGGTGGTGGCAGTCTAAACAGCACACAATATGCGTTTCCTTTTTGAATTAATTTATTTGCTATGCAAGAACCACAAATTTTGTCAATCTTGCCAATTACTACAATTGGGTGTTCAATACAACATATATTTGAAAGGAATAATGTGTCCTTTGCGGTCAAAATCATAGTTCCCTGTCCTTCTGCAAACAGCTTGTAAATCAACTTCTTCTGTTTGATCCCTTTTTCAAAGGTTCTCCATTATCTCTATTCTGATTATTTGTTTCATCACATTGTACGTCTGTTTCCCTTTCTGTTCCAATCTGTTACGATAGTGTTTCTTGATGTAACTGTGAATTTTCCCGTGATACCTTTAGATTTGTTTCTTTTTCGTTGTTTCATTTTTCCTTACAATCTTTCGTCTATGTGATAAGATACATTATGGAACTGCAAACATTTTCTTCTACGTTTTCACATTTTCTTATCTTATTTGTACTTTTAACTTTGAATTTAAAACAAAAAATGTAACTATACATTTTAGTGCACTTTATGTGTCTAATAACATAACCTAACAGTAAAAGGTTAGAAAATAATTGAAAACGAAAATAAAACCATATTTTCTAAATAAGACTGTATTCGCCTGTTTTACAAAAACAATTGTAGGTGCTGCATTCTGTTGGCAGCCACTGTAACTACGGTAACCATTTCAAATTAAAGCATATGTTTTGATATAAACAAATAAAACCTAAAGTACTCGCAAAATCCTTGAAATATGTCCCTTTTGGACGATCCTATGCAATGTATACAGTGTGCCTACACCCTATAAGATATCGAAACCCAACCATCATAGTGCATATTATGAGATTCCAAGCTTTAATTTGATACCAATATTAAGGGTCTACGACGAGTACAGCCTTGTTTTGGCTGTAGCACTAAATATACCAGCACAAACTTCTCTTTATATATATTGGGAATCAGTTATTTAATTAATTCTGAATATTACAATTTTGTAATGGCTAGTAGGCCTATATCTTATTTACTGATGTTCCTTCAACATATGCATTTATTTATTGAACAAAATAAATATAACACTGGTAATTGAGTTCAAGGTGGTGGAACCAATCAATATATATATATATATATATAATACCCCAGTCGCAGCAGACCTGCGTACTCAGCGAATTTCCATAGGATTTATTTTGTATATGTGAGCATTCAACTTATTTGAAGGAGAGTATTATTTGAATACGTTAAGTAAATAATAGACTAAAAACGAATATCTAATCATTCATGTACTTTAAACATGAGGAAAATTAACAAAGAGACCACATTGGTTTTAACTAGTAATACATACACTTTTCTATTTTATTCTTAGTCTTTTAATTTTTAATAACTGTAATCTTGTTATAGTATATAAATGTCAACAAACATCCTAATCAATGAACTCAAAACACTCAAAACAAACAAATAACTTAATCTCATGAAAGAATTAAATTCAATCATATGGTCAGTTTTACAGTAATTAAAACATCCCTGTTTCAGCAGACCTACATTTCCAGCCAATTTCAATAAAACATATTATCAATCCTCATCATTGTAAACATACCATATATTATGCTACATTTTCAGGCAGTTTAGACCAAGACATCCCCCCCCTCCAAATGCTGATACTTTCTTCATTAAATTTAAAAATAATTTGTATTTGTTAATACTGTAAAGTATATATTTTCTGCAAAATCTTGATCAATGAACTCTAACTATTCAAAATAAACACAAATAAAATATTCATCACCTGAAAATTTAATCATATGTTCAGAATTGTATTTTAAGAAATATCTCAAATCAGGGTGACTATACTTTTTGGAGGGAAAAATTAAAAATAATATTGGACAACGTACTGTGTTTAACACATCCAATATTATCCAATATCTAAGAAACGGATTGACGTAGAATAATAATTCAAAATGCTAAATTGTTTGTTTTTTTAAGCTGAATTCAATTTTGACAATTAAATTTAAAAATAATTCGTAAAAAGGTGTTCAATCTTGAAAATAAATTTTATTTTGTCAAAAAAACCTTCTTAGAGCTAACCTATCCTGCTGGTTAGGTTAAATTCGCTAAAAAGAGAGTTGTGTGTTGGTATATTTCGAGCTACAGCCAAAACTACATTTTGTCTTGACCTTGGTCTTGGTGTCAAACTAAAGCTTGGAATCTCATGATATGCACTATGCTGGTTTGGTTTTGATGTCTTTAAGGGCTTAGGCCCAGGATCGTCCGAAAGGGACCCATGTCAAGGATTTTGGGAGTGCTTTGAATTGTTGCTATGGTTACCATTATTTCTAATGGTAGCTATTTCTAGCTTCTGTGGTTACTAACAGAATACAGCACAAAAAAACGACTAGAAAACGATGAGAAAAAATAATCTCCCGGGCACAGCCGGGGTTATCAGCTAGTATTATTATAAAAACATAATTTAACTTCATCCTTAATTCATCCATTTAATTCATCCTAAAAGGTTTTTTGGATGAATTTTATTTAGCTTCATTAGATCGAATATCGTACTTTTTCCAACTTGTTTCATTTGATCTTAAAATCATGAAAATTTAGCCATGGAATGATTATGAATGTATTTTTCATGTATGTGAAATGATGGTTTTAGGATTTAGAGACTGGTGCATGTTAAAGTTTTGTTATAGGTCAGAGCGAGTGCCGAACGTCACATTGTAAATATTAACACCTGTGTGACCTTGGTGCGATCTGCCACAAACCTGGTGGAATTAGGTTGAATATTTCATTTCAAATCATACAATATTTTCATTATAAAAATCAAGATTATGATTTTTTATTTTGAATTTCACCCTTATAAGAACACTGAATTTTTATTTGAACAAATGAATCACTTTTACAATATTGGTCCAGTCAATCTACTCGATGACCTTAAAAATCTGCAAGGAGACGTTTTTTGATGGAATTCTACTAAATAAAATGTATATTTTAATATATCCAAAGTTTACCAAAATCGGACCATGGGAACCTGACTAAAATCACGTTTAAAAATTGCGGGTTTTCCCACCATGTGAAAATTTTTGGAAAATGACACTCAACTGCATTTTTATCAATGTTTTTTCGAGGTATTGACTTTGGACCGCCGCCAATTATTGGCGAACCATATTGGCCCTGAAAGGTGATTAGTTCTTAATTTTGACAGGGTACTCATTTTTGGCTGCTATTTTGGATCCACCATATTCTGTATAAATATTTTTTTCATATATAAAGATGGTGGATCATTATAGACTAGATTTGTACTCTGAACACAATGCTGAAATCCGTTTTCAAAAATTTGGATTTCTTAAAAAGATATGCTCAAATTGCCAAATCTATGCCATGCACAAAGATAGATCTGTATACTACAAAATGAGTCAAAGATACCTAAATGAATCAAACTAAAAAAACGCAACATTTTTCTACTCCAACATTGCAACCAATACAGTTTTAAATCGTTCATAAGATCTGGGAAATCAGTTAATCCATCAAAACAGTACGAGCCCAACCATAGAGAGATGTTTCAATAACTATCAGCCGAACATGTGAATAATTTGGCAGTGGCAGAATGTTGGTTTTGGTTTTGATTGAGAATTTGCTAAAATAGAATGAATTACTTTACTGTTCCTAAATTCATTTTAATTAAGTGACTTACAAATGCTATCCTAATCACCACATAAGAAGTATGGTGTCTGGCGTCGCATGTTCTTCAGAATTTATACTTTCAGTTTTCTTTCATTTCCATCACAACAGACTCCTTAACCCTTAAGTACTGGCGCGGGGGGCTCCAGGGCCCCCATTTTAAGATTTTTGTATAATAAGCTGTAAACATATTTTTAGCGAATTTACCCAACAGGGAAGAAGCTGTTACTGTATTACTCATGGTAAGACCCAAGCCCGAGGAGACCATGATAACGTTTCGTTTTGGGGCCTCCAGAAGCAAAAAACACCATGCGTTCATTTTCATGCATATACATATCTAAGTGTCTTTAAGCTCGATAACTCGTTTGAAAATGGTCCGATTTTAATGAAATTTGGCATGGACTTGTAAAGTAGCAATTATTTGGACGAGTTCGTAAACCAGCCTGATCGGACTACTGGAAGGCCGACTGGTAAATGGGGTGAACCCCCTCAAAAATGGGGTTTTTTAATTTTTTACATAGAGATACCCCCGTTTCAGCAGACCTGCATACTCAGCGAATTTCAAACGCAAAAAAAGTCCATCCAACATAGCGAGATATGACATGTTTTTGTTATCTCCATAAGAATAACGTGGAGAATGAGTATGCAGGTTTGCTGCAACAGGTAAGTTAAAACTGGGTGGCTTTAATTAAATATTTAATAGATTTTAACTAGAAGAAGTAATATACCAAGTTTTATCAGGATATGAAAAGAAATACTGAAGATATGGAAATTTTTATTTCCCGTGAGGATAACATGGAGAATGAGTATGCAGGTTTGCTGCCACAAAAATGGAAATTTCAACGATTCTAGACTAAAATACATTAGATCTCATCTAGATGAAGCTACAAACCACGCTTTATTAAGTTATGTTAAGAAATAAGCGAGTTATAGAAATTTACTTATTTCTCAGAAGGTTAAGTAGAAATACCCCCAATACAGCAGACCTGCATACTCAGCGAATTTCATACGCAAAAAAATATTTCCATCCAACATAGCGATGGAATATTGTCTACATAAAGTTTAGTAGTGTATTCCGTTGACAGTAGTGCAATAGTGGGGCTGCTGGCTCACTTCGCATAAATCAAATTTGACAGCTACATCCGGTCTGGTGACGTCAGAGGCTGACGTAGCTGTGACGTGTTGGGGTTGGCATTTAAAGTTTAAATGCCCGGCTGTGGTGGGCATTTGAAGTTTAAATGTCCGAAAATGGGTCAAGGTCGGCTGGGGATGTTTTCAAAAAAGATATAAAGATGTTTATTATTTAAAGATGATGTTTATTATTTATTATTTAAAGATGATCTTTATTAAAGATGTTTTTAATAAAGATATTTTCGGAAAATCCGAAAATGCAAGATATTTTCTTTTTATTTATTTATTTATTTTTACAAAAGTATTATTTTATATTTAGTTTGAAAAATTTGCTCCCAAATTTGAAAAGTAGGTTGTTGTCGGTGCTGAAATTTCTTGCTTATTTTCATTCTTCTTGTTGTTGTAAGTTGGCAAAAATATATTCTTTTCGTTTTGATTGTTTGTTGCATAAAGTTCCAAAGATAAACCGAACCCAGTGGTTATAAGTTGTTTTAGTTCTTCACTAAAAATTTCCAAAACCTTGTAGGTTGTAAGATTGATAGTGTTGTAGTGAATCCCGCAAATGTTGAGAGACATGATTAGAGTTTTTTATTCGACGAGAGGTGTAGCAGAAATGGTTATTGTAAAGCCGGTGCTGTGGGTACCTCTGTTGGTAGTGGGGGTAGTGGTGGGGATAAAAAATTAGTAGAAGTTTGTTTAATCATTTTGCATTTAATCGCTGTCATCGGAAGTTGGTGTAGATGTAGAAGAAACAGTATTATCTTGAAGCTCAGAGTCCATGTGTGCTCGGGTGAAGAGCTGAAGCTTTAATGACGTGTGGTAGCCGTGTCCTACTCTGTATCAGGAGTTGTTGGTGGTGGGGGGTCGTTTGGTTCATGCACTGAAATGTAGATGGAATCATAACTTTCTGGAGGATGTACTAAAATTTGTTGTATAGGATCTGCATCAATAGTGAAACTTTGCGTTTCAATGCAAAGTCCATCTTTAATAAAAGAAACATATAAAACAGAACTCATGTTTATTTAGATGTTTACTCTGCAAGTGGTACCGGTAAACTGATGTCTTGGTAGTGGCTCAGTGATCTCCCTGGACATAGGGTGTGTAGGAGGGAACATCTGCTGCACACCTGCCTTCCCCCACCACCGCCATGAAAGACTTGTCGCAATTTTTGGATATGTGGTGTTAGTCGTAATGTAGGTGTTGTATGGTCAACATCTCAGTGCTTAGAAATGTTCCTAACATTTGGTTTAAAATATTGTTTTGAAATACTTATTTAACTTTGTACAAGTTACAATAATTTAAAGAAGGTACTTTATTATATTACCTTAATACTTAGTTAAAATATTTAGTTGAAGAAATGCAAACTAAATTACAATTGAGATTAAATAGAAACATGGTTTCTTAACATTTGGTTTAAGAAATATTTGCAATAAAAGATAAATGAAAAAGGTTTAATAAAACCAAAGAGTTTATATTGTTGGTTGTTTATATTGTTATGCTCTGGCATGCGATGCGGGCCGACAGTTAGAAATCAATACTCGACGTTGTCCTTGTTGTATAACACTTTAGCATGTGGGCGGGTAGTTAGCGATCAATACAAGTCGCATAACGTGACACAACAGGTGCTCTAGTTAAAACTGAAACATAACCAAAAATACGAAATCCTCAAACATGATTCTTCTTCCTTTTACATTTACAATTTAGAAAAAAATCAAGATCTATATTATCGACCTTCCTAAAAGACTCTCTATTCCCCTTAACACTCGACACCTACAAATAGTAAAACAAAATGGAAAACTAAAAATAAAACTTTCAGGTTAAAACCCTATTTTCCTTCCCATCCTTCAAAGTCCACCTCCTGGTGGCAAAATCGGCCCTTGTAAGGACCACCCTAAGACTTTCAAATTTAAGCTTTCGCTAAAGCCTCAACCCTTGGTGACTAATAAGAGTCCCAAAGGGGTTGGGGTTGAAGTGGTAACAGTTCTCCGTTTTGCCCCGGCAACGATTATTTTAAGTTTTTGTGCTATAACTTTTACACCGTTGGTTTTATCAAAAAATGTTACTGGACCTTTTTTGTCTGTCTTTTAATTTCGCTTTATTTGAGTACCCGCATGATAGATTTGGAGCATTTTTGGAAGGGGGGGTTTCCATTTTGTCCCACCGGGGGGGGGGTTCCGTTTTGTCCCACCGGGGGGGGGGGGTCGCCAACTTGATCTCGTTGCCGTTCAACTTTAGAACTGCGTCGCCGTACACGGTGGCAGTGGATATAACAAAAATGCACCAAATCTATCGTGCGGGTACTCAAATTAAGCGGAATTAAAAGACAAACAAAAAAGGTCTAGTAACATTTTTTGATAAAACCAACGGTGTAAAAGTTATATCGAAAAAACTTAAAAATCTACGGTGGCAGTGGATATAACAAAAATGCACCAAATCTATCGTGCGGGTGGTCAAATTACGCAGAATTTAAAGACTAACAAAAAAGGTCCAGTAACATTTTTTGATAAAACCAACGGTGTAAAAGTTATATTGTAAAACTTAAAAAATGTACATTTTCTTTTTTTTACTTAAATATTTCTACACTACATCATGTGGGTACTAAAATTACGCAGAAAATTGTGTAATTTTAACCGCAACTCTTTGGAACTTAGAGGTACACGGACTTCTTGTTAGTCACTAAAGGTTGAGGCTTTTTCACGTTATAACTTCTACACCGTTGGTTTTATCGAAAAAAATGTTACTGAACATTTTTGTTTGTTTTTTTATTCCATGTAATTTGAGTAACCACATGATAGGTTTTGTAAAAGTTTGAAAATGACCTTGAAACTTAAGTTTTTGAGTTATAAATTCTATACCGTTGGCTTTATCGAAAAATGTTACTGGACCTGTTTTGTTCGTCTTTTTACAAGTCCAATGTAAAGTAAAATAAAAAGAAGTGTTGATGTCTGTTGGAACAGTAACAAAAAAATGATGGGTTTGAAAATATTTTCTAAGTCCTAGAAAAATGAATTATTGGGAAGTTTTAACACTTAAAATTTTATAAGTCAAATGTAAAGTAAAATAAAGAAAGGAGTATTGTTGCCTGTTGGAACAGTGGAGAAAGAATGATGGAAACTAAACTCGTAGCAAAAAGAAACTTGATATTGCAAAATAAATGTTAAGGCAAATGTTTGAAAATTTTCTAAGTCCTGAAGTATTAATTATTGTGAAGTTTTAACACTTAAATTTTTTACAAGTCCAACGTAAAGTAAAATAAAGAAAGAAATGTTGTTGCATGTTGGAACAGTGGGAAAAGAATGATGGGTTTGAAAGATTTTCTAAGTCCTAAAATATTAATTATTAGGAAGTTTTAACACTTAAAATTTTTACAAGTTCAATATAAAGTAAAATAAAGAAAGAAGTGTTGTTGCCTGTTGGAACAGTGGCGAAAGAATGATGGAAATCAAACCCGCAGCAAGGCTCCTTTGGTTTGGGAGGGGGATGACCTCGAGCCGAGTTGGGACCTGGGGTCTGCGCTTGAGGCCAGGTGGTCAACCAGCTGCCACACCAGCCCGGCCCGGTTGCCGTGACCTCGAGCCGAGTTGGGGTCCGGGGTCTGCGCTTGTGCTTCGGCATCAGTTGCTCGCTAGACAGTGAGGTGGTAACATGTTCAGAAGGCGCCCTGAACATTTTATCATTTTTGCTGTTTGGTGAAAATATCTTGGTGTTATTTGTACAATAACATCTTGATGTAGGACTGATTAATTTTAAGGCATGATAGTTTAAGGCATGGTAGTTGTTTGTGCTTGTAGATACCCTAGGGTTTGTAGTTTGTTTTTAGTTTGCTGGTTTGGTACTTAGTATTAATTTAAAATCTTTCTTTTACTTTCAATATATTTTGCCTGGAGTGTTTAAGTTTAAAGTAATATTTTGTTTTTAAGAATGTTATATGATATGTTTCTAATACCTTTCTATTCTAACTTCCTTTTTCCAACAAGCTTGTTGAGGGCATTCCCTCTCTTGTCTTGTACTCCTTTTTAGTTAGGGACACCTTTCAATTCCAATTTCCTTTCCTTTTTTCCTTCCTTCTTTTGGAGTATGGTACACCAATTTATGGTTAACCGGCTCTCGCTTTTGTAGTGATTACGGTCCCCCACACCGAGTCACTTACAACCTCTATACGTGCTGGATGGGTAGTTCGCCTACCTCCGGAGTTTCGCTAGACCTCAGTTGTTCTGCGTCGCTAATGGCGAGACACTGGCTCCTTTAGTGTTAGGAAATAAAAAACATATTTGTATAACATTATTCCTAAATTTAATTAAGCAACTTGCTATTTCAAAATAACATTTTTTGTTTTAGCTTAGCGTTGTGCGCTTATGGTGAGGTGTGTGAGTTCGCTTACGTGATGATCACACTGTAATAATGATGTGCAGCGCTGGGCTGCCTAGCTATTTTTTAACTTAATTTTATTTCTTAATTTTTTTATTTTTATTAATTCTTAAACTCTAGGCAGATTGTATTGTAAATTAGCTTTTCTTCTTTTAAGTTTCCGGGGGTGTACGGTTCTGTCAAACCGTACACCCCCATTTTCTTTTTAATTATTGAATGACCTTGACCTAGTTATTTTCAAGATCAACAAGAGACTTAGCGAAAATTTCTAAGTATCAAGGTCATTTTTATGTAAGTAGATTTAGCTTGTCTTCTGTTAGGTTTCTGGGGTTTACGGTTCTGTAAAACCATACACCTCCATTTATTTTTTAATTATTGAATGACCTTAATTTACTTATTTTAAGGTCAACAAAAGAGTTAGCAAAAATTTCTAAGTCTCAATGTCATTTTGTAAAAGTTTAAATAAATTTGAAACTTAAGTTTTTGCGTTATAACTTTTATGCCATCGGTTTTATCAAAAAATGTTACTGGACCTTTTTGTTTGTCTTTTAATTTCGCTTTATTTGAGTACCCGCATGATAGATTTGAAGCATTTTTGGAAGGGGGGGAAGGTGTTCTCCGTTTTGTCCCACGGGGGGGGGGTCGCCAACTTGATCTCGTCGCCGTTCAACTTTAGAACTGCGTCGCCGTACACGGTGGCAGTGGATATAACAAAAATGCTCCAAATCTATCGTGCGGGTACTCAAATTAAGCGGAATTAAAAGCCAAACAAAAAAGGTCCAGTAACATTTTTTGATAAAACCAACGGTGTAAAAGTTATAGCGCAAAAACTTAAAAAAATCTACGGTGGTAGTGGATATAATAAAAATGCTCTAAATGTATCATGCAGGTAGTCAAATTAAGCGGAATTAAAAGACAAACAAGAAAGGTCCAGTAACATTTTTTGATAAAACCAACGGTGTAAAAGTTATATTGTAAATAGTAAAGTAAAGTTATAGTAATAGTAAAGTTATAGTAAATAGTAAAGTTATATTGTTTAAATAAATTTGAAACTTAAGTTTTTGCGTTATAACTTTTATGCCATTGGATTTATCAAAAATGTTATTGGACCTTTTTTGTTTGTCTTTTTAATCCCTGTAATTTGAATACCCGCACAATAGGTTTTGAGTAATTTTTTACCCAAAGCCAAAGTAAGGCAGACGAGGTTGTGTGAGCCAAGGTCACAGACCCGGCCAAAGTAGGGTACCGGCCTTCAGGTGGGAGACACATTGACCTACCAGTCAAGGCTGCTGCCTTGAGCTCGCAGTAAAAAGTTTTAAATTACCTTGAAACTTTGTAACCTGGATGGTTTTAAAACTTACGTTTTCGCGTTGTAACTTCTATAACGTTGGTTTTATCGAAAAAGTTTACTGAACATTTTTGTTAGTTTTTTTATTCCACATAATTTGAGTAACCACATGATAGGTTTTGTAAAAGTTTTGAATGACCTTGAAACTTTGTAACCTGGACGGTTTTAAAACTTAAGAGATTTTTTTTAAACTAACATTATTTAACCTTGGCACATAGTTTTTTTTTCTTGCATTGTTTGACCTTGACACTTAGATTTTTTTAAACTTGCATTATTTGACCTTTACACTTAGATATAAAATGTAGATTTTTTTAAGTTTTTGCGATATAACTTTTACACCGTTGGTTTTTTCGAAAAATGTTACTGGGCCTTTTTTGTTAGTCTTTAAATTCTGCGTAATTTAACTACCCGCACGATAGATTTGGTGCATTTTTGTTATATCCACTGCCACCGTAGATTTTTAAGTTTTTGCGATATAACTTTTACACCGTTGGTTTTATCGAAAAATGTTACTGGACCTTTCTTGTTTGTCTTTTAATTCCGCTTAATTTGAGTACCCACACGATAGATTTGGAGAATTTTTGTTATATCCACTGCCACCGTGTACGGCGACGCAGTTCTAAGTTGAACGGCGACGAGATCAAGATGGCGACCCCCCCCCGTGGTGGGACAAAACGGAGAACCCCCCCCTTCCAAAAATGCTCCAAATCTATCGTGCGGGTACTCAAATTAAGCGGAATTAAAAGACAAACAAAAAAGGTCCAGTAACATTTTTGATAAAACCAACAGTGTAAAAGTTATAGCACAAAACTTAACAAATCGTCGCCTTTAACCACTTAAACCCCAACCCTTTGGGACTTAGTCACCAAGGGTTGAGGCTTTAGCGAAAGTCAATATATAAATGTCTTATGTTGCCCCTTTTAGCCGTATTTTTTTTGCTGGGGTACATGTAAGGGCGAAAGAGGTCTTTTAATAGTAGAAGGTTTAGAAGTAATTTTGATGCTGTTAAGAATGTTTTTTTCAAACTTGTTGAAAAGCATTTTGAGCGATGGTAGATGTTACATCATACCAATCTTGATTGTTGTTCGATTAAAAAATTCGTAACCTCAGCAGTTGTAAGTAGGTGAAATAATTGTTCCAAATGGTAAAGTACTCGGAGCGGTTCATATTGAAGTAGGTGTTGTTAGGATGGTTGCAAGGCGGAGAATGAATTGTTGAGTGTAGAGTGTAGAGTGTGCCAAGTAATGCAACAAGGACAACGACTTGTATTGATTTTTAATGGTCCCGCCCGCAAGCGAAAGCGTTAGGCATCAAGGTCAACGAGTTGTATTGATTACTAACTGCTCGACAGCGAGCGAAAGTATGCGAGGTCACCGGGAATATAAACCTGGCCCACTTGGTCTAGTTGGTTTTATTAAACCTTTTTCATTTATCTTTTATTTCCCTTATTTTTAAAATTCGCATGATAAGGTTTGTAAACATATTAATTCAAATATGTTGTAAAAATTTTCTTAAGATATTTTATTGCAAATATTTCTTAAGCCAAATGTTAAGAAACCATGTTTTTATTTAATCGCAACTGTAGTTTAGTTTGCATTTTTTCAACTAAATATTTTAACTAAGTATTAAAGTAATATAATAAAGTAGTATCTTTAAAATATTGTAACTTGTAAAAAGTTAAATAAATGTTCAGGGCGCCTTCTGAACATGTTACCACCTCACTGTCTAGTGAGCAACTGATGCCGACGCACAAGGTCATCCCCCCTCCCAAACCACAGGAGCCTTGCAGCGAGTTTGATTTGCATCATTCTTTCGCCATTGTTCCAACAGACAACAACACTTCTTTCTTTATTTTACTTTACATTGGACTTTTAAAAATTTTAAGTGTTGAAACTTCCCAATAATTAATACTTTCGGACTTAGAAAAGTTTTTAAACATTTGCTTCAACATTTATTTTACAATATCAAGTTTCTTTTAGAATGCCTCCAACAGACAACAATTTTCCTGCTGCATGTGCAATCTGTGAACAAATATATAAATTGGTTGAGCCAGAAGATTTAACAGATGACGAAAGTATTTTTGAAAATAGTTTGATTCCAGTAGAAGATATATCTGATGGTACATCCGATGCTACATCTGATGCTACGTCTGATGGTACAACTGATGAGGAAAATATTTCGGAACAACCAGTAT
Organism: Flexamia atlantica; assembly: GCA_035578135.1. Taxonomy (NCBI): domain Eukaryota; kingdom Metazoa; phylum Arthropoda; class Insecta; order Hemiptera; family Cicadellidae; genus Flexamia; species Flexamia atlantica. The sequence continues at coordinate 3,989,233 of JAQJVK010000013.1, read as the reverse complement.
CAATAGGTGAAGAAACACCGTTAACACATGTAACAATTGACTATGATCCAGAACAATATGTACATGCTCTTGTTCGGCGTAGTTTGTTTACAGTGTCAGACACGGAGGAAGATGAAAGCGATTTGGAAGTAGAATATTTAGACAACAGCAATGATGAACATACTTACAACACATAACATGTATTTTTTTAAACTTGCATTATTTGATTTTGACACTTAGATACAAAATGTAGATGTTTTTAAGTTTTTGCGATATAACTTTTACACCGTTGGTTTTATCGAAAAATGTTACCGGACCTTTTTTGTTTTTCTTTTAATTTTGCGTAATTTGACTACCCGCATGATAGATTTAGAGCATTTTTGTTATATCCACTGCCCCCCCCCCGGTGGGTCAAAACGGAGAACCCCCCCGCCTTTAAACTTACATTGGATGATTTTAGTACTTAGGTGTTTTGAAATATAATATATTTACACTTTTGTGTGTAATACAGAAAAAAGTGGTGGGGGTAATGGTATAAATAGAGGTAGTTTTAGAGTGGTTTTCATTATTACGACAACTTTTGTGGAGAGCACACCTACGTCATGTATTACTGCATAAGTTGCGAAGAATCTTTTGAAGATGAAATTTTATCACAAATACACAAAGAAGTTTTCCATAACAACGAAACAAACCAAGAAACAAACCAAGAAACATACCAAGAAACAAACCAAGAAACAAATAACAATGCAGAAGAAGAAGAATATTTGGAAGATTTAGATCAAATACTGGCTACTGTACAACAACAACTAAATTCAAGATCAAGTGTTATTCAATACGCACCCGGACCATCTTTGGATGTGGAATTATACGCCCGAGCCCTACCAGGTAGTGTAGTAACTCATTTTAAGATTGACAACGCTCAATTGCAACTTGCACAGTTTATTTCAAAAGCAAAAACATTAGAAACAGAAACATTGAACAATGAACTAAGAAGATTAAATTTTATAAAGTTTGGAATATTATTAGATACAGTATTTACAAATGTTCAGAATGAAACATCACCAAGAGGATTTTTAACTAAAAACAAAACCATCATGTTTGCATCAGATATAAGCTCAATTGTGGATGATTGTTTTGAAGAACTTTTAACAAAATTACAAGAACATGAAGGAAGAGGTTCTGGATGGAGTTTGTTAAGTATAACAAGCTTAGATGTAAGAGTTCATAAACATGGATATGGAATGAGAGGTAGTAGTTATATTGCTTTACCAAAGAAGATTCAAGTAACCAAATCTTGTGTTAATGTAAAAAATAAAAATGTTGAATGTTTCAAGTATGCAATGCTTGCAAAATATGTACAAGATAATGTGGATCGGCCAAGTAGAGCATACGATGAGGTTTGCTATAAGTATAACTTTCAAGGCATGATTTATTCTGTTGATATTCAAGACATATCAAAATTTGAAAAGAAATATTCTTTTGCATCTGTAAACATATTTGGTTTACATTCATCCAACAATGACTACCCCTTGCGTATAACATCCACCGAACGTAGAGATCATACTGATTTATTATTAATAACAAAAGGTGATATTTCACATTATGTTTATATTAAAGATTTTGAAGCTCTAGTTTGCAAACAGTTATCAAAACGTAAAGAAGGAAAAACCACTTGTAAAAGATGTTTCTGTTTTGTAATCAAACCTTTAAGAAGAGGTGGTTCAGAATGGTTGACAGAACATCAAAGATTATGCAGTCGAAACTATGAAGTAAGAATTAAATTACCACACCCTAGCAGAGCGCAAGTAAAATTTTACAAAGTTATCCAACAATACAGAATTCCCGTTGTAATGTATGCAGATTTTGAATCTTCATTGCTTCCACTTGACCAAGAAGAAGGAGAGGAAAATACCAGCAGAACAAAGTATCAACTTCACAAACCAAAAAGTTATTGTTTAATAGTAAAATCCACTTTGTCTGAACAACATCTTCAAGAATATGGTTTGACATCTACACCGAAGATCTATCGTGGAGAAGAAGCAGCTCGATACTTTGTTGATGATTTATACGACATCGCTGGGAAAGTGGAAGCAATGTATAGCAATGTGGTTCCTATGTCACCTATGACACCGGAAGAACTTTATCTTTATGATTTGGCAACAACATGCTATTTGTGTAACAATCAATTTACAGAAAGTAAAGTTAAAGTTCGCGACCATGATCATCTGACAGGAAGCTACAGAGGTGCAGCTTGCAACGGATGTAACATCAACTACAAACTACCATCTTTTATTCCTGTGGTTTTTCACAATCTTAGCGGATACGATGGACATTTTATCATTCCTGAATTAGCAAGAGACAACGGTAAAATAGACGTTTTGGCACAAACTATGGAAAACTTTATAAGCTTTGCAAAAAAGGTGGGCAAAATTAAACTTAGATTTGTTGATTCTTTTCGATTTATGCCTTCCAGTCTTATGAAACTTTCAGAAAATTTAAGAAGACAAAATTTAATAGAAACAAGAAAAATTGTACCTGCAGAAGAAATGGATTTGGTTCTTCGGAAAGGAGTTTTCCCGTATGATTACATCGATGGACTACATAAATTTCAAGAAACATCACTTCCTCCACCAGAAGCATTCAAAAGTAAACTTACCGATTTGGACATTTCACCTGAAGACTATCAACACGCATGCAGAGTTTGGGATGAATTGGAAATGAACACTCTGGGAGATTATTCTGACTTTTATGTAAAACTTGATGTGACCCTTCTTTGCGATGTGATGGAAGAATTTAAAAACACTTGTTTTGAAGCCTACAGATTAGACCCTCTTCATTCTTATACTTCTCCAGGACTAGCTTGGCAAGCTATGCTAAAAGAAACAAAGTGCAACCTTCAATTATTAACAGATATTGAAATGGTGTTGATGATCGAATCGGGCGTTAGAGGTGGATTGACCCAAAGTGTTACTAGACATGTTAAAGCTAACAACAAATATCTTCCAAACTACGATAAAGAAAAACCATCAGTGTTCTTGGGATACTTCGATGCCAACAATTTATACGGATGGGCCATGTCTAATCCACTTCCTTTTGGAAAATTTGAATGGGTCAATCCAGGCTCTATTGGTGATATTTCGCAAATTTCAAAAGACGGAGACACCGGATACATATTGGACTGTGACTTTGAATATCCAGAACACTTGCATGATCTTCATTACGATCTTCCGCTCCTTGCAAAAACAGAAGTTTCACCAATTGGCAAACATCCAAGATTAATGATGACTCTTGAAAATAAACAAAGATACGTAGCTCACTTTTGGGTTGTTCAACAAGCACTCCAATTGGGTTTACGTATAACCAAAATTCATAGAGTTTTAAAATTTTCCCAATCGTGCTGGTTAAAACCGTACATTGATTCAAACACCAGAAGAAGAGCAGCTGCAACATCAACATTTCAGAAGGACTTTTTTAAATTAATGAATAATGCGATATTTGGAAAAACATTAGAAAACAAAAGAAAACACAAAAATGTTAAATTAGTTACAGATCCGATAAAACTACAAAAACTTGTACAAAAACCAAACTTTGGAACATCCGCTATCATCAATGAAAATCTTGTGACAGTATCTATGAAGAAGACAAGCGTGATAATGGATCGTCCGTTGTACGTTGGAATGTCAATCTTGGATATTTCCAAAACTCACATGTATGATTTCCACTACAACAAAATGGTTGCATTCTACGGTAGAGATAACATCGGAATCGCCTACATGGACACGGACGCTTTCATCTACTGGATTCTCACTGAAGATATGTATTTTAATCTTCGAACATTTGTTCACAAAAAATGAATTTGATTTTAGTGACTATCCAAAAGATCATTTAAATTATGACAATGATCGTGTGACAACCCGCTCCCCGAAATTTCATTTTGGCCTGATTTGGCTGCCTATTTTCATAAATAAAATGAATAATATTGGAGATCAATAAAATGGAGTATCTGGCGGAAGATAATCAAGGATATAATTTTTAGCCAACCCTAAATGGCTATCAATAGGAAATTAGCTTAAGCTCGAGGCCCAGAACCCAATTCAAATAATTTTGTAAAACTTATTATAACTGAAGTGAACAAGTTATGAAGCAAGGCGACAGTTAGCTACGCACTTGTCTCTGGAATTTGCTGATAACTAGAGTCAGCAGTCTGTCGACCCCCGTGGCGCAGCCCACGGAGAGCAGAGTCCGCCTAACTTCCATCGGTAAAACACCGCGCGCGGTCCGTCCTCCCGCGTCTGATTTCAAAATTCTTTTTCTAAATTGGATAATTAATACTTTAACGCTTAGTAACGAGTCGTGCGTACTCTCGATTTCATTTCCGTGTAATTCGACTATTGGTTAATAAAATTTAGTTTATCTGTTACTTGGTTTCTTTGTTTCGCTCCCACGCCACCACCAACTCGGCCGTGACAAAATTGGTGTCGAGGTGTGCGGAGTAGTGCGAAAATCCTACTTTTTCCTTACGAACCCGGCGAGAGACCTTCAAGAACTACGCAGATATCACCATGGAATTTGGTAAGTGAACTTCAAAAATTAGCCATTGCGTAATTTTTTTTTTAAACATCTATTAAAACTATATTTCAAGTAGGGGACTGTTAAAATATAAACTAAAATTGTATTCTTGAAATTTCTGTGAAATTCCTGTTCGAAAATATTCAATTTTAAGGAAGTTATAGATTTTTTCATTTAATTAGTATAATTACGGACAAAGCGTAGGGAAGCCATTTTGGCGAGCAACAAAAGAGAAGCGACGCTCATTGTCAGTGTCGTCATTGACACGTCACCTCCTTGTCACCACAGCTACAAGCTGCCAACATGGCGGACTAAGTATGCATTAATATCCTAATTAATAATTCTAGGAAGGACGGCCTAATAAATCAAATCAATAAATTCACAATTGAGGTGTACGTGGCTGGATATTAAAGAATTTTGAACGCTTTTATGGACTTTTGATGCTCGCTGCTTTGGTAAAACTTAGAGTTGAAAGAAATAATTGAGTCTAGAAAAGAACGACTCGGTTCAGAGCTTCGAGTAGCGAACTAGTTCATTGATTTGGTCGGGAGACTCGTTCTTTGAGTTGTTCACTGAATCGTTCATTGAATGTCAGGTGTTGTTGTCGTTCATGAGGGATGTTTGATGATAATTGATTGAAATTTAAAACTGTTTGTTGTATCAGTAATTATTTTGACATAGTGAACAAGGAGTAATTAATAATATTTCTTTTAAAGAGTTATTGAATTTATTTGTAAAAGAATTCTTACTAACACTTGGAAAACAGCTTTTGCTTGTACACTAACCCTAGCCTACAAGTAGTTTAAGTTGTTATGAACTATAAACGAGTTGGCAAATGTCTGGGCGCATGAAAACGTGTGTTTAGATTCAAGAACTTTTAAATTAAATTATAAAATATAAGGAAATATCAGCTCATTGGACTTGGATAATTCAAGCTTGCTAAATATTTTTGTTTATCATTGGACTTAGACAATTAATTGTGGACATATTGTAATTCAGACTCGTTGTAGTGTCAGGTCAAAGGACGCCAGCTCGTTTGAGTTCATTGTTCTCTTTCAGCTCGAATTATTATTGATCTTCGGAAATCATCTTGCCGTTTTCGTTGAGTAGCGTACACTATTTAACACAATAAATGCGATAAATAAATTAAATTCATTTAAATTATACTGAATATTTATTAAAAGAAATAAATAACGTAAATTTTTCCTTTTTTTCAAATTTTGCTTTATTTTGTCGGAAGTTGGCAGTAGTAGTAGGCAATAGCTACTCCTACCTGTGGAGTTAGTAACTAAAGTTACGATTTGGATTTGTTTTGTGATCGGACCGCTTGAATGGCAGTCTAGATAATTAATAGACTTTATCGAAAGACAATTAAATATTTTTTTTTTATAAAACAAATAAATAATTAAATAAAAACATTCTTTTTTTTTGCAATCGACTTAAACTATTCTTGTGAACCGACGTAAGGGCAAGGAAGCTCACCCTAGAGTTGAGGGGTAGCGGATGCGAATTTAATTTTCATTGTGGAATTTCGTCTCCTTGATCAACATGAACGTGACCTACTTGAAGAAAAGTGAAAATCAGTATGAACTGAAAATCAGGGGGTTAGATACCAACGGTACCGCTGATGAATTGCGACGACGATTGACGAAGGCCCTTAAGGCGAATACACCGGTCGACGATGATGTCGTCTCAACGCTAGTAGTCGATGATGAGCTAACGGAGTGTGAACAAAGACTCGCGGACTTAGAAAAATCGTGCAAGGAGTACGAGGGTGATTATACTGATACGGACTATCAACGGTTGAGCGCGAGGTTATGGCACAACTACCTGCGAGTAGAGCGTATACCCGTGGACGAGGATGAACCCGACGACGAGAGTAATCAGCGACGCGAGGCCCTGCTGGCGGCACTCAACGCGATGTTGGCGCGCTTTGACGCTTCAAAATCCAAAACGCGAACCGCGGTCGACACCCAGGCTGCTGCCAATAGTCTGGTAAAAGCGATCCCTGCTCCCACAGCTGCGGCTCCCACAGCCCCTGCTCAGGAGATCGGTCACGGACCACCTAGGACGGTGAACCAAACCAGCAGCTTCACCGCGATACCGACACCAACCCCTCAGGTGCCGCCTGCAAATGCTAACCTCTCGGTGCCAACAACTGAATATCACCCGCGTTATAGGACCGTGCCCGTCTATAAATGGGGTCTACAATTCGACGGTAAATCGCAAAGTGTTGGCGCGTTCCTTCAGAGGGTCGAGGAGCTCCGGAGGGCCAGAGGCATGACAACAGCAGAGCTTTTTGACTCCGCTGTCAATCTCTTTACCGGACCAGCCCTAGTGTGGTATCGTTCTACCCTAGGCCGGATCAGGACATGGGATCAGTTATGCAAGGATCTTGAAGTGGTCTTCAAGCCCCCGGACCATGACATTCGGTTACAGCAGGAGATTTTTAACCGGGTTCAGGGCGAAACCGAGTCCATTGACCTTTACATCGCCGCGATGGAAGGCCTCTACGGTCGACTGGCTGTAGAAGTCCCAGAGGAAGTGAGACTTAAACAGATCTACCACAATCTGAGTCCACAACTCCAGGACCGCTTGGCATTGTTCGACGTAACGACCATTGAACAATTACGACAGCTTGGTAGGAAAGCGGAAGCGGGCCGCTTTCGCTCCGACGCTGTACGTGGCGGGCGCCGAGGTCCTGAAGTAATGGAACCGGACCTGGCTTACACTCCTTTGAGTCGTAGGCAGGGTCACGATACATCTCGTAATACCACCTCTGAAAGGAAGGTCTTCCAAACCGCTTCTGAAACCGACGTGACTTGCTACAAATGCCATGCAAAGGGGCATGTTTCGCGAGATTGTAAGTCAGCTAGTCCGAGCCCAGCGAACGAAAGGGTGTGCTGGCGTTGCAACAAAACCGGACACGTTCAGCGATATTGCCGCGCTCGATTGAATACTAACAGCCGAAGAACGGCGGGAAACGAGGCCGGGACCAGCGGAGTCGCCGCCCCTGGATCCCGACAGTAAGGTTTACCGTTCCTAAACGAGAACCTAAGGCGACAAAGAGACGCTGCCGAATGGTTGAGAAGTCAGTGAGAATCGTTCCGGAAGTTAGGAGTCTAACACAAGAGCTCGTCGCGATCGGAAGGATAGAAAACGCGGAGGGCAATGTTCTAGTAGATACGGGCGCGCAAGTCTCACTGATTAAGCGAAACGCGTCATCAGCCCCGATGACCAAACCGGATGTAATGTTGCAAGGGATTTCGGGACGCGAACTGAAAGTTTACGGTAAGCAACGGGTTTCGCTAACGCTCAAGCCCGGAGTGGAGGTACCTGGCGAATACATAGTAGGGAACCTACCGAGAGGATACATTGCAGTAGTCGGCTGCGATATCCTTCAAGAAGGTAGGGGAAGAATCGACGTGAGGAAAGGTACCCTGAACTTGTTCGGAAGGGATATCTGGCTTAACCGTCTGACGAAGGGCGAAAGTGTACCCGACCCAGGACGCGGGAAGGAGGAGTCCGGTCAAGGAAAGAAACCGGCCCCCAAGACCCCTCCTACTGGTCGCGGTGCCACGCCAAACAGAGAGGAAAATAGAGATACCTTCGTGTATTGTTGCCGGAAAGTTGAGTTGCCGCCGCGGAGCGAAGTAAATATCGAGGTTGAAACAAGTAAATTCGTTAACAAAAACAATGACTTAGAAGGATGTGAGGTGGTAGTAGAACCGATCGGTTTGCCGACTAAGGGAGTTTATCTGGCGCGAACCTTGACGAGAGTGGAAAATCAGCGTTGTTGGGTCAAAGTGGCTAATGTTAGTCAGGAGACTTTGACTCTGCAGAAAAATTTTAAAGTTGGAACTTTAGATAGCGATTTGGGTGACGAGTGCGAAGACCAATCGCGGCGTCGGGTTGTTATTCTGGCTGATAGCCACGGGAGGGGCCTACGCGACCTTTTGGTTGAACGGTTACCCAGCGATATCGAAGTGACGGTGAATTTTGCTCCAAACGGGAAGTTGAAACACGTAACGTCGAACCTGACGAGAGAACTTTCAAAATTGTCAAGCAGGGATACGGTGTTTCTAATTGGCGGAACTAACGATATCAGTGACGATTATTCTCCGTACCCCCTCACCCTGCGACAGGCCTTTGGTGCCCTACCAAAATCGTGGTCGGCACAAGTATCAGTATTATCAATTTTTGACCGTCACGACGTAGACGTAAAGCAAACATTGGCCGATGCCAACGGATATTTGGAATCCGTAGTTGACAGCATAGCAAGCCAGAAACGGGGGGAGATTAAGTTTCTAAAGGTACAGAACAAATTCGATAAGTCAATGTATACCAGACATGGTTTACATTTGAACGAAAAAGGGAAAATTGAATTGGCACTAATTTTGAGGAACAAAATTTTGGAAGGGTATGGCGCGGAGGGCTTAAGGGTTTCCCGAGTTGAGAAAGTAGACGAAGCCGAGTTAGAGGCGTGCCTAGACGCAAAACTAGCTCATTTGCCAACCGAGGATAGGGACCAGGTTAAATCAGTTTTAATGAAGTATAGGCGCGTGTTCGCACACAACAACGGACAACCTTTGGGCTGTACATCCGCCGTCACGCATGTGATCCGTACTGGTGACGCTGCGCCTATCTATAAGAAGGCCTATCGCGTCCCTCACCATCAAAAGGCGATTCTAGAAAGCCTAGTCCAAGACCAGCTCGACAAAGGGATAATAGTCCCTAGTCAGAGTCAATGGGCTTCGCCTGTGGTCATCGTGCCAAAGAAGTCCCCGGACGGAATCCCTAGATATCGGTTCTGCGTCGACTATCGAGCCCTCAACGCCGTTACCACACCTGATGTGTACCCGCTTCCGAACATCACCGAAACTCTAGATAGTCTAGGTGGCTGCAGTGTGTTTACTACCCTGGACTTGAGGTCAGGATATCACCAGATCCGAATGGACGAGGAGAGTGCTCCTAAGACGGCGTTTAACGTGCCCGGCGGACACTTTCAGTATGCCCGCATGCCGTTTGGTTTGAGCACTGCACCTGCGACATTCCAGCGCCTGATGGACTCCAAGTAATGTCGTCCAAGTACTGGTGTACTTGGACGACATTATTCTGTTCTCCAAGGACCTCCCAGCACACCTAGTCGCACTTGATGAGGTGCTAGCCAAGTTGGAAGGTGTCAATCTCAGTGTACAACTCAGCAAGTGTAATTTTGTGGTTGATGAGGTCAACTACCTTGGCCACGTCATAACCAAGAAAGGAGTCGAACCAGACCCAGGCAAAATAAAAGCTGTCCGTGACTTTCCGGCACCGAAAACCGTCAAGGAAGTTCGGTCATTCCTAGGTCTCGCCGGATATTACCGTCGCTTTGTGGAGGGTTTTGCTAAGATCGCAAAACCATTGTTCGATCTTACCAAGCAGGGTACCGCGTTTGAATGGACGGTAGATTGCCAGGAAGCCTTTGACGAACTTAAGCAAAGGCTAATCTCGGCACCTGTTCTGGTGTTTCCAGACTTCAACAAGCCGTTCATCCTCTCGACGGATGCCAGCAACTACGCTTTAGGCGCTGTTCTATCCCAAGAAATTGATGGCGAAGAACACCCCGTAGCGTATTGTTCGAGGACACTGTTCCCAGCCGAAAAGAACTACTCGACCACGGAATTGGAGTTGCTCAGTTTGGTCTGGAGCACGAAGTATTTCCGTTGCTATCTGTTGGGACGACCCTTCAAGGTCATCACAGATCATAGCGCCTTGCGCTGGATGTTGTCCCTAAAGGACCCGAGTAGTCGGCTGATGAGGTGGTCGCTTAGGTTAGCTGAGTTTACGTACACTGTGGAACACAAACCCGGAAAGAAGCATTTGAATGCGGATGGGCTCAGTAGAGCCATGTGCGCAGCTCTTCGCAAGGACGAGCTCCCTGTGATAGATCTAGCCACGCTCCGCGAACACCAAAAGAAAGATCCACATTGTAAGGACTTAGGAAGGGCAAAGAATTTCAAAATGAGTCAGGAAAAGGTACTATATAAGGTAAACGGGGGTGTCAAATTGATCGTAGTCCCTCGAAGCCTAGTGCATGAGGCAATACGTCTCCACCACGACTTGCCCACCGCCGGTCATGCTGGCGTGGCAAAAACCCTTGAACGCATCAAGGCTAAATTCTGGTGGAAGGGCATGGAGGCGGATGTGATTGAATATATTCGAACTTGTAAGAGTTGTAGCCAGCGATCCAATTATGGAAGGGCCGTCGCCCCGCTAGGAGCTATTTTCAACGAACCTAAGGTTCCTTTTGAGGTGATTGCGGCAGACATAGTCGGCCCCTTACCCACTAGTTCCTCTGCAAACGTGTATATCCTCAGTGTGATGGACCATTTCACTCGGTATTGCGAATTCATTCCGATACCTGACATGACCGCAGAGTGTATCGCGAGGGCCTTAGTACAGCGTGTAATTACGAAATTCGGTGTTCCAAAGGCGTTGATAACAGACCAGGGGGCGAATTTTACCTCCGAACTAATCAGTCAGCTCTGCAGATTTTTGCATGTGCGTAAAATCCAGACTACTGGTTTCCACCCCCCAATCTAATGGGCGGTTAGAGAGGGTTCACGCTACGATAGCGAAGATGTTGAGCCATTTTGTGAATCGACACCAAACCGATTGGGATGAGTACCTTCCGTACATCACCATGGCCTACAATTCGCAGAGTCATGAGGCTACGGGATACTCCCCCTATGAGATGGTTTTTGGCCGGAAAATGGAGGCGCCCCTTGAAGCAGATCTGACTATCACGGAGGATAGTGACTTGTACAATGACCACGTGGAAAACCTCAGAAGTAAACTCAGGGAAACTTTCGAAGTGGCAGCTAGCCGAAAGGCTGCAGCCCGGGGACGCTATGAACGACGATATAACAAAAGGGCCAAGACAGTAGAATATAAGGAAGGACAATTTGTCCTACTGCACGTTCCTAGCCTAGGACGTCACCGAGTAAAGAAACTCGCGAAATTGTGGAAAGGGCCATACAAAATTGTTAAGGTGAACTCCCCGGTGAATGTGACATTGAAGATCCGCAAGCGAGAGGTAGTGGTTCACGTTAATCGTATAAAACCGTTCTTGAGGCGCGCCGCTGTGGCCCCTCAACCGGAAACTAGCGCGGAAGAGGAAGATGATGAACAGAGGGTAGATTCAGTCGTCAGCAACGAACCAGTGCCTTTGGGGTTGTTATCGACTAACCCGGGCCAAGCCAAGAGGGCGCGTAGAAAACCAGCGTACCTCGCGGATTATACGGCCTAAGATGGGAAGCGACGGGAACGCTTGGGAGAATCAGGGAAGTCATTGGGCTGAAACACGAGCAAAATTAAACTAATGTAATTAATCTGTTGTAGGGATCTTCATTTTAGCATTGCTGGGAGCAGTTACCTGCTTCCACCAGGGCATCATCTTTGAAGGAGGGCAGGAGGTCCTGCTAACTGACAGTCATTGGAAGGTGACACTAAAGTACAATCTGACGGATATGCAGGTTCAAAGTCAAAATCTCAGTCGCCTGGTAACAGAGGTAAAACAGTATCTTGATGATTTCTATATGGAGCTACTGAGGGATAATATAAGTAGTTACTCACAGCTACTCCAATTAGAGACGGGATTCCGCTATGAGTATGTCATACTACACCAAAATGTGCGAGAGTATGTTGAACGAATAGATGAATTGCTGACTCTGCTGCCTAGATGGCACGCCAAGCGTGGCCTGATAGACGCAGGTGGACACGTCCTCAAATACCTGTTTGGTACCATGGACAGTTCCGACTTAGATTCGATAGACGACGAAATGAGGTACTTGTATGCTACCACAGCAAATATTATTCACAATAGTAAAAATCAGATAACTGTTCTAAATAATTTGCAAAGTGAATTGGTAAATCACTCGAAAACTTTAAACACCGTAATTTCCTCAATAAAGACATATCATTCTATTATGCATCAAACCATAAATAGACTTTTCAGAAGGGACCAAGCCGTACAGCAGCAATTAAAAGACCTTTTTACATATTTGAAACTAAATTCTGCTCTGTCTGAGACAAAACTAACTGTAGCAGATGCAATCCGCAGAGTCACACAATTTCATAAGGCAGTTGAACAGTTAGGTGGAGGAAGAGTCAGTAGTGATCTGCTCACCCCTTCTAATTTCTTGGAAATATTGCAGGGTATAGAGAAAGTCGTGCCCCCTCCATTGAAATTACATTTGCCAGTAGACTTAGAAAACATTCATGAATTTTATTCGGTTGTGACCGCTCATAGCTACGTGTCGGACCAAACTCTAAGAGTTGTGCTCCGCCTCCCTCTAAAGAGAGACGATAGACTGTTCCAGGTGTATGATTGTTATACTTACCCGGTGTACGAAAAGACCCTCCGAAAATGGACCCAGTGGACAGTAGAAAACCAAAAACTATTAGTAAGCAAGGACAGGCTCCAATATACCCTTTACTCCAGTGACAAATTCGATCGTAAATGCCTTACCGGTCAACTTACAGTTTGTCCGTTGGAAGAAATTGTCAAGAACATGGCCAAACGGCCAAGTTGTGTTTCAGATCTTTTTATCGGGAAATTATCCCCTCGGTGCGACAGGAAACTAATAACTGGTCTAGACTCCCCTGTGTTCCTAAGAACTCCAAATCACTGGGTGTACAGCGTCTCAGAGCCCTACAAGGTAACTCTGAACTGCTTTGAGAGTGATGGTACGGTTAACGTAACCGTTTTAGATTTGACCGATGTCGGAATCATTGCGGAAGTACAAAAATGCGACGTGATAAGCGACGAGTTCAAACTGCCTGCCCGTGTTCACGGCAGCAGTTCGTTTAATATGCGGACCGATAAAGTAGTAACCCCGGATCTAAAATCCATGCTCTCTAGTGAGGAGACAGGCCTCATAAATCTCGATGTGAATGTTACCCTAAGAGCCTTAAGCGAACTCGACAATGAGCTGGGCCCCGTTAGCGTTAGGGAATACCCTCTGGAAGGGGCACTCTTTCGCATTCGGTCCCACCATGATCTTAAAGATATGGTAGAAAGGGGTGTGATAGCCACTGTAGCGACAGTGAGTGTTGTGATGAGCCTGATGCTGCTGTGTGTTTGTCGTAGGTACTGGAACGCGCTGGCCGCCTGGTTGCAGAGCTCCGGACTACGCAGACGTGAGCGGAGAGCCGCGACCCTGACCAGAGCGCCACAGACGTTTGCCGACCTGGGAGAATCTGTGACTGACGTAGAGATGGGGATCGCTACCCCGGATCCTGGACTGGACACTGTAAACGAGGGGACTGCAGCCCCGGAAGCAACTGTTTCGACGATGACTGCCGGTAAACCGAAAGCCGCAGACAGACTTGCTAAACCGCGTTCGACCGGAACCGCAAGTAAGTGAGGGTACCCTAATAGACTTCGAATACACGTGTTCGTGCTGAAAACCGTGCCGCGTTGGAGAAGATTGGTTGCGCACCTCGAAATAATATTGGGACACGGTGATGTCAAGTGGGACATGACGGGGAAGGTTAGCTTTTTAAGTTTTTGTTGTCAAAATTGGAGCTTAGCCATGGAATCTAACTTGGAATTGTGTTGAACTGAGGACTAGTCAGCCTATGCACAAGAATTTTGTTGTTGTTGCTATCATTTCTTAAGGCCATTGGCCGTGGTAGAAGACCCTGAGAGGGCGTAAGTCTGTGGTGGTCTCGAGTATCCACGGGAAGGTAAAGTGCACGTTCCCCCATCCATAAACCCGTTCCCTTCAAATCCAATAGACTGGACCGTGAATATTGGAGACCAGCCCTTTTTCTTGAAAATTTAAATACTTATTCTCAGCTGATTGAAAATAAATGGAAGCCTTGCTGAAGGGTTTCCCGGGCCCCATCAGCAAGACTGTAAGGTTGGCACTAGTCCTGTAGGTTGACGTAAACGAATAAAATGTTAGCGTAGTTTGGCTGAGGTACCATGAAAGGAGTAAGGAGGATGGATACGGAGGGCCTGCCTCGCAACCAGAGGTCTGGCGGTCGAATAATCGCAAGGACTCCACTAGAATACCGAGCGGATGGGGATGCGCGAACCCAGAAAGTGGTTGCGGTAGCCTGAAGGGGGGGCTACCAAGGCCCTTTCAACTAAGCTACTTAACTCTTGTTAAGGTATGGGCACTTGCAGTGTCCTAATTTGATGATGTTAAAGTTAATAGATATGTACGAAACGCACTAAGAGCCCCCCGCATTTTGCAGCATAATGGCCCCAAACGACCTTTAGAAGGGCGGGGACCTTGCCTAGTTGGTAAGGCCCCATCCCCGTCCCTAGAGGAAGGGCGGGTTAACCACCACTTTAATTAATACTCTGTCGTCAAAATTTTTAGGATTCGTAAGGAACTGTAAGAAACGAATTAGAATAGAGTAGGCGGTACCTCAGCCCGGTAGATATATAACGTTATACAGTATATGGTGTATCATGGTGTCTATATGTAGATGTGATATAACATCTATTAGTGATAGTTGCCCATTAATGATAACCTTGTTGTGGTAGGGTAACTTAATGTAAGGGGTAAAGGACGAGGACCTGAGTAAAGATTAAAATTGTAATGACTTGCACTCGATATTTTAGCATCTTCTAGGTACGCATTTTTAAGATAGAAAAATTTTGGAAGGAAAGTGAACCTAAATGTTAGGAAAATCCATGTTAGTAATCCATGAGGACATATGAATATTCATTTAAATTTATTCCTGATCAAAAAAAACACAATTTTCTAAATTTAAAAAAAGGGGAGAGGAAAGAGAACTATTTTCTTGTGAGAAAAATTGGCCACATTTAACAAATTACTAAATGCTGGCGGAGTCGGCGACTCAATTCTGTGGAAAGGCCGTCACGTCTCCCTGCGGTGGAGGGGCAGAGGAGATTGTCCATGCTCCGTTGGGTTTTGGAGTCATGGGCAACCATGGTAGGAGCAAGTGGTGACCGGGCTCGTTCCCCGGGCCACTTGCGACTGCCACCGTCAGCAGGAGTAGGTGGTGACCGGACTTGGGCACTGGGCCACCCCCAAAGGGACTGCCTCAGTTCCTTTTCTTTTTTTTGTTTGTTGTTTTGTTCGTCTTTCATTGAGAAGTCCTTTAGGCTTATTCTTCTATATTAGCATTACGTTTTGTTTCCACGAATACCAGGACTTTGTCATCATCATTCAATAAAAGCTCTTTTCACTACGAACCCCTTGAAATGTTTCCATAACCTTCGGGATTATTGAAACATTTCAAAATTTCATTAGTTTAGTTAATGTTTTATTAATTTCAATGTCGAGTAAGGTGCACCCCTTACCAAATATATATTCATACCTGTCAATGGTTGTTATTTGAGTTGTAATTTGTGATGAAAGAGTAATCCGATACTATGTTAGTCATAAAGATTTTAGAATATGTGTTAAGGTTTTGTTGATGTAATTAACACTTCATTTCTACTTAATTTTCTTTTTTTGTTAAATTTTAAGGGTAGGCCGACCAGGATTTCTCTGGCATTTAATAAAAGTTGGTTCTTGCAACCTTGTTGCTGTAAAACTGTTAAGGCATTTTTCTTTTGTGAATGCACGACTCGTTGCAGTTTGATGAAATATTTACTTGCGAGAATAGTAATTGCGCTTATGATTGTTATTCGATTCTCAAGGAGGTGTTCCTTCAAAAAAAAAAAAAAAAATTGAAAGAATACCTCTGACTCTGTTAAGTAAATGGAGGACGTAACCGTGTTGGAATCTTTGATACGCGAGATCCATATAATTAGAAATAATTATAATTAAAGTTAGAACTGCTAATGCATATATGTTTGAATTCGGTCTCTGTGGCTCTCTGACAACGGTGACTCACAACAACTTACTTAAGTGGACTTCAGCGATTGATGGTTCGTTCAACGACTTCAACACCTTATGCTAGGGGCAGCATGAACCAGAGGAGGGGGGAGTGTGACAACCCGCTCCCCGAAATTTCATTTTGGCCTGATTTGGCTGCCTATTTTCATAAATAAAATGAATAATATTGGAGATCAATAAAATGGAGTATCTGGCGGAAGATAATCAAGGATATAATTTTTAGCCAACCCTAAATGGCTATCAATAGGAAATTAGCTTAAGCTCGAGGCCCAGAACCCAATTCAAATAATTTTGTAAAACTTATTATAACTGAAGTGAACAAGTTATGAAGCAAGGCGACAGTTAGCTACGCACTTGTCTCTGGAATTTGCTGATAACTAGAGTCAGCAGTCTGTCGACCCCCGTGGCGCAGCCCACGGAGAGCAGAGTCCGCCTAACTTCCATCGGTAAAACACCGCGCGCGGTCCGTCCTCCCGCGTCTGATTTCAAAATTCTTTTTCTAAATTGGATAATTAATACTTTAACGCTTAGTAACGAGTCGTGCGTACTCTCGATTTCATTTCCGTGTAATTCGACTATTGGTTAATAAAATTTAGTTTATCTGTTACTTGGTTTCTTTGTTTCGCTCCCACGCCACCACCAACTCGGCCGTGACAATCGGAACAAAAAGAAACTTGGAAAATTTAAAGACGAAGCAAATGGAATTTTACTGGAAGAACTTATTGCACTAATGTCAAAATTGTATTCACTATAATTGCATAAAGAAGAAAACAATGTTATTAAAAAAGCTAAGGGTGTAAAAAGTTTGTATCTTAAAAAGAATGTAAATTTCGAACACTACAAGCAATGCTTATTTGAAGAAACGACAATAACTGCAAAATTCAACACCATCAGAAGTTTCAACCATCAACTGTACAGCGTAACAGAAGAGAAAAAAGCACTCTGCTCCAATGATGACAAACGACACATTCTCTCAGACAAAATTCACACTCTACCATTCGGCCACTACTCTCTCAATCCTATCAATGAGTAAAAAGAAAAAGAAAAAAAGAAAAAAAAGAAAAAAGAAAAAAGAAAAAAAGAAAAAAGGGGAAATCACAGCATGCTCGCTGTGATTTCCCCTTTTTTAAAAAATATATTGAAATGACCTTGAACTATAAAAGCGGATGCAGAAAAAGAAACACTCAATACTAACTTGACTTCGTTAGTAAAATCATCATGACAGAGTTAAAGGAAAAGATTGTTAATGAACTTCATAAACCTGCAAGAATAAAGTTTCCACGACGAAATCCTGTTGTAAAAGGAATAAATGATTTATTTCAAGCAGATTTAATTGAAATGCAACCGCATAGTAAAATAAATAAAGGATTTAAATGCATTCTTACGATTATTAATTGTTTTACTAAAGTTGCAGATGCTTTTCCATTAAAAGACAAAACCCGTAAAAGCATAATAAAAGCTATGGAAGTAACTATAAAAAGAGATAAAAATAAAATTAAACATTTACAAACTGATGATGGGAAAGAATTTTTTAATAAACCTTTTGCCTTGTTAATGAAAAAATATAAGATAAATCATTATTCCACAAATTCTGAGAAAAAGGCAGCTATAATTGAAAGATTTAATAGAACCTTAAAAGGTGCAATGTATAAAATGTTTTTGAAAAGAGGTTCTTACGTATGGGTTGATATCTTACCAAAATTAATAAGCGATTACAACAACAAGTTTCATAGAACTATCGGTATGGCACCTAACAAAGTGAATAAGAAAAACGCTAAACTAGTTTTACAACGAATTAAAAAGAATACACAGCCAAAATCGGAACAAAGAAAACCAAGAAAATTTAATGTAAATGATAAAGTTCGAATTAGTAAATACAAAGGAGTGTTTACTAAAAAATACCTGCCCAATTGGACAAACGAAGTTTTTACAGTGTATAAAGTACAACCTACTGTACCGGAAACTTATATTTTAAAAGATAACAAAGGAAATTTGTTACAAGGCGATTTTTACGGACAAGAATTGTTAAAGTCAACAGTAGGCGATGTTTATCTTGTTGAAAAGGTGTTGCAAAGGAAAAAAGACCAAGTTAAAGTACGTTGGTTGGGGTTTGATAAAACTGAAGATTCGTGGATACCTATAAAAGATTTGATTTAGTTTTAAATCAACTTATTTACTCTTCTGCCTTTGAATAAGATGGAGATTGTTCACCATAAAGATAAATGTAATATTAATAACATTGATGATTTAACCGTAGATAACGTTAAAATCAACAATGGTAAACACGGCAGTTTATTTCCAAACACTGTACGATGTATAGTCAGCGGTCCTTCAAACTGTGGCAAAACTAACGTTGTGTTTAACTTAATTACAAACACAAAAGGATTGCGATTTAATAACCTATATATTTTTTCAAAGTCCTTACATCAACCAAAGTATCAATTGTTGGAAAAGATCCTGACTGATGTGCCTGATGTTAACTATTACAAATTTAATGCTAGTGACAGTGTTATGCAACCAGACCAGGCTAAGCCTTATTCTGTATTTGTATTTGATGATGTATCTAGTGAAAATCATGATACTATTAGAAACTATTTTGCCATGGGAAGACATAATAATATTGATAGCATATATATCGGACAAACATATAGCAAAATTCCAAAACAACTAATTAGAGTCAATGCAACTATTTTAGTTTTATTCAAACAAGACGATACAAACCTAAAACATATATACAATGATCATGTAAATGCTGATATGTCATTTGAAAAATTCAAAGAGCTTTGTGGAAAAGCCTTGGCGGAATAATAAGGATTTTTGGTAATTATGAAAGATAAAGCTATAACAGATGGTCGTTACCGCATAGGTTTTGATAAATCTGTTTTAATACATTAATTAACAACATTATCGTACAAGTCTCCATGGTGTAAACATGGTTAATCAGGAAAAGCTATTAAAAGAAATAAAATCACTTAGTGATTCTATTAGACATAAAAACAGAGCGTTAAGATTAGGAATAAGTGAAAGAGAGAAATTTCTGGAATCAACATTTAAACCTATTACTGAGCCATTAAAACAATTAGGACAAAATGTTAAACATTCAACATTTAATTTTTCCGGAGATGCTATTTTACCCATTTCAAAATTTGAACGAAAAGAAGAATATGAAGGTGATACAAGTTTTACGCAACAAGGAGAAACAACTGAAGAAGAAAGCGAACTAGGTTAGAAAAAGAAGTTTTAACAGAAAAAGAAGGTCTTTCTACAAGCGAAGAACAACAAGAAGAAGAAGAGCCTATTAATCCATCCAACTTGACAAATTGGGCTCGGATATTGCGTATAAAGGGCCGCTTGCAAGACAATTTGTATTAAAAATGTTACATTCTGCACAACCAACTCGAAAATATCTTACTTTTGGTGCTAGAATAGAAGAAAATGGGCTAATGATTGGAGATAGCAAACTTGATGTAGACGAACATGACAATATTATTATAAATAATAAACAATACAAGGGTACAAAAGGATTGTTTGAACTTATTTTTAAGCCGAAACCTAATAAATATACTAAAAAGGATTTAAACATTTTTAAACAAATATTGGAGGATACAAATGCGCATAAGAAAAATTATTCTAAAAATTTCAATGTTCATAGAAATGCATCAGAAAAATATAAAAATATTATTGCTAAACTTTTCCCACCAAAAAGAAGGGAACCCATAAAAAGAAAATCATTATCTTCTGCTGAAATAAATATTTTACATAAAAGGAGAAAAACAAATCAATCAAAATTATCAGGAAAAGGATTATTGAAAAACTTGTATGATACTAATATAATATACTACAACGATATAAACAAATTGGTTGATAGAATGAAGTTGATATATGAAGCTAATCAAGCCGGACATAGCGGTTTAGAAAACGAATGGGTAGCTTTGGTCGGCGAATTGCGAAATCGAGGAGTAATTGCCTAAAAATATGAGTATATAGAATACAAGTATGACCGATTAAACATTTAGTATAACCATGAGTGTCGATAAGTTTGGACGGTATTCCGAAACTGGAAGCAAATCAGGATCTTATGGAAAAAGAGATGGTTTAACACTAACATCCGATGGAGATTATGATATAAATAACAAACGTTTAAAGTTTGTAAATGATCCAAAAAATGATAATGATGCGGTAAATTTTAAAACTTTAAGAAGTGAAACATTACCTAGCTTAAAGCTTCAAAATGAAGTGTATAACGCTAATTTTTATAGAATTATAAATCTTCAAAAACCAATAGATAAAAATGATTCGCTAAATAAAGAATATTTAATGTGGTACATAAACCAAACCTTAAGATATGATCCTAAAAGTAATAATAACGTATATGATGCAAAAGATCTTAGAATAGCCAATATAGCAGATCCTGGTAATGATCAAGATGCAGTTACAAAAAAAGTATTTACATTCAGTCATCCCTGAAAAAACAGATACATTTTCCTTTTACAACTTTGTAATACATGATATTGGAGACCCTAAAGATATGAAGATGCTGTAAACCTTCAATATATTACCGATCATTGTATTACACCTGATATTAACACAATTGATTGCAAAAATAAAGTGTTGACTAACGTTAAGGAAGGAACTGCAAAACCAGATGCAGCTACAATAAGTCAAATAATAAAATCAAAAAATAACAAATGGGATGCCGATGCAAAAATAATTACTAATGTTAAAAAAGGGTCGGATGAAACTGATGTAGCAACAATTGGACAAGTTCCTGTATTACAAGAATATGAAACAGGTCGTCGACAAGTCTTTGATTGCAAAGGAAGACCACTAGTTAATGTTGGAACAGGTATTGCAGACGGTGATGCAGTTACAGTAGAAGAATGGCGTAGAAGAAGCCTGAGAAAAGATCGGCATAAGGAGTATTTTATTGTGAATACTTGCGAATAAGCAACTTAGGGGACCCTCGCAACTTTAATGATGCTGTTAATGTAAATTACATTGTAAGACTATTAAGCGTAGTATTATATGATGTGTATAACACAATAAACCCTATAAAATCTGATCAAAAACTACATTGGGTTAAACAAAATTTAATGGAAAAATATTTTTTAAATAAGGAAACTAATACTTTAAGATCTTCTACAAATAATGATGAAGAAGATACAATCATACCGCAAGGTTGGATAACACTTTATTACCCATAAACAAACATACTTTTACATGTTTATTATAAATAAACAATGTCAAAGAATAAGTGAATCATTCATTATAAAGCATTTATAAAATAAACAAGTATTGACATTTCTTTTCACTATAAAAGACCATGTTGAAAGTTCAACGCATCAGTCATAATCGACACGTTATAAAGAGAGGAAGAGGAATAGCATCAACAGCACTTTCTCTTATTACTAAGCCGGTTGGAGCTATAGTTAATAAACTACATTTACTACAACTACAGCTGTAGAACTACATTTACCAGGATGTTATCAATATTGTGGTCCTGAAACAAAATTGAAAAAAAAGACTTGCTAGAGGAGATTTTGGAATAAATAAACTTGATCAAGCCTGCAAACAACACGATATAGCATATTCAAAGTTTGCAGATACTAAAAATAGATCAATAGCGGATAGAGCACTTGCTGAAAAAGCTTGGCAAAGAGTAACATCCAGTGACGCTAGTATCGGTGAAAAAGCAGCAGCTTTAGCGGTATCAGCAGCAATGAAGGGTAAAACGATGTTTGGAGGTGGAAAGAAGAAAGGAGGTGGAAAAAGGAGGAGAAAACCTGCAAAGAAACGTGGAGGAAATATAAGAAGAAAACGACGATCCACCGCAGGTAAAAATAAAAAGAATCAAACAATATGGTCAATGATAAAAAAGGAGGAGGATTATACCTAAGATCGTATCGTGTTTATTAAACAGAAAAAACAATTACTAATTCCAAATAAAGAATTAACAGATAAAGAATTAATTACTTATGTTTCTTGTTTAAAAATTCCATTTTTAGAGGAGTGTTTATGAAAGATGCATTACCTGTTAAAATTTGGAAAAATGAAACCGGAATAGTAAATTTAGATAATAGTAAAGGATCAGGCACTCATTGGGTATGTTATAAGAAACTAGGATCAACTATTTACTACTTTGATAGTTTTGGTAATCTCCCACCACCAAAAGAACTACAATATTACTTTAAAACAGCTAAAAATGTACTATACAATTATAAAAGAGAGCAACCTGATAATACGGTAATCTGTGGACATTTATGTTTAGATTTTTTAACAAAAAACGTTAGTCAACTCTAAGATGTCTTCCTATAAAGTATCATTAACTGGAACTTCATCTACTTTGCGAAGTGTTCTTTTCCCTGCGTTACGTTTGGAAAAAGATAAATTATGGGAAGCCGCATTATTAGATATAACAACTTATAATTCTATTCCCAACGTTACTGAAAATGTTAATGACAAAATACATTATTACAAAACAAAAGATAAAAATACAAACAAATATTCAGATATACAAGTATTTAGTTTACCCACTGGAGCATATGAAATTGATGATTTAAATGAAGCGATACAAAATCATATGGGAAAAGTTAATATAACAATAAAAGGAAATAACAATACTATGAAAGCTGAAATTAAATGTAAATATTATATAGATTTTAGCAAAGAACATTCAATTGGTAGTTTATTAGGATTTCCTAAAACAACAAAAATTTTAGAACCTAATATTAACCATTCAGGTGCTAGAACTGTGACAATAATGAAAGTTAACAGTATAGATGTTACATGTAATATTATACATGGTTCTTATAGAGATGGTGAAAATACTCATATATTGCACACATTCTATTCAACAGTCGCTCCGGGTTTTAAAATTGTGGAAAAGCCACAAAACTTAGTGTACCTACCGTTAAACACCAGTTTTATTTCAGACATTGTGGTGAACATACTAGATCAAGACGGAAATCATATTGATTTTAGAGACGAACCTATAACTATACGAATACATATAAAATCAACCGTATAACAATGGGGTTATCATTTAAAAAGAAAGAGCTGACTGGTAAACAAGTCAGTAGCACTTCAGCTATAGAAGGATTAACAAGTGATAACATTCGTTTTCTAGAAGAAATTGGATTAAAACTTATTAATAATGGAAATATTGGATATAGCGCAGGGTCCAACATTCGACGAAACCTTATGGGACAAGGAATATCATACGCACAACCCTTACGCTTCATCAAAATTAAATAATAATGATGAAATTAGAATTCCCATACAACAACAGGATATTTATACACTTCCATGTGAAAGTTATTTGTATATTGAAGAAAGAGTAACAAAAAGAGATGGAAGCACTGCAAGTACTGTTCCATTCATAAATAACCCCATGGCATATTTGTTTGATGAAATAAGATATGAAATTTCCGGAGTTACAGTAGATCCAACAAAAAAGGTGGGAATCACAAGTACATTAAAAGGATTAGCATCTTTAACACCGAGTGAAAAAAATATGCTGGCCGCCGCAGGATGGGTAGCACCTGATTCCAGTACAATCACTCCAAACAGTTCAGGCAATTTTGACTTTTACATTCCTTTAAGATTACTTTTAGGCTTTGCCGAAGATTATCGAAAAATAATAGTAAACGTAAAACAAGAATTAGTTTTGTTGAGATCATCAAACGACAAAGATATTATTATGGCGCCTGATGGAACAACAGAAGCTAATTTAGAATGGAAAATGCAATTAGACAAGATTGCTTGGAGAGTACCGCATGTACGGTTAAACGATCAAAATAGAATTTCATTATTAAGAACTTTAAAATCAGATCGTGATATCGTAATACCATTTAGAAGTTGGGAGTTTCATGAATATCCGGTTTTACCGGAAACACAACGTCATACATGGACTGTAAAACCTTCTACTCATTTGGAAAAGGCAAGATATGTAATATTTGGATTACAAACAAAAAGAAGAAATGAAATAACTAAACATGCTGGTGAATTTGATCATTGCAAACTTACAAATTTTAAGGTGTTTCTAAACTCGCAATTCTTTCCATACGACAACTTCAACATAAACTTTACAAAAGACAGGTTTAGCGTTTTGTACGATATGTACGCAAGATTCCAAAATTCATATTATGGAAAAACAAACACACCTTTACTAACGCCAAACCAATTTAAATCTACCTATCCGATTGTTGTAGTTGATTGTTCCAAACAAAATGAATCTGTAAAATCTTCCAGTGTGGATATAAAAATAGAAATGGAATTTGAACAAAATGTACCCAAAGATACATCTGCTTATTGTTTAATTTACATGATAAAATTGTTACATATACACCTTTAACCGGTATTGTAAAGGCAGTGTTGTAAAATGAAAAGGAAAAAAAATACCCCCCACCACTCGGCTATAAAAGCAGGAGCGGGAACGCAAGTTGTTTAGTTGACTGTCTACAGTTGTATGGGTAACATTATCTACAGCATTATAAACAAAATGAGTTCTTTATCAGTTGTACAAGGCGTTTCCGAAACAACACCTTTATTGGAAAATGATGATGATGATAAACATTTTGAAGAAAATGTTGTAAATGAAATTGAAGAGTTTTTAAAGTTTGGAAAACAAAATAAAAAGTTGGAAAATAATAAAACAAACGTAAGAAAGAAAAGAAAACTTGAAGAAAATATTCCAACAAACATTTTAACTGAAGTTTTCCTTCGCATCTTTTATCCTATTTCATCTTGCATGAGTAAAAGTGTGTCGATAGTGTGACGTGTACGAAACTCCTCTGTTGGCTGTTACCCAAGGAGTCCCGTACACGACCACATTGGGAACGTAGCTGTACTTAATAAAGAGACATGCTTGACAAAGAAAATACGTTTATTCACAGGCTTAACAAAGTGCTCACTTCAATCTGAAATACTTTACAAAAACTAAGATTCTAGTACAATTAAACTCAAAACCAAACAAACATTACTATTACTCTCATATTCTAGAAACAAGCTAAATATTCTAAAAGATTGAAATGAATTAAAGAAAACTCAAAGGGTGAGCAGCCAGGAATCTAAATGAATAATAAAACCTACACTTTAAATTTTAAGGAACTGAAAAACTAAGACTACTTACGTGGGCCCTGGCCTGATGGGCCATGAGCCCTGAGGCCCCTCGGTCCTCCAACACACACCCAAAAACCCCTCCTAACCAAATGACCCCATCCTCATGTTACCTGACCTACTTAAAGCCTGAGCTGACAGTCAGTCAGCATAACAAGAGTCTGTTTAATAATAATTCCAGTCTACTCACACAACACGCTCAAATACTTCCCCTTTACAAAGGTCAAACCACCCAACCATCACATCCCCCCATCTACGGGAGACGATGTCCTCAGCGTCTTTGAAACAAACAATCCTGCCCCCCCAAAAACCTGCAATCTACTTGACAATGAACCCAATGAACAATGAACTTTAACAATTACTTTAACAACAAAAAAAACTCTCAGGTGATCAAAAGAAGGAAAAGGGAAAAAAAAGTTGATTTGAATTGCATGGATGGTAAGGAGCGGACTGACCAATTGTTGCCGATGAACCCTCCAGGTCAACCCCTCGCCCTGAAGTAGTGTAGAACTCTTATGCGATGCAGCAAAGGGCCTGATTTGTGGGTCCCCCAAAACCTTTAGGCAGTCCATCCGAAGTGAAGCGGCACCATTGGCAGAGTAGGGTGGCAATCCTCCATGGACGAAACCGAGAGTGTAGTCGTTGGTAGCGACCAGATGCTGGAACCCCTTCTCACCACCGTGTCGCCATGATGGTGGCCCCTCAAAGAGTGATGACCCTTGCCTGGTATGAAGAAGCCCCGTTTCACCATTGTAGACACCCATTCAGCCAAGTTCCACAGACTCGGTCCTGACCACGCAGCAGACTGGATCCCGGAGAAGTCAGATTCTATTGGTCAGTCCATAAGGTTGAAGAAAGAATGGAAAAGGTGGTATAGCTACAAAAATACAAAACACATTTCAATAGCATTAGTTAACAAATTTTATATTAAACCCCTTTTTAAATTTGTCACAAATTTTCTAAAAACCCAC
Source organism: Flexamia atlantica (assembly GCA_035578135.1). NCBI lineage: Eukaryota > Metazoa > Arthropoda > Insecta > Hemiptera > Cicadellidae > Flexamia > Flexamia atlantica. Next base: position 3,962,730 of record JAQJVK010000013.1, on the reverse strand, counting down.
TTATAAAAATCCCCAAATTACAAAAACGTCCCTTGCTATGAGAAGAAGTAATTGCCTGTCGACTTTCCTTTGAGTGATAAATTATTTAAAAAAAAATTGAAATTGATACCAAATGTGTGTTGCATTCAATAATTTCTCAATACATTTTAAAACTTAAAACATTAATCAATCCTCAAATTTATCAAACTTCTCCTACAAAACCATTGTATAAAAAAAACTTGAAAAAATGTCATATTACAAACAATTATCCTTTTAAACGACCTAATTATCCAAAACTTGCTTGTTTTAATTCATTCTTATTGAAAAGTCTACTAGAAGTACCTATAAATACAAAAACAGTCGCAATATTCTCTGTAACAAGATATTCTTTTTCCCTGCACAGACAAACCAAAATCAAACTTAAAGTGTTCAGAGGAAACTTAACGTCATTAAAAATCAATATAATTCTTAACATGAATTTTCAATTCACTTTGCCAAGAAATCCATAGTCAGCCCGATAATTAACTTCATTCACAATAAATTACATAAAAAACTTCAGTTTTCCAAATTTAATAAGCAGTACTACCACACAAAAAATCTTTACTATTGTATGTAAGAAAATCAATAAAAACAATCACAAAAACCCTTGAGAAAATCACTTAGATTAATCTAACATTTGATGTAAGAAAAATTAACAAACACGTATAATTCCGAGTAATCTTAATTAAACTTTAAATCACTAAGGTTTGGGCCCAACCTTTTTAAAACTAAATTTCTGTTAAAAAAACAATTAACCCGAATTACAATCAAAGAAACATTTCCCAAATCTCTCATTCCAAGCCCCACACCCATATTTACAAACTAGAACAAAACATGCAATGACCCAAGCAATTCCAGACATCAGCAAGGTCAGGTGGCCAGTCTCTGGTGTCAGCATTCTTAAGTAAACAGCTGACCGCATTCAACGCACTCACTGCAACTTTCCTCACACGAACCACCTGCACCATAATCAAATACCCTTATTCTAAACTACCTTTCAAAAATGTTACCACCTGAAATCCTATACATTCTTCAGAGTTATAAACTACTAACTACTAACACCCGTAAACCAAAAACTGCCAAACAAAACCCAGTAATCCATCCCCTTAACTAATCAATTATACCTTAATTAACGCTTTTGCGTCCACCACTTGCAATGTATCTGAAACAATACTGTCTCTGAACACTCACCTAGGCTCATAAACTGACAGAGCCACCAAATACATCACATTGCCTCCATTAGTACATCACAACCCATAGGCTCACCCATGTATATCCTAAATTAAAACCTCACCTGAAAAACACACAAAATTGTACAGTAGTCATACAATACCTTCGCAGCACTCCACTAGGGGACCGGCATCCCTGATGAATCTCACCTCCATTAATACCATAAACATTAAACATTAAGACCAAACTGAGTAACTCTCAGTCCCAACCTGAAAAAAAAAACATCAATCATAGGCGTATATCCCACCGTGGGAATACAACTCAGTGCCCGTCACGTGCTGCTCAACCGTCGACAAACTCGACCGCTCATCGAAACTAAAAAAACACTCCCGAAAACTCATCGAAAGCACCAGAAACACAACCCGACCTCGAGTCGAAAAAACACAGTTCACACTCCCGAGTCGAAAAAAACACAATTCGCATAGCCACTGGACCTCGAGTCCAAAACTCACAATTTCACACTTGGCCTCGAGCCAAAAAACCACAATTCACAAACACGACCTCGAGTTGATAAACACAATTCACAAAGGTACTGGACCTCGAGTCCAAAGAGCACAAGAAACACATATCCAACCTCGAGTTGAAAATCCACAATTCACACTCTCGACCTCGAGTCGAGAAAAAAACATGATTCGCCTAGCTACTGGACCTCGAGTCCAAAACGCACAAGAACACCAACTCGACTACATGTCGAAAAAACACATTTCACATAGCTGCTGGACCTCGAGTCCAAAACACACAAGAAACACATATCCAACCTCGAGTTGAAAATCCACAATTCACACTCTCGACCTCGAGTCGAGAAAAAAACATGATTCGCCTAGCTACTGGACCTCGAGTCCAAAACGCACAAGAACACCAACTCGACTCCATGTCGAAAAAACACATTTCACATAGCTGCTGGACCTCGAGTCCAAAACACACAAGAAACACATATCCGACCTCGAGTCGAAAACGCAGAACAAACATTACATCCTCATATTTGATAGAATAGTGCACAATTAATTCGCCAAACTCGACGACACGTCAAACACGATTCTCCAACTCGACCACACGTCGAAAAACACAAGAGTACACGGCTCGATACACGTCAAACAAGATAAAAGCCTCTCGACACTCGTCGAACTCAATAACTCGACACTCGTCGAACACAATCATAACCCCTCTGCACTAAAAGAATCACAAATCTTGTCGCACAACAAGATTAACGCTACACATCATATCTCAAAGTAACGCACACGCGTCACTCAAACATCTTGTGAAAGAAACACACTCATATGCCACTCACTACACGTATGTCCCTTTCCAAAAAAGATAAACATACATCCTACTTCCTAAACCTTCTGGCCTAACTAGAACATCCTAGCCTTTGGGGGGAGGGGACCGAAGGGGCCTCACAAAAAAAAATTTAAAAAAAAGGTCAAAACTACGAAAAGTAAATTTTAAAACAAACATGCCTCTTTAACTTAGCACAACACTTACAAAACCAACAACTAAATTTTGAAAAGAAACCCAAGAATTAAACCAATTAAAGCAAAACAAAATTTTACCAAGAACATTTTACAGCCAATTCTGAGAGCTACGAGGATCGGAACTTTGTAAACAATTTACAAAGCCCCGGCGCCTCACCACATATGTGACGTGTACGAAACTCCTCTGTTGGCTGTTACCCAAGGAGTCCCGTACACGACCACATTGGGAACGTAGCTGTACTTAATAAAGAGACATGCTTGACAAAGAAAATACGTTTATTCACAGGCTTAACAAAGTGCTCACTTCAAACTGAAATACTTTACAAAAACTAAGATTCTAGTACAATTAAACTCAAAACCAAACAAACATTACTATTACTCTCATATTCTAGAAACAAGCTAAATATTCTAAAAGATTGAAATGAATTAAAGAAAACTCAAAGGGTGAGCAGCCAGGAATCTAAATGAATAATAAAACCTACACTTTAAATTTTAAGGAACTGAAAAACTAAGACTACTTACGTGGGCCCTGGCCTGATGGGCCATGAGCCCTGAGGCCCCTCGGTCCTCCAACACACACCCAAAAACCCCTCCTAACCAAATGACCCCATCCTCATGTTACCTGACCTACTTAAAGCCTGAGCTGACAGTCAGTCAGCATAACAAGAGTCTGTTTAATAATAATTCCAGTCTACTCACACAACACGCTCAAATACTTCCCCTTTACAAAGGTCAAACCACCCAACCATCACAATAGGATTGGTAAAATCATTAGACTACTCTCCTGCAGTAATACTAAGCCATGGTACAAAGATGGTTTTATTTTCAGAAAATGCTTGGGATTCCTTTTTAAAAAATCTACATCTTATTGAATGTTATTTAGCCAACAGTTTCTTTGGAAGAAAAGCTAACATTCGACTTTTGGATTGTGACAATGAAATTGACATTATTAAACATCGTGGTCAACAACAAGTACGAATTAGAGACTCGACACAGTTTGAAAATAAAATTCTACTAACACGTGAAGAATTCTACATTTTAAACTATGCAACATCACCTATTACCAGGTATATGAAGCAATTAGTATTTTCAAGCTCTGTTATTAAGGAATATCTGGTAGATGCATGCGAAAAACAACCAGACAGCACTTTACAATACGGACCAATAGATACATCCATCTTTAATAGAATACCTCATGAAGTGGAAATGTGGAGGCAGTTAAGAAACTTTGAACCTTTTACTGAAGTTGCAACGGAAGCTACAGAAGAAGAAACCAACAACAACAGTACAGAAGAAGAAACCAACAACAACAATAATACAGAAGAAGAAACTTTGCTAGTTTAAAACTACAATGTAATTTAACAAAAGAATAAACCGTGGGGTAGGCCTACTGGGGACGGTGTCCACGTTAAACATACACCAACGCGCCTACAACTGTACGGCCTGGTTTATATGTCTAACCTACCGTGGTGTGGAAAACAGTTGATCAGCAGACACCGTGATGAGCAGACAGGATAAAGAAATGGCAGCAAAACCTTGTGTAATTGAATTTCAAGCATTTCGCGGAAACGATGATAGATTTATCATAAAAGAATTGGTAATTTTAGATTTGCTCACACAAGTGGCGTACCCATTCTTATTTGAAGCACCGTGTTCTATCCATGCACCAAAGTCAAAAGCTAAAATAACAAACAGATGGTTAACAAATAATTTTCATCATATCCATTGGTTTGAAGGTTTTCTACCGTACAACAATGTACATAAAATTATGTTTCATTTTTGCAAACAATTTACGCACATATACACCAGAGGATTGGAAAAAAAGAACTGGATACGACAGTACACGAACAAAGAAGTTTTAAACATAAAAGTGGACAAAACCTTTCACTTTGATGTTAGAAATATTTGCGTTTCTACAATAGATGCGAAACACAACCAATCTCAATGCGCATTACAAAACGCATATCACTTGGCTGCTTACTTACAAGAAAAAGAAAAATGTGGTGGGGGTTACGAAGGTTATAATACGAGGAAGCAACACACCCCGAGTATCACTCTAACTCCATACTCCGAACAGACAACATCTCCAGTGAAGAAGATGACATCGCAACAGTTTCTCCAATGTTTAGTTGAACAATTCAACTTACATTCAAAATCAAATACTCTAATTATCAAGAAATGTTCAGAAATAAAAGAACAGAAACATTATATTGTTCATGAAATGAAGAAAGTTGATACAACGAATGGAGACGCAATCGTCGCATCTTTATCCGATGCACCATTTACACCAGGTGATGAACCAAAGTTTCAAGTATATCTTCCAAAACGATTCGTCCAGTTGCTGCAAAATGAAGATCTGCGGGAAATTCAGCCAGGATCATTATATTTGGTGTCACACGGAATGAGCGGAAACAACTCTACGGAACTTACTCTGCACATCGCACAAAAATAACTTTGTAAATATTGTAAAAACATGTTTTTAATAAAAAGATAACAAAAACAACATATCAGTATATGTTATTTATATACTGATATGTTGTATTTTTTTTAAACTCAAACGGATGACCTTGAACTTTTAATCGATAGTATTATTCGATTATTTTAATCGATAGTTTTATTCGAATACTTTATATAAATACGAAACCTTAACGTTGAGATGCTCAGTTCTGTTTAAGACAAGCTACAACCAACATGTCATCCAAAAGAAATAATCTACCGCTTTTATCTTATTGTTGCAAAGAAAAATGTTTTAAAATACCTGAAGATCAAGTTGACGGAAAAGCTTGTACAAAATGTAATTCTTTCTGATACTGTAAATGTGGTTGCAGAACATATCAAAAGAACCGGTTGGATAAACTAGAAGAATTGCAACATCGACTCGGTCTATTGTGGCAACGATTAAATGCAAAGTGATTAAACAAGCGTCTACCATTTTTATCCCCACCACTACCCCCACTACCGATAGGGGTACCCGCACAGCCGGCTTTGCAATAACCATTCCTGCTACACCTCTAGTCGAGTAAACAACTCTAGTCATATCTCTCAACATTCGCGGGATTCACTACAACACTATCAATCTTACAACCTACAAGGATTTGAAACTTTTTAGTGAAGAACTATAACAACTTATAACCACTGGGTTCAGTGTATCTTTGGAACTTTATGCAACAAACAATCAAAACGAAAAGAATGTATTTTTGCCAACTTACAACAACAAAAAGAATGAAAATAAGCAAGAAATTTCACCACCTACAACAACCTACTTTTTAAATTTGGGAGCAAACTTTTCAACCTTAATGTAAAATAAAAAGAAACAAATAAAATATCTTGCATTTTCGGATTTTCCGAAAATGCAAGATCTTTTTTAAAAACATCCCCAGCCGACCTTGACCCATTTCCGGACATTTAAACTTTAAATGCTCACCACAGCCGGGCATTTAAACTTTAAATGCCAACCCCAACACGTCACAGCTACGTCACAGCCTCTGACGTCACCAGACTGGATGTAGCTGTCAAATTTGATTTATGCGAAGTGAGCCAGCAGCCCCACTATTGCACTACTGTTGACAGACAACGTGCTGTGTTTACCACTCTCAATATCTCGGTGACCAATAGACATGATTCAAAATACTAAATTGTTTGTATTTTCGAGCTGAATTCAATGATGGGGCTTACCAAAACTTTATTTTTTTATTTTTCTATGTGAAAACCCCAAAAAATCCGTTTTTAGGGGTTTATCCCCCTTTACCCCCACTTCCAGAGGTTCGATCGGACTGGTTTTCGATCTCGTCCGAATAATGACTACTTTACACATCTGTGCGAAATTTCATTCCGATAGGACCATTTTTGCGAGCGCTATCATGCTTACAGACATCTATATATATAAAAGCCAAAAACGGTTTACTGAGTGACTGACTCACTGATAACAGTTTATAAAAAAACTAAAAGGCTTTGGGCCAAGAAACTTGGCACAATCAATCATTATAGGCTCTAGATGCGTACTAAGAGTGGATTTAAAATATATTCTCTCACAAGGCTAATATAGGGTATATCATAAAATTCTAAATTGCGGCTATTTTTAGTTTTCAAAGCTTATTTTCTAAAAAAATGTAGGGTTTTGGGCAATGAATATTGGCTAAAATATTCTTTATAGGCAATAGATGCATACTAATGAAGGATTTTAAGATGTTTTCTCTGGGATGGCTAAAATAAAGTAAATTCAAAAATTCAAAATGGCGCCCTTTTCAGTTTTTGGAGCTATGATTACAAAATATCCGTCGAAGGCCTCTAGAATGATTTAAAGAGACAAAAAATAGGAGTTCCGTTTACTAATTGTACAAAACTAACACACATATCTTATATTAGACTATATTATTTGTCAGATACCACATACATAGGCTACTCGCGTTTCACGGATCACCCGCGGTAATCGAACTAGAATCTTGAAACTCTGCATGGACATACATTTTGGTATATTAATAAACATACTAAATTCAAATGTTAGGTCTTTTGAGTCCACCCTTTGCGATATTTACATCAGTTATTCATGCCTCTTTTTCTTTTATGTCAAATTGGCAGACAGGTTTTAGGGCACAGCGCGGTGCAATGAAAGTTCCGAGTTTAAACCACTGAAGTAGATACTTTTTTATTCAAACTATTAGAAACCAAATTTTTTAGGTTGAATAATAAATTACCTAGGATATTTTAGCACTACTAAGGCTTAACTGAAAAATTAGAATATGTTAGCACATGGTAGCCAATTCATACCATTTGAGGATAAAAGGAAAATTCATCGAGAAAACGTTTCACCTTCTCATGTCAACCTGGGATGGAGATGCCAACCTTAAGTTTGTAATTAAGCGATTTAAAAAGTTTAGTTCAGATAAATTATTGAACTCATCAGTCTATTTGGAAATTTGTGGAAATTACACATTACAAATTACGTATAATATTGAACCAAATATCTGTCTTCCTTTCAGCGAGCGAAGCCTCGGGTATATCTTCTAGTATATATATATATATATATATATATATATATATATATATATATATATTTATTTATTTATATAGAAATTTGAACTAATGGTGTTTTTTGCTTCTGGGAGCCCCAAAATGAAAAGTTATCATGGTCTTTGGCTTAGGTCTTACGATGAGACCTGCGGTAATATAGCTTCTTCCCCATAGGGGAAATTCGCTAAAATAAAAATAATCCATTTTTTGATAGCATCAATGGATTCAGCTAAAAAAGCAAATAATTTAGTAGTTTGAATCACTGCTCTACGTCCATTGGTTACCGAGATATTGAAAGTGGTAAATACAGTACGTTGTCCCATGCAATGTTATCCTTATGGGAAATAAGTAAATTTTATATCTCGCTTATTTCTCAACATATCTTAATAAAGCTTGGAAAATGGCTTCTTCTAGTTCAGATCTACTAAATATTGAATTAAAACCGCCCGGTTTTAATATACCCGTAGCAGCATACCTGCATACACATTCCCCATGTTATTTTAATTATCTTACAAATACATGTCAAAATTTGCTATGTTGGATTGTATATGTTGTTTTCCATTTATAATTCGCTGAGTATGCAGGTCTGCTGCAACAGGGGTGTTTATGTTTAAAATTTAGAGAAGTCCATAGACTCAGAAACTTGGTAAAAACAGTATTGTTTATTAAACATTTTTTCAACTCTTTTTTATATTTTTTTAAATTTCAAGCCAAAAGAAACAAAGAAAATATGACCAATCGCCTTTTACATTCCGAAAAAGCCCTCTGGTACCAAAAATTTACCCAACACAAGATATCAAGATTCCCATGGTTTATAAACTATTCTAAGGCAGCAGACAAGACACCATTAATATTCACTACGATTATTGGGTCATGCAAATGTAAACAGTCACCTCTTTAGAATGAAGATATACTTCACACCGTTATGTTTGAAATTGTACTATGAATGTAAATGAAACTCTTGACTATGTAATCCTCGAGTGCCCTAGGTGCGGTTTTGAAAGAGAGAGACACTTTAATGATACCAAAACAATTCTAATCACAAACCCTGGCATAGGTTTAATAGAAATATTAAACAGGAGCGATATCAAGGAATTTTATGAAATCAACAGTTTTCTCTGAGCAGAGTGCAAGGAATCCTGTGACACAATTTTCAAAGACCCAACTTCACCACTGACTACACTAGTTTTGTTCACACAAATCATGTATGTCTTTCCAATCCTGTGCTTCTTTTTCCGTGATCGACCCTCTTCCGGGTTAGGACATTGCCTGGCAGACCTCTGGCAGAGAAGACACCTATAATCCCTTTATCTATGCCTAAACCATAGATAAAACATACACAGCAGTAGCAGTATCAAACCTGCTGGATATGTTTTATCTATGCCTAAACTTACCGTTCCATAATAATCCTGTCTCTGATTAGTTTTCCTTATCTTTCTATTAACTGAAACATTGAACACAAACATAAATTCTAACAGTTATACATAAATCATAATTGTGTCACTAACTAACAATTGACTTTTTCTTATCTTTCATTTCACAGATTACCAACCAAGAGCCAGCCTGTGCCGTGCAACGCCACGACTTCCAATATATATATGTCACCAAAAGTCATTAGCCGCCGTGATCCAAACCGCAGTCCTTGTCGGAACTTTTGTTGACTGTTACCCTCTCTTTTCCGGTGCCCTCTGGAACTCTCCTTCTTGACGACCTGGACGGCTTAGGAGTGACATGGTGTGCAAAATCGTCCGCAGACCCGGCTTAATTTCTACCGACCGTCCGAAGCTCACCATGAGTGCTTAAGTCCCTTAATATTAAGCAGGTTAGCTGGGGGAAGCAAGGTTAGGGTGATTTTGGTAAATCTAAATAATGTTACCGATATAAAATAGTATTGGGGCGTGGGCCTTCTGCCCACGCCAAATGTTCTGGTCGTCACTTGTTAGTATTATTTCATTGTAAATCCGTAAATGGCTCAGTTTCAGAAATAAATTATTCAATACAATAAATTATCAGTTTAGGCTTGGCTTGATATTCAATAGTTTAAGTAGGGAATTTGACTTAGAATCATGAATTTAATGAGTTAGGTAACTTGTCAGTACATGATGTCCGTTTTGGTAACTGTTCCAATCTTTAGAATTTAAGTAGTTTAGGGTCCATCAAAGCTGGCTTACAGCAAGGTCAATCTGGCAGACCGATCCTTCCTTTGGGTATATCAAATCGCTTCCAATCCTAAAACAATGTCCTATTGGTAGATCATCCAGTTTAAGTTTCAGTTCAATAGTAATCCCGATTCCATATCAGTACAGAGTTCTCCTTAACCACAATTTTCAGTTTGCATATCGTTATTTCCAGTACCTAATAACTGTTACCGGCCTGGGAAACTCCACACATCCTAGTCACAACCCATCCTTGGCTGCACCACCATCACACCATCATCACCCCCCCCCCAAACAAGAAATCTGCTACAAGCCTACTCCCTGCCGACATAGATGGATATTTTTATACCGGGTGTCCCATAATAGTCCCCCCCCCTAACTTTTTCCTATATTTTTTCAAATATCAGTTCCACACCACCCCCAAACATTATTGGGTAGCTAATACTTCATTTTGAGGGGGTACCCAATTTTGGCCGCCAACTTAGATCCGCCATATTGGATCCAAAATAATTTCTTCAAATGTAACAGTGGTGTTGTGACCCATCATTTCGAATTAGATTTTTTCACTGATTACAATGCCGCAATCCGTTTTTTAATATCTCAATTGGTTCTCAAGATATGGGTACTTTTAATTAATTTATTTTCAACCAATTTAAACATTACAAATTGATAAAACAGGCTTATAACCACAAAATAATGCTAGATGGTGACGAATAACCACCATCAGTCATTGTTGAGCGATTTACACTTAGCTTTCACCAATGTAAATTTTTTGGCCGCCATATTGGATCCACCATTTTGAAATGAGGTAAGTTATTTCAAATGTGAAGTTGGTATTGTGACCCATCATTTCAAACTAGATTTTTACGCCGAATTCAATGCCGCAATCCGTTTTTAATTTTAGTGTTTAGTTTTCAAGATATTGACATGTTTCCAATACAAATCTCAAAAAATATGAATTTTTCAAAAACTAAGTTTTCCAGCTAAAAACGGGTTGCGGCATTGAATTCGGCGTAAAAATCTAGTTTGAAATGTTGGGTCACAATACTAACTTCATATTTGAAATAACTTACCTCATTTCAAAATGGTGGATCCAATATGGCGGCCAAAAAATTTACATTGGTGAAAGATAAGTGTAAATCGCTCAACAATGACTGATGGTGGTTATTCGTCACTATCTAGCATTATTTTGTGGTTATAAGCCTGTTTCATCAATTTTTAATGTTTAAATTGATTGAAAATAAATTAATTAAAAGTACCCATATCTTGAGAACCAATTGAGATATTTAAAACGGATTGCGGCACTGTAATCAGTGAAAAAATCTAATTCGAAATGATGGGTCACAACACCACTGTTACAATTAAAAAATTATTTTGGATCCAATATGGCGGATCCAAGATGGCGGCTAAAATTGGGTACCCCCACAAAATGAAGTATTAGCTACCCAATAATGTTTGGGGGTGGTGTGGAACTGATATTTGAAAAAATATAGGAAAAAATTAGGGGGGGGGGACTATTATGGGACACCCGGTATATGCTACCGAATATTAACAAATCAAGGAATGGAATGAGCAACAGAGAACCTTGTGGCTTCATGGATAAATTACAAACCGCCAAATTTTGGCACTGAGAAAAAAAATCCAATCTAAAAAACAAGAAACCAAGAAAGAAAATGAGAAACTTTAACCTTACTTCTGGTGTTTACTAATAATTACTCAAGGATGAATCTATAGTTTGATTTGGAAATAAATTTTTGACGCTGTAATCGGAACTGACGCCTTGAGCGATGGATGTTACTCGTGAAAGTAAGTTAAAATTGAATTCGGTTTGAATTTCTTTGTCCTCGATGCGGTTATTAGTTTCCTATTTTACCGCTGTATCTGACATAGGTCTATTAATAATTTGTATGTTAGATAGTAATCTTGAGTCGAAACATAAAAAATTGGTTTACTCTACTGTCCTCCCATAACTAACCTCAAACTGTTGCTCCAGGCCTTCTAGGCCTAGTCCTAAGTTTGTTAAGAGTGGCAAAATCATATCAGTACTTGGGAAGAAAGGTGGCCCATGATATTTCGGTTCTGGTACATTTCCAAAAGCGTTTTGACGTTTTGGTTATGTTGTATCATAGGGGTACCACAAGGCCTATCACATAAGGCATGGAATAGGCTATTAACTTAACCCTAGAATCGTAATAATTAGTCTGACAGATGGCGCAACATTGCTGAAATCAGCTAATCAGGTGGTTGTAGATTAGTCAGAATGCCACCCTTCCCTCTAGTTGTCTCTCTTGGTCCCCTGACAGTCCTGTGGCAGTTTTCAGTGTGTGAAGGTCAGCAGTTTTTAGGTTAGGCTACAAATTTTTAATTTGCATCATAGTTTGGAAGATGAATGATTACGATTGGTGTTGGTGCCGTTTTTTCAATAGTAGTCTGTGAGACGAATCATTATGATTTGTGTTTATGCTAGCCTATTTTCCGTAATCTGTAAGAATGTTGTAAAATTAATCAAGACTTTAAATATGCCTCCACTCATAATATTATTAATTTTGCTTTACATTTATGGAAGAAACATAGGCTAGCAACTTTGTTTAAAATGTATTTTTGCAAATTTTTGAACTTAGTAGTCTCCCAGACAAATGATTACTATTAAGTTAAGTGTCATTAGAAATATGTGTGGAAAATCATTGATTTATTCATGTTTTCAAACTTCTGCAACTTATAGTTTTTCAGTGGAATTGAATGTCAAGGCCTGAATAATCAGAAATCAATCATATATTTGCCGTTGACAGTATAGTTAAGTTACAATGTTTTGGCAATTGTCAAAGTCCGTGGCAGCCATATAAGGCAATTAGCTGCGGTCAAGACTGAGAGTAAAGACAGGAATGACATGTCCTGGGGATCTCTGTGAAACAAGCATTTTTGAAGGTCAAAATTAGATGATGGATATAACAAAAATAATAACTACGAGGTACAGTCAAAAAGTTCCCGGAATGAATTTTTGTAGACTTTTAGTGCGATCGCCAGCGGGAAATTCGCCTTGCAGTAGTTGGTACGACTCCTGGGGAGGGCATATCGGTAATGTGGGTATAGCTGTCTTGCCGTAGAGCAGCATTGGAAAGCGCTTTTTGTGTACCTGCATGTCCAAAATGTCGGATTTGTTTGTTAAGTGAACGAATTCGATGCATGTTCAAATGATCATGAAGGAACACTTCCATGTGATACATTTACCTGAAATGCAATTTCATCGATCGTTAATTTCCGAGTTTCATGCACAACTTGTCGTAATCGCTCAATGTTTTCGTCATTAACTGATGTTTGAAGGTCATCCACTACGAGGGTCATCCTCAATGCTTTCACGGCCTTCACGGAACCGTTTTTGACACTCATAAACTTGACTTTTCTTCATCGCCTCTTCTACATCAGCTTGAATTAACAACTCAACAGTCTCACTATGTGATTTTTAAGTTAAATACAGGACTTAATGTTCGCGTGCTGGTCATGAAATACCATTTTTCAAATTTCGACAATGTAAACTTGCAGGAACACGAAAAGGGCTTTCCAGTGCTGCACTACGGAAAGTTAGCTATACCCCCACTACCGATATGCCCTCCCTAGGAGTCGTACCAACTAATGCAAGTCGAATTTCTTTCTGGCGATCGCGCTAAATGTCTACAAAAATTCATTCCGGGAACTTTTTGACTGTACCTCGTATTTCAACATTTAGTAGAATATAAAATCCAAATGGTAGCCCTTACCAGTAATCTTTAATTTATCAACAACCAATATATATCGCCTATGGAATTAACAACAATAAAATTATAGCCTAAAATATGGATGAATAACAGAGAATAAACTATATAAGACAGATTAACAGTGGATATAAAATATGAACAAAACAACAAATACAATTACTAAATCACTGTAACATAGATAAATAGAATATGAAAATTAACAAAAACTTAACAATTATAGACTAACAATGATTATATAAGGTATGGAACTGACTACTTTACTGAAACAGATCAATTCCTTTTTCTGAGAAAAACTCATCAACATAATAAAAGGGATGTTGAATTAGCCATTCATAAAACTTTGAGAGAAATTCTTTTGGATTATTGGAATAAGATTGAAATTGTTTACTTAATTTGTTGAATATTCTAATGGACATTTCAGTATGGCTATTGAGTGTCTTACTTAACCTACTAAAAGTTCTATTAAATATTTTATTGCTTTTAGTATCATAGGTATGAACATTGTAACAACGGATTGCACTAGGTAAATTCTTAATTGAATATACTAAGAGTTCAAACAGGTATAAGTTAATTATTGTTGGGATTTTCAATTCTAATAAAAGAGGTCTGCAATGAGCGTAAAATGATGAACCACTTAGGATCCGAACGACCATTTTTTGGAAGAGGAAAATTTCTTTGATTCTACTATTGCTGCCATAAAACACTAGACCATACCTAAAAACACTCTGAAAAAGTGCAAAGTAAACCATTCTTGTGTAATTAGGCTCCACCAAAAATTTAAGATTTCTGAACAGGTAGACCAGCCGTGAGAGTCGGGTCAGTACCTGGTCAATGTGAGAATTCCATTTGAGCTGACTATCGATGACAACTCCCAGAAACTTAGCACTAGTCCCATCCTCTGGTATTTGTTTGCAGCTAAATAAAATATGTTCTGGGTTTTACTTTCATTCAGTTTCAAGCCGTTAGCCTCAAACCAGGTATTTGCTTCTTCCAAGGCTATATTAACTTGCTCATTCATTTGATTCAAGTTATTGTCAACTGAAAACAGGGTGGTGTCATCCGCATACAGTATAGTCCGAGTAGGTCTTGAAATATTAGCAGGTAGGTCATTAATGGCAATAATGAACAGGAGCGGGCCAAGTACCGATCCTTGCGGGACTCCATATTTCACAATTTCTTCACTTGACCAATTACCGTTTACATACACACTTTGCCTGCGATCATTGAGATAGGCCTTAAAGAACCCAAGTGTGGACCCCCTGATTCCATAATGCTCTAACTTTAGGAGAAGATCATCATGATTTATGCAGTCAAATGCCTTGCTCAGGTCACATAAAGTGGCCTGAGCAAAGGACTTACCCTCAAAAGCTTTTATAACCTCCTGGACCAAAATGTCAATGGCGTCACAGGTAGACTTTCCCAAGCGGAAACCAAATTGAGATGTACATAAAATATTATTTTTTTTCAAGGAAATCATTTATTTGTTCACATACTAATATTTCAAACACTTTGGATATTGGTGAGACTATAGATATTGGTCGGTAACTGTCAGGAATATCTTTCGGCCCTTTCTTATATATAGGACAAATTCTTGATATTTTTAACTCATCAGGGAAAAAACCATTCTGCATACAGTTGTTTATGCATATTGTAAGAGGGTATAAGATAACCATGACAATGTTTTTCAGGAGATTATTGGAAATATTGTAAAAGTCAACAGAAGTGGAATTTTTCAATTTTTTAACGGCTCTCAGAACATCAGGCATTGTTACAGGCTTCCAAACAAATTCTACCTGAGGAGCAGTTACGTTTTTAACCAGGTCACAGGGTGTGAGAGCAGTTTGATCAATGCTGTTTTTAATCTCTTGGACTGATTTAATTTGAAATAAATAGTAATTCTACGCTAGGCCTAATTTACTTTACAATGATGTGGAGGCAAAACATCTCTTAGTCAAAATCCATTTATAGGCTACGATGACTTTTTTTAAATAACATCGCAAAATGAGAAATACACCTTGTAGGCTTACCATTTTAGGGAAAAATGTGTAAAATTATTGATAAGTAAGTTAAGACTTAAAATATGGTTTCACGCAAAAGTTATAAATTTGCTTTACCTCCATATAATAGGCCTAGTCAGAGATTTTAATTAAAAAATTTTTTTACAAATTTTTAAACTTGAGTAGTCTCACAGACAAATGATTATGATTCATAGGCACAAAAACAGTTTATGATTACGATTCTAGGGTTAAAATCAAGTTTCTGATAGGCCTAGAGTCTAGCTACGGTTTGTATTAATGTAAGTTAAGCTAAGTAAGTAGGTCCTATTTAATAAGTTATTGAAATTCCAACTAGGCATACCAGGTCCCATTTTTTATAAGAGGGCCATGGTTTCACTTGACCATGGTGTTGCAACGCAGCTAAATTAGCTTATTGTACACCCTCAGACACAGGTCCTCACTCTCCGTTAAATCCCAGGTCCTTGACAAACCTTGAGATCTTCGTGGCGATGGTTACCTGTTCTTCCCCTAGGTCTCTCATTGGTAGGCCAAGGAGTCAAGTGCGCAGACCTTGTAGGGCTGGGCACTCAAACAGCATGTGAAAGGCTGTTTCTTCCTCCTCACATACTGTGCTGAGGCAACACCACATGTAGGCACTGGACCAATGAGAAGACTGTCAGCTCCTCTGTTTGCCCACTTGTCAGCTCCCTCATTGCCCGCCATTCCTTTGTGCCCTGGAACCCAACTAAGTATTTCCACTGGCGATCTCTAGTTTATCGTTATTAGGAATAGAAATGGTCCTAATACAGATCCTTGTGGAACACCAGTTTTAATCTGAGCCACACCTGATTTTTCTCTTTCAACACAGACTACCTGCCTGCGGTTTGTTAAATGTGACTTCATCAGTTTTAGACTCACTTCTCTTATTCCATGATAATCTAACTTTTTAATAAGTAAAGCATGGTCCACACAATCAAAGGCCTTGCTCAGATCACAAAAAGTAGCCTGAACAAAACCTTTATCTTCAAAAACTTTTAATAGCCTATTACTTTCATCAAATTTTCTATCGCATCTATTACTTGGATACTTGGAAATTCACCTCGCTGGCAAGTAGCATGAAGCGTCGTCATAATGTGGCCATGGCCAACATTTAGAAGTTGGTGAATTTAAGCTTTAGGTTTTTGAGGGGGAAAAATGTACCTAGGTTAGGGCTACAAAGTTCAAAAAACTCACTCAAGCTATAAAAACTATTTTGTACAAGAAAGTTTTTTAAATCCCTTTTAAATTTATTAAAGTTTTCCTGTAGCTTAATGTTTGTTGGCAAGAGTTGAAAAATCTTTAAACCGGAATATTTTGGCATTCTTTCAAACAAAAACAAGTTATGTTGAATGGAAAAGTTGTGTTTGAATCGAGTATTATTTCTATGGACTGTATTAACATATTTTACGGTATATAATTTAATGTAAATGGCAACTTCAAAAATGTACAAAGATGGAACAGTAAGCAAACCTAACCTAATGAAATGATCTTTGCAATGAGCATTGTATAACTGGGACCAATTCTTGGGGCCCAGACCGCGCATGAGGCGGGGAGTGGGTAGGCAGGGAGGAGAGGGGAGTAGTAGCGGCAGCGGCGGCCGACAGCGCAGCTAGTAAGCCTAGCTGCGTACAATCGGCAGCTCGCACGTAGTTATTGCTTCTCTGTCAATCGTTGTTCAGAGTATCGAGATGCTTTAATAAATACTAATGAAATCTATAAGTATAAAAGAGGATGTTGGTATATATATATATTTATTTATTTATTTATTTGGCAGGGATAAACACAAAACCCGCTGGACCGATGGCCACGAAACTTGGTACATACATGTAGAATTTCATGGAGTAGGTTTATACACCTTCAATTTCGTGATAACTTTCAGGGCTTAGCCCTGGGACCGTCTTAAAGGTACCCATGTCAGGGATTTTGAAATAATTTGAGTTAGATTTGTTTACTAACAAAACATATGAAAGTAAAATTTAAAACAGGTGATGTAAATTAATGGTATTTCTTTCTGCTATTTAACTGTATTTTTGTTAAAATGAAGATTTGTTACTTGGTGCCAGGTGGTCAATGAATTAGACTTTTGCATTTTTTCAAAGTGCAATACACTATATAAAATGCTGATAATATGTAGTATAACATAAAATAAATAACTGATTACTGAAGGACTCCAGTGATCACTGATCACTTATACTTGAAGGACTTTTTTATGACAACTAACTGCTATTTAAAGAGGAAGAGTGTGCTACTGTAAAGAATTAATTTTACCTACAACACTTTAAAAAAATTGCCGGGACGGCTCATTCAAACGTTTTGCTCAATATAGAGTCTAAAAACGTAAGACAGCACTTTTTAATAATTGCTGGAGTGGCATTGTAATTTTTTGTTCAAGGTAGACCCTAAAACCTTAAGAAAATGATCTTTTACAGTGAATAAAATTTCAAGCTAACTTCTTTGATTCCTCTAACACGTATGCCTTCATGAAGGAAATAAATAGGATTTCTAATACGCAGGTCTGCTGCGACGGGGGTGCATAATAAAGTTTTAATTAAGGGTAACATATGCGAGCAGATTCAAAGTGCCGTCGAAAAAGCCAAGGGTGCCGTTCCTTATATTGTGCCCCATGATCATCATCAGGGCAAGCTCAGGTACCGTGGAAACGACCATTAAATGCTTCTCGGCGTTCGTCTCTGTAAATTGGCCTCTTGAGTGTGTGAGCGCAATCCTCTTCACCTGATAGCACGATCGACTGGACAGCCGACACAAGCAAAACGCACTTGCAAGAGGAAGGACCACCGATATTGGGCATGAGCCTACCCAGGGCAGCAACACCATTTGGGGCTTTGTCGGTGGGGCGTTGGATATGGTCACATTTTTTTATGTACAGGCAGTTTATGCAGGAATATAATACCCCCGTCGTAGCAGACCTTCGTACTAAGAGCGAATTTCTAAAAACTTTTGCTTTATGGAAGTACATTTGATATGTTCAAAGAATTAGATACATTACATACATTAGATTTTACAATAAGAAAAATAAATGGGAAAGCAAAACTATATAATTCATGGGTGATAGTGTATGTATAATTTTAATCGTGAGCGAAGCCACGGGTTCTTCTAGTATTTTATATTATTGAATAGAATTAAAACAGATCATTAATCGTCAATGAGAGTCAATGTTTCGTCGGTCAATGTTTTTAGGACGACATGTAGTGACGCGCTATTGTTGACGGCTGAGAGCAGAATGACAGTGCTGCGCTCTAGCGACGTGTTGTCGTGCATGCGCACTAGCCGTTTTTGCTACTGCGCATCCACCGCACTGGCCCCCAAGAATTGGCGTCAGTTATAAGGAAGCCTTAACATGCTCCTAAGAGCTTTTTTTTGCCAAACAAAAATTCTTTATAGATTTGACTCTGCAGCCCCCCATAGAATAATTGAGTAGGAGATGTGAGACTGGAGCAAGCAGTAGTAGACAGTCTTGAGTAGGGTGGGTGCACCAGTGAATGACCACCCCCCAGTGAATGACCGTTTTGTTTAAAAAGCCCGTTATTAAGTTTATTCTTTGGGCTAGCTAATTAAAAATAAGCATAAAACCAGTCTTGAAATATTATTCAACAATAATCTTTCTTTGGTTAAAATATAGTACAGTAAAATTTGTCCAAAAAAAGACCAAACTGAAAAAAAATTAGCCCCACCTTGAAATTTGGTGTAGAGGTCATCTTTAGGCTCTAGTTGAAGAATCCGATGAGTCCATAAAAATTCAGGGGGTGGAAGGCCCCTTTTTCGAGGGGGGAAGGGGGGGAAGGTTGTATTTTTTTATAAATGCAATAACTCCGGTGAAAAAGGTCCGATCCATATAAAATTTGGTGTGGGCTTTTAAAACTGTATATTTTAACACTATATAAAAAATAAATTCGATCGAGCCATCCTAAGGGGTCCAAAGGGGGGATTTAATACCTCGAAAATGGGTTTTTTTAATTTTTGGCACCCAAAAATTAAATTTATGAAAATTTTGTTTTTATTTTTGAATTCAGCCCAAAAAATCAAACAATTTAGTATTTTAAATTATTACTCTATGACCACTGGTTACCGAGATATGGTAATTGGTAAACACAATACGTTGTACCAACATAACCTCAAAATATACAGAAACTTATAAATCTAGCTTATTTTTTATAATTTATTAACGATATTCCGTATTTGGCTTCCTATAGTTAAGTTTTACTGGATTAGGGCTCATAAGTCCCACTTTTCTTCATCCCCTTGTCAGCAAACCTACATACTCATTTCCTATGTTATTTAAATGGGGAAAAAATTATGAAAGTCAATTTCTCTTATATTTACGGTTCTAATGACAATAATGAAACTGTTTTTGACTTATTTTATTGGGAAAATCTTTGGCTTTCAGATTAACCATTAACAGCTCAATTTGTTTGGGTTTAAGGCTAGTTGAAATGCTATTATCAATGTTGTATATTTTTTAATTATTTTTCTTTTTAATTGTTAATAGTGAATATCTCAGCTCTTAAGAGAGAGAATGCATTTGTTATGGTCTCAAATTGCTCTGTAAATAATTTTCTTTCATTCGACCTATAAATCGTTTATACTGGTTGATATTGAGGGGAATTGTAATGTTTTATCGACATATAAAACAAAATTTTTCAAAACTTTCATTTTTAATTAAAGGTTCATGGCTCCTCTTAAAATTAACGGTTTCAAATTATCTATAGCTCCAATGAAAGCCACTGGTTCACTGAATGATTTAAGACCATAACAAACGTTTTATCTCCTTTAGAACCGGAGACACCATCCTTTCACTGTGAGTAAAACTTTTAAAAAAATAATTTTTTTATTGAATTAAGCATTATAACTGAGCCAAACCAAAACCAATTTTATCGAATAATAGCTCATATTAAAGCTGATGAATTTCTGTTTAATTTGAGATCAAAACTAACATTTTATTTCCTTTAGAACCGAAAGTATCACCTCACTGTAAGAAAAACTTTAAAAAAATATCAATTTTTATTGAATTAAGCATTATAACTGAGCCAAACAAAAAGCAATTTTATCGAATAATAGCTCATATTAAACCTGATACATTCTTGTTTAATTTGAGTCCAAAACTAGCTTTTTATCTCCTTTAGAACCGGAGATATCACCCTTTCACTGTAAGTAAAACTTTAAAACAAATATATGTTTTCATTGGATTACGCATTATAACTGAGCCAAACAAAAACCTATGTTATCGAATAACAGCTTATATTAAAGCTGATACATTACTGTTTAATTTGAGACTAAAACTAACTTTTTATCTCCTTTAGAACCGGAGATATTACTATATAAGTAAAAAACTAATTTTTTTGGAAATTGATTTTATGCTGATGATAGCTAGTTAACTCGTCTCAACATCGACAGATTTAAACAATCAATTGATCAAATGAAAGCTAATGACCCATTAGCGATTTAAGACTAAAATAATCAATTTATTCGATAAAATTGGTTTTGGTTGGCTCAGTTATAATGCTTAGTTAAATAAAAATTGATATTTTTTTAAAGTTTTACTCACAGTGAAAGGATGATATCTCCGGTTCTAAAGGAGATAAAATGTTAGTTTTGATCTCAAATTAAACAGAAATTCATCAGCTTTAATATGAGCTATTATTCGATAAAATTGGTTTTGGTTTGGCTCAGTTATAATGCTTAATTCAATAAAAAAATTAATTTTTTTAAAGTTTTACTCACAGTGAAAGGATGATGTCTCCGGTTCTGAAGGAGATAAAACGTTTGTTATGGTCTTAAATCATTCAGTGAACCAGTGGCTTTCATTGGAGCTATAGATAATTTGAAACCGTTAATTTTAAGAGGAGCCATGAACCTTTAATTAAAAATGAAAGTTTTGAAAAATTTTGTTTTATATGTCGATAAAACATTACAATTCCCCTCAATATCAACCAGTATAAACGATTTATAGGTCGAATGAAAGAAAATTATTTACAGAGCAATTCGAGACCATAACAAATGCATTCTCTCTCTTAAGAGCTGAGATATTCACTATTAACAATTAAAAAGAAAAATAATTAAAAAATATACAACATTGATAATAGCATTTCAACTAGCCTTAAACCCAACCAAATTGAGCTGTTAATGGTTAATCTGAAAGCCAAAGATTTTCCCAATAAAATAAGTCAAAAACAGTTTCATTATTGTCATTAGAACCGAAAATATAAGAGAAATTGACTTTCATAATTTTTTCCCCATTTAAATAACATAGGAAATGAGTATGTAGGTTTGCTGACAAGGGGATGAAGAAAAGTGGGACTTATGAGCCCTAATCAAGTAAAACTTAACTATAGGAAGCCAAATATGGAATATCGTTAATAAATTAAAAAAAATAAGCTAGATTTATAAGTTTCTGTATATTTTGAGGTTATGTTGGTACAACGTATTGTGTTTACCAATTACCATATCTCGGTAACCAGTGGTCATAGAGTAATAATTTAAAATACTAAATTGTTTGATTTTTTGAGCTGAATTCAAAAATAAAAACAAAATTTTCATAAATTTAATTTTTGGGTGCCAAAAATTTAAAAAACCCATTTTTGATGTGTTAAATCCCCCCTTTGGACCCCTTAGGATGGCTCGATCGAATTTATTTTTTATGTAGTGTTAAAATATACAGTTTTAAAAGCCCACACCAAATTTTATATGGATCGGACCTTTTTCACCGGAGTTATTGCATTTATAAAAAAATACAACCTTCCCCCCCTTCCCCCCTCGAAAAAGGGGCCTTCCACCCCCTGAATTTTTATGGACTCATCGGATTCTTCAACTAGAGGGTATAGATGACCTACATACCAAGTTTCAAGGTGGGGCTAATTTTTTTCAGACAAAGTTAGTTTTTACTGTACTAATAGCTGGAGTCGAAAATACTTTTTAAACATATTTAATATTGAGTGTCCCACTATCTTCGATTTTGATGTTTCCTGCTATAGTGATTACCCCTGCAAGGTTTTCCTTTATGTACATTCATTCTGTATTTGATGATTGTTTCAAAATTGTGTTGCAATTAAATTATATTTAACATACTATCCTGCAATTTAAAATCAATTTTATTGCTGTGCATGTTAAGATTAATTATTACTGAGGGTGGTCATAAATTGGAACGTAACTAGGGCAAAAACCAGTGAATGACCGGGGAAAAACTTAGCGGTCATTCACTGGAACGAGATCGGTCATTTACTAGCTATGATCTAAATTCTCAGCTGAATTATTCTTAATCATTGTTGTCAGCTGATTTTCAAATATTTTGACAGTTATTCAGCCAAAACAGACCGGTCATTCACTGGTGCAAGATCAGCCATTCACTGGTGCAGTCCCGGTCATTTATTGGAGCATCGACATAGTTGTATTTTAATTAATATTACAACCAGTATTGTCATTAAGTGACATATTTAACATTGCTTAATCCTTAAAGAATAAATGAACTTTCTACAGTAAAATATATAGCTGTGACCATAAAATAAGGGAGTAATGTTAAATTAACATGAGACTTTGTCCTTAACCGGTCATTCACTGGTGCACCCACCCTAGCTCCAAGTTTTGGTACTTAGCCGGGTTTTTAAGAACAAAGGTTCCCCTGGCAAGTTTTCCCTCAATCCTGTCCAACTGTTGGCTCCAGCTTAAACCACCGTCCAACGTCACCCCCAGAAAGTCAACCACATCAGCACAAAAAATTTCTGTGTCATCAATTGTGATGGTTGGAGTTTTTGACTATTATTGACTTGCCTTTTCTAAAACCAAACTGAGATTTATTTATTATACCATGATGTTCAAAGTAATTGCTTATAGTTGATTGTAAATGTTTGTGATTAGTGATTCGTCCTCTGAGGCTTAAATGTGTATGGGGATTGTGTCAAAAACAAAACTGTTACAGAGGTAAAAGTGTTCTTTAACTAGGCCTATTTCGTTACTGGTACCATAATTTATTTAATGAATAACTAAACTTCCATGTCTACCAACACGTGAACAAGAACAAGCTGGCCCTGGACAAGAATAAAAACTTTATTTGTCCCTAAAAGCATCTTGCAGGTGCAGGGAACACCTGCAGTGAATAAGGCCCCCCCCCCATAAGTTTTTTACATATGCTAAATAAGTTTTTTTTTATCGATTAGATCCATTCAGCTTGCCAGGCAAGTTCAAGTTCAAGTTCTTGATTGAGTATTTTGACTTACAATGCTTATGCTAAGTCATACAAAGCTTATAAAAAAAAAAACAGTCCTTAAAAATATCCAATATACAAATATGCAACAATTAGTAAAGAAATAATTAGTCTAATGTCTATCAAAAATTAAATTCACTAAGTCTGTAACACGCTTTAACAATAAGACTGGTCTTTAACTTTTTCCTTAAATATCTCATAGTCACGCTCTTCTTTCAAACCCAGTGGCAGACTATTAAATAATTTTATACCTGAGTATTTTAAATGCTTTTGAAAAAATGTTGTAGAGTGAGGAGGTATACCTAATACACATCCAAGTTTACTTCTTGTTTCATACCCGTGAGAAGGAAAAGTATTTCGAAATAGTGGGAAATTCTTATGAACAAAGGACAAAATTTCCAGAATATAAATGGAAGGAAAAGTCAGAATTTTGATGTTCACAAAGAAGTCTGAACATGATGTTTGCTTTGGCAAGTGGAAAATTGTTCTAATTGCTTTTTTTTAAGTCTGAAAATGAGCTGAGTTTTACTACTTTCACAACCCCAGACTCCATAAGACAAGTATGGGTAAATAATCTCATAGTAGGCTGCAATGAGTAGTTCAGTGAAGGCAAAACATGACAACTTCCTAAGCACAAAAATCATCTCTTGCACACATGCTCAATATGTGTTTGAAAAGAGAGGTTGAAGTCGATGAATAAACTAAGGAACTTTACTACAGAAGTTGAAGAAATGGCTTCATCAGCAAGATGAACACTGAATAAACTGTCAAGGCGTTCCCTTAAAGAAAATTCCAAAAGAGCTATTTTTGAGACATTTGCTATAAGTTGGGTTTGTTGAAGCCAATCTAGAAGAGCATTTATAAATAAAAGAAACAATACAGGTCCGAGTATGGAGCCTTGTAGTACACACCCCTTTTAACGACTCCTTCACTGGATAGAATAGTAGATAGGGTATTTGAATGGCTGATAGAAGAAACCTTCACACGCTGAGTTCTATCTGTGAGGAACGAACGAAACCATTCAAGGGCCCTACCTCTGATACCCTTGCTGCACATTTTGATAAGCAACAGTTCGTGATCTACAAGATCAAATGCCTTGCTGAGGTCGAAAAATAAGCCGGATGAATAATAACCCTGGTCAACCGCACGGACAATATTTTGAACAACGGAGAACAGCATTGGTTGTGCTTTTTCCTTTGATAAATCCAAACTTTTGAGTGAATAACAAACTGTTATCATTCAAAAAAGTCAAGAGCTTATTCAAAACAATTTTCTCAAATAGGCCTACCTTCGAAAAATTTGATATGATTGAGATCGGCCTATAATTCGAACACTCTAATGTACTTTTGCCTTTATGAAGAGGTCTAACAATACCCACTTTCAGGGAGTTTGGGAATATACCTGATAAAAATGATTCATTTATCAAAGCGCAAAGAGGCTGGGCCAGTTCAACAGCTACTTTTTTCAACAAGGCTGAAGATATACCATCGCACCCAGCTGACAACTTGCACTTTAAGGAACGGATTGCATCTACAACCTCTTGAGGACTGGTTGGAAACAAGAAAAAGGAGTTTACAGGTGATGTTTACTGGTGAGGAGGTTCCAGAGAGGGTGTTGCAAGAAGATTTGTTAAAACATTCTCCTACATTAAGGAAATGACTGTTGAATATATTACTGACAACAACTGGATCCGTAACCACTTCACCTCTCTCAGACTTAATTGCTGGTGTGCTATCTTTCCTAACATCGACTGAGCCTCTGCTCTGATTAACTATACCCCAAAGAGTTTTGCATTTGTTGGATGACAGTTCAAGTTTCCTTGCTACACTATCAGATTTAAGTTTGAGAATGATGTTCCTATACAGCTTTTTTAGCGAGAGGTATTCTTTCCTCAGTGGGCATATCCTTAAGAGTCGATGTAGGAGATTCTAAGTTCTTTCCTAACATTTAAAGCTTCTTCATTGAGTTTGTGATGAGAATGTGAACCTATCCTAGACGCTATTTTAACAAGAGGGAAGCACAGATTGAAATAAAAGTCCAGGGTTCTCAGAAAAGAATTAAATCGATCATTCACATCGGATGACTCATGGATTTCTGACCAGTTTTCATTGGAAATGTAAGAACAAAACTGTTTTATGTTCTTTGTTTGAAATTCATTGTTGGTGATGGTGATTTTATATTTTGATTAGGATTTTTGCGGACATTTGCCATCACTGATTAGTAAAAAAACAAGTTTCACGACATTTCGGGATCTGGAATCTGATCCCGTCTTCAGTTGGAAGAAAACCTAGAACAACAAGATTAGTAACACATAGTCAGGAAACCCTGGACAAAAACACAGCTAAAACAGAGAACTAAAAGCAGTCACGAAAACATTAAGCTGAAAAAAAACAATAACACAAGATAACACAGGAATCACAAGTATCAAGAATCACCAGACAGGAGAGAGCACGTCCACACCCAATCAGAGCTGAGCGGAGACTGGTGGGAGGAAAGAAAATGGCGGCGGCGACGGAAATGGCGGCGCCCACAGCCAACCAAATCACGGTGCGCTACCGGTGGCGAAAACCTGAAACAGAGACATGTGATATGCAAATTCCGTGTGTCTGTTTGTGTTTCTTAGTTAATTTTTAACCTGATTTTTCCCCTTGGCCTTGCTACGGGTTAACATGTTGTGAGAATTTTGAACAGAATTGTTAGTAATTACCCTATTTGCTGACACTTTATTTTCCCTGTCTTCCAATTCTTTGTTTAATATTGGTAGCCATACTGGCCAATTTCAAGTGAAGATTGACTGATTGGTTGGTCTGCTAGTTTTATATATGAAGCCTCAATTAGTTTTCTTTTGAAAAAATGAGGTTCGCGGTGTACTATTTTTGCTTCATCAAAATTCATCTGGTGATTTTCAGACCAGCAGTGTAGAGCAATTTTTGATTTATCCACTAAGCCCTTCCTCGTGTTATCTTTGTGTTCTTTGATTCTAACATTTAAAGGTCTTTTTGTCTCGCCATAATACGGCCTAGAGCAACTATTGCAGTTTATTCTGTAAACACAGTTTTTTGATCCCTGAGTGCCATTTTTTTGGTTTGGTTTTTACAAGACATTGCCTAAGAGTGTTTTGTGTCCTAAACGCGGTTCTAACTTTGAACTTCCTAGCAACTCTTCTAATTTTTTCGGATAATCCTGGCACATAAGGGATTGACATAGAAACGATTTTTTCAGTGTTCTCTGACTCATTCTGTTTAGCCCTACTGTTTTTGCACTTTCTTATTACGGATTGAGGGTATCCATTCTTAGCCAAATCTTGCTCTACTTTTTTGATTTCCTGATTTAATCCATCTTTATTTGAGCAAATGCTCTTTGCTCTGTCAAATAATGAGTAAGCTACCCCTTCTTTGACAGATTTTTGATGGTTTGATTGAAAATTTAAGTACTGCCCTGTGTGTGTCTTTTTTCTGAAAACAGTTGTCCTAAGCGTGTCCCTATCCTTTTCTACGCACACATCCAAAAATGCTAGTTTGTTTTGGACTTCCTTTTCCATTGTTAGGTGGGTGGAAGGAGAAATACTGTTAAGGTGCCCTAAAGAGTCTTTTAGTTCATCGTCTCCATGCGGAAATATCACGAAGGTGTCATCGACGTACCTCCACCAAATCTTCGGTTTGAGTTGAGCCAAATAGTTTTATGTTGCCTTCAGAGAATACACATTTGAAATAGGAGACATTTGAAGGAGATGTAGATATTGGCATTCATTGGCTATTGGTGGTTGATTTACCTGTATAATTTCATGAGTTTTTGAATACTTGTAAACTGCCTTCTGTTGCTGTTTCAGATTTCCGAAAAATCCTCCCCGAGGTGGAGGAAACAATAAACAGATGTACGTTCATGGCGATCGACGGAGAATTCACCGGCCTATCATCTGGCTTGGAACAAGGGTTATCCCCTTTTGACACTCCCGCAGAATACTACACGAAAATGAAAAATAGTTCTCTGGATTTCCTATTCATTCAATTCGGACTCGTTGCATTTATGTATAATGAAGAGGAGCAAAAGTAAGTTCAATTAGTAAACTAAAATGTTGAGCCTAGTAACTGATTACTAGGTGGCGCACGCTTGGTCAAGCTTGCCCTTAGAAACAAAATTGTAGGAGATCACTGGAAATGTAAGGTAACTCGCTCAGCAATGGCAAGTTAGAGCAATAGCTCTATATTTTTGTAGAGCTCGCCACTAGGAAGTGCACGCTGGAACAAACTTGTTTGTTTCCAAATCACGAACCAAATAAATTTGATTCTACAGGCAAACTTGCTGAAGTTGTCATTTCGTTGTTATCTACTGATTGAGTAGCATTTTTTGTTTTCAGTCTCTGAAAACTGTTGTTTATCAGTTAATTTGTTATTAGGTGTTGTTTTGTTGCTAAACAGGAGTAGTGAAGCGTCGAATGAATGAATGAATGAATGAATGAATGAATGAAACGTTCATTTATCCATCAAATTACATAATACATAAAACAATACAATACAATACAAAAATGTACAGTACATACTATATAAATTGAAATGACGATTGGTAATGACAATAACAAAGTGATGGACAAATCTAGGGACCTCCTAGGCATGAAATGCCAGTTTTGAGACCTCCTTCACATAGCATTATTATAACGACTGAGTGACTAAGACTAAACTAAACAGAGTATTAATAGTACATATACAATCAATTTTACTTAATACAAGGTTCAACTATGCTTTGAACAAGGACCATTGTTTGGAAATTACCATTGACATTGCATGTAGAATACTTTGTGTTACAATTTAACACAGTTAAAAAATAATTAATAAACAAACAAATAGATTAGTGAGTAATTTACAGACTTATAAACTAATACCACAGTTATGAAAATACACAAAAACTAATATGTAAGAAATAAGCAAGTAAAGAGACAGTTATATCAAGCTAAGATCTGAAACAAACATTCCACTTTTTCAGTTCTAAACAACCAATTCTTTAAACAGCTGAGGTACTTAAAAACAGATTCAACTCCTGATAAATTTTGGAGGGTAAAAATGTTATGTATTCGTGGAGCATTGAATTTATTAAAATGCCTATAAAAGGTGAACTTTGGCCTAGGAACTGGTGCAAGATTAACATTTCTAAAATTATACCTGTTAATTCTGACAGCAGTTTGACAGTTTAAATAGTTAATATAAAATGTTTGTAATGCTCTAAAAGTATAATAGTGTCTAAGCGGAAGAACTTTAAGTTTAAGAAACAGAGGCCAAGTATGTTCAGTTATTTTTTTCTTTAATACAATTCTAATAAAAGCCTTTTGCAAAGTTACAATAGGTGATAGTGTGGAAAGGTAAGTTCCTCCCCAACAACACAAACCATAATTCACTCTTGAACCAACAAGTGCATGATAAATATACAAAAGTACCTTCTCTGGACACACATTTCTCAGCAAGTAAAACTCCCGTAACAATCCACATAATTCTTTTCTTAACTTATCTACGTGACCCTTCCATGAGAGGTTTGAGTTTATAACAAGTCCAAGATATTTCATTTCACTCACCCTCCCCAAGACATTGCAACAACATTGGCCCAAACAATTTGATTGATGGGTATACAATTCTCCCTCAAATTGCTGTTCATTTCTAAGGCCAAAAATCATATATTTTGTTTTTTCACTTAATACCAAGTAGTTACTATCAAACCAGTATCTTAATAATTTCAGATCTTGTTGCATTGATGTTTTAAGAAAATTAAAACCATTACCAGAATAGGTTAAGGCTGTATCATCCGCAAAGGCTGTGACTCTACCGTGAAGTTTAGCGTTACACAAATCATTTATATAAATGTGAAATAAAATAGGACCTAAAACGGATCCTTGTGGAACGCCGTGTTTTAAATACCCTATCTTGCTGACATAGCCCTGGACTTTTGTAAATTGTGATCTATTGGATAAATATGTAGAAAACCACTGCAATGAAAGCCCCCTAATACCTGCATACCACATTTTATCAATAAGGATGTCATGGTCAACTGTATCAAAAGCCTTTGTTATATCGATGAATAGAGCCGAACAAAATTTGCTTTCATTAAGGTCTTCATAAACTGGCTCTAAAAACTTAAGTAGCGCATCTTCAGTTGACATGTTTTCTCTAAACCCATATTGATTACAATTGAAGAATTTATTGCAGTTAAGGAAATTTAACAATCGTGTTTTTATTAGTTTTTTGAACACCTTTGCGAATTATGACAGTAAAGAAATCGGGCGGTAATTAGATGGATTTGATTTTTCGCCTCTTTTAAACAGTGGTATAACAACAGCAGTTTTTAAACATTCTGGAAAGACGCCTCTTTCAATACTAAAATTAAAAAAATACACTAACACATCAATAATATTTAAGATAATATTTTTAATAGTAAAACATCCAATACCACCCAAACCAGGAGCTTTGCCCAATTTAAATTTATTTACAAGGTCAAAAACCTCGTACCTGTTGGTTGGTAACAAAAATAATGTTTTGTTGATCAGAGTTTTCTTAAAAGTATTATTATTCACTGTTGAGTTCTGTTGAATGGAAATAGTACTCTTGAGATCATCTGCCACACTGAGAAAAAATTTATTAAAACACTCCGCTACCTCTGGTGGTTCAGTTTTCTCTACGCCATTGTCATGAATTTTTACTGCAGTTAACTGTTTTTTCGGGTCATTAATAAAGCTATTAATCAATTTCCACTGAGCTTTAGAGTTCCCCTTATACTTTTCAAATTGAGATAAGTAGTAAAACTCTTTAGCTTGATTTATTTAGAGTTTCAATTTATTCCTGAAAGTATTATAATGTCTTTTGAGTCTTAGATCATTTGGTCTCAATCAAACACTCTTAAATAATTTTTTCCTTTGATCACATTTTAGACACAACCTAGCAGATATCCAAGGTTTTAGTCTTGTTATCGTTGTTTTTTCTACAAAAGATTCATTACAGTTATTTATTATGGACTTAAGATTCTCAAGAAATAAACCAAAAGCAGCTGAAGGACAGTTTTTATGGTATACTGGAGTCCAGTCGAAATTCCTAAGTTCTTCATTAAAGCTATTTGTGAAAGAAGAATGTTGGAAAGAAGTATGTGGTCTTCAGTAGACCTGCTGACAGAATATAATCGATATGTTATTCCATCTAAACTGAACAAAACTACAAAGTTTTTAGAATTGTTTATTAATTATATGTATTTTATCAAGAAGTGGATGAACAACAAACTATTTTTATTTGTAACATAAATATAATCATTAATAAGAATGTGTGATGAGTTTGTGGTCGGTTCAGGTACACGAACCGAGCGTACAACTTCTATCTGTTCCCGAGGCCGGTGTCGCGGCAGGCGCCGGACTGCCGCTTTCTGTGTCAAGCCTCCAGCATCGACTTTCTCGCCTCTCACGGCTTCGACTTCAACAAACTCTTCAGACAAGGTAAGATCAGCGAAAAAAAAAATAATAGGTCAAATTGCGTTACATGCTCGCAACTGTAAAATCTTTCTTATTGATTGGCTTTATATGTTGTATCAGGCTACCTAAGTTTTTTTTTTATTAGTGGACAGTTTTCCAAGTATATCTGAATCATTTCTGGTTATTCTGGTTAGTAGACTGTTCTTGTAATTCTTATCTTATCTCTGTCAGACATGGTGATAACAGCTTGCCGATGTGCATTGCTGCACCCCCGACCGACCAGATAAGTCAAGTCAAGACCAACAAATTGTATTCAGAATTGCATATAAAAACTTGTACACGAATGGCGTAAATGAAATTTACAAGTTATAACTAACACAACAGTTCCTTAGCCAAAATCAATTATCATTTGTACATTTATGTATACAACAACTTACCAGTTGAGTTTTCTCTATTCATCGAAAAATTCCCTCAATGAATAGAATGCTTTTGAGTCAGGTAGTTTTTTAATGGTTTTTTAAAATTTTTATGGGTTTGATTAGGCGAATTTTTTTTCAAATACTTTGATCCAGATTAACTAGGTTTTTTTCAAACATTGCCAATATGTGTTGTAACCTTGAATGTTCATAGAAAATAATGAAATTCACCATTGGTCCATGGGAAAATGTAATAATTTACTGGTGATACGTACGGTACAAATTTAACATTACAATACTTTTGGGTTTTCGAAATAAGATACAAATAATAATAGTTCAAATCTTGATGTGGGGAGAATTTTGAAAAGTACAAATAAAGTAATTAATGTAATTATTGAGTGGGCTGAGAAATCTTGCTTCTTGATCTTGAGTCTATCCAACACCACACTGAAGAAGAACAGGAAACAGGAGACAGGAAACACAATTAAATCTTGATGTAAACCAATCACAATTCACTATTTTAATTTTGAATATTTTAAGCCTATCTCAGCTGACTTTACAAATTTAGTTTTTGGAAAGGATTTTGGAGCTAATAAAAATAAATAAAATGTAAAGGGAATCATATAAAAATTCTGGAATCTAAATAAATGTAATGTAATGTATTATTTCCCAAACATACCGGCTCCCTTGAAGCAATGTTTGCTTCAACAAAACATTAAAACAAACAAATTACACCATTAAACATAACATTTATGAAACTAAGAAAACTAAAATATTTATAACTTTTACTTCATTGTTGGGGAATTGACACCTAAGGTAGAGGACTGTGGCGTAACCACTTTCTGATGCGTCTGAGAAACCATGAAGTTGCACAGAGACTGCGAGAGACAGTTCAATAGCTCTTGGTATCTGAATGGTTGGAATAGCTACAGATTCAGAAATAGAAGTCTGCCATTTAGAGGAAAGTTCAGTGGGTAAAGGGTCATCCCAGTTGAGGCCTGATGCCCACACAAGCTGCATAAAGCATTTTGCTAACATCACAAAAGGAGCGAGAAAGCCACAAGGATCATATATTTTAGCTATTAAACTCAAAACTGAACGTTTTGTAGGTTGCGGATTGTGAGGGAAATTCAAACTGTAAGTAAAACAATCGTTAGTCGGTGACCAATGAAGGCCAAGAATTGAGAAATGAGGTTGCTGAGATTCTTGAAGGAATCTTGGTGTTTCACAGTGTCCCTCAGGGAAGGCGACGGGAGTTTGATACCCACTTACGAAGTTCAAAACCACCACGATGAAGAAGTTGGATAAGTTGATCTTGGAGTTGTAGTGCTTCTTCTTCTGTATCAGCACCTGTTATTATATCGTCTACATAAGCTTGGGTTTTCAGTACTTGAGCCGCAGCAGGAAAGGAGTTGCCTTCATCATCAGCAAGTTGGTGGAGGGTTTTGATAGCTAAGTAGGGGCTGCTGTTCATACCATAAGTTACTGTATTAAGTTGGTATGTAGATATTGGTTCATCTGGATTGTCACGCCACAAAATGAGTTGATCATCCGGTCATCAGGATGAACTTTAATCTGTCGATACATCTGACGAATATCACATGAGAAAACAATCTTATGACTTCGAAATTGCATTAATATATCACAAATATTTGTTTGGAGTTTGCGCCCTGTTAGGAGAATGTCATTCAAAGATACACCGGTACTAATTTTGCTACTTGCATCAAAAACAGTGCAGAGTTTAGTCGTACTACTGCTTCCTTTTAAGACTCCATGATGAGGGAGAAAATAGTGGGGAGTGGAGCAATCTTCATCAGGAATCTTCACCATATGTTCGAGTGAGATATACTCATCAATGAAGTCATGATAAAGCTTTGAGAAATTTGGTTGGGCTTTAAATTTACGTTCCAAAGAGTGAAGTCGAGTTTCGGCTATTGGGCGTGATGAACCCAGAGGCGGATGGTTTTCTTTGAAAGGAAGGCGGACAACATAACGACCATCTGAATCCCGTGAATGAGTATTTTCAAAATGTGAATCACAGAAGTTTTCTTCTTCGCTCCTTTTATTAC
This sequence comes from Flexamia atlantica, assembly GCA_035578135.1. Classification (NCBI taxonomy): domain Eukaryota; kingdom Metazoa; phylum Arthropoda; class Insecta; order Hemiptera; family Cicadellidae; genus Flexamia; species Flexamia atlantica. The sequence continues at coordinate 3,928,918 of JAQJVK010000013.1, read as the reverse complement.
ACGGAGGAGGTTCTTCTTGTTGCCAAAATCTTTGTAATGAAGAATGGAGGTCATGCATGATCTGTTGTTGTAACAAAGGATGTGACATGAGTTGCCGAAGGGTGCGTGAGTTGCGAAGGGTCTGGTATACAAGGGGCTGATCCCATGACAACAAAGCCAAATAGAGTGCCAACAACATGGGGCATATTGTGGCCAAGAGAGTAAGATTCTTGAGTAAAAATCTTAGGAAACAAAGCTCCTCCAACAAGTACATCAATTGGACCAGGCTTGTGAAATGTGGGGTCAGCGAGAACATAAGGTCTGATCTTCTCAAATACCTCGGGTGCGAGTTGAGTTCGAGGTAAGTTGCTCGTGATTTTGTCCAGTATATGGAACGGATGGTCTGAGGCGATGTCACAACCACTAAGGGAAGATAAACCAAGGTTAGAACATCCTTTGGTGTGTGAGGAGGTTTGAGAGATTCCACTTATAGTTTGGGAAGATTTGTGTCTAGGGGTCCCGAGCAGTTGAGCTGCACGTTCGCTAACAAAGTCACACATGCTGCCAGAGTCCAACAAAGCACGAAAAACATGAGTTTTCCCATTTGATGCTCTTAGTTTTACTAAAGTGGTGCCTAGGAGAACAGTATAAGGGTTATTTCTAAGTTTCCCACCTTGAGTTGACATGGCTACAAAATCATTTGAAGGAACTGTGATGCTAGGTTTTTGTTCTAGCTGAGGTTTTGATGTAACAGTATCCTCATTTTGCTGATCAAAATGTATGAGATTATGGTGTTTTTTATGGCATGTAAAACATTTTGACTTTGATCTACATGCTTTGATTGAGTGAGTACCTAGGCATGATATGCACCCAGGGGTGCCCACAGGGGGGGGTCATGACGCAGTTTGCGTCATTGAAATTTTTGGGGGGGACGAAAAATAGTGTTTTTTGGCTGGCCTGGGGGGGGTAAATATAAAAGTAAAATAAAAAACATTAATTAAAGTATTACGTCATGAAATAACTATCACTAAATTATGGCAGTCGATAACTTTGTCGATGATCAGAACAACAGATGTTGATGTTAACAAAGTAAGTTCAGCAACGTTGAGTAAGTGGTTGCTGTTACTATGGAAACAATGCCCGCAAGATAGCGCGCGATGTGATACGGAGATGTCCGGCGCAGGCGTCGACTCCATAGGTAAACAAACAAACCCAAACCACGCACGTGTTCCTTGTTCCTTGTCACTGTCAGTGTCAGTGAAGGTTTCGTTCATTGCACCCGTGTGGTTGACGACTAAAATATCACTGTTATTTTAAAATACTGCTAGTTAGGTGTGGTTTATGTGCTATTTATTGCTTGGATGTAGCCTAATTACGCGGTGGTGTGCGATAATTTTATAATATATTTAGTTCAGTGTGGTTAATATTTGGGTTTTTATTGGTTAGATTTAGGCTAATTACGGTGGTTTGCGATCAGGAATCTGGTTTATTACTATTTACTTCTTTTTACTATGCAGTTAGATTAATTTAAAATGCCTAGACAACAGAAACTTTTGAAGTATAAATGTATGGAGCCATTGTGTAATGCTAAAGTACGACATGACAAATGGTCGGATCATTGCAAAAAGAAACATGTGTATAAATCAAAAAACGGCTTAAATATAAATTTTAAAATCATCGAAGAAAAGGAAATGGGCGAGCCAGCTTGGAAACCCTACGTGGAAACAAATGTTAAAGGAAGATCAGCAAGTGAAGAATTGAATGATCCATGCTCATCCAGGTAACTGAAATGTTCTCTTTATTCTCGTTATTTAAGGATAATTTATTCTCACTTACACAACTCAAACTTCTCAAACACAACTTTTTTAATAAGCAAGTTTTCAAGTGTGTATGATATGAACTCTGTTTCTAAATTCTGTCTGGCAATTTCCTCGTGTCCGTTGATTTGTAAAAATCATATTTAAGAAGTGTCCCCGGATCCCCGCGAGGAGTTAAAGTCCTCGTATAGGGTTCCAGCCACGAATGTGTGTGTGTGTGTGTGTGTGTGTGTGTGTGTGTGTGTGTGTGTGTGTGACACGCCGGTCGATGAATATTAAATATTTGTACTTTCTTATACGACAGTTGTTAACAATGCGTGTTTTTTATTATGCGTTTATACTCACAATTCACACCAATGATTTTTTGCATGAATTAGGACCAAGCAATAATCATGTCTTAAATAACATCGTATATACACGTTTGACACAATAATCAGTTATACTATACTGTATACGTTTTCTCATAATTTTCAAATATTGTTTATATTGTGAGTTAAGTTATATATTTTTAAAAAACAAGAATTATAAATAAAAATATTCCAATAATTATTTTTTATTTCGAATCTCATAGAATGATTTTATTTTACTACTGCACGGCCGCTTCGCCGATCTCTTTCTTTTTAAAAATCAAAATGTAAAGGTGTTATTCTAATTTTAACACGTTGAGTGCCAAGCGGTGCGTTTGCACCGCACCGAATCTCTAACCGGGGGCCGAGCGGTGCAGGTGCACCGCTAATACACATTGTTGAACATAGCTTCCATGACGACGAGGCCTCTTATAAAAACACTATTTTCGGTATTGGCCACTTGGTAGGGTTCTAATAGTTATTTGGGTGACCTTGGTTTCTTTTTCCAGTGTCCCATTCGTGAACACAGCATTTACAAAATCGGCCGCAATGCACGCTGCTGTGTTTGAGAGCTAGTCTTTTTCCAGCATCCCATTCGTGAACACAGCGTTTACAAAATTGGCCGCATGGGGCTCTGCTGTATTTGTTATGATATAGAGCGGGACTTTTCCAGCATCCCTTTCGTGAACACAGCGTTTACAAAATTGGGCACATGGCACTCTGCTGTATTTGTTATGATTGAGAGCTGGTCTTTTTCCAGCATCCCTTTCGTGCACCGCTGTATTGTGACGTCATAAAACGTCGTAAAAACTAATTATGATCTACTTTTTTGAGTTTTTATTACATTTCACCAATACACAATTTTATATAGTAGGAGGAATAGGCCTATATCCTATACCAGACTAGCACAGTGGCCAACCGGTGCAAATGCACCGCTTCATTATGACGTCATAAAACGTCATAAAAACTAATTATGGTCAACTTTAAAATTATCTGCAGTAACATAATGAAAGGAATGTGTTATTGCACTTATTTAGGTTTGGCCCTGGGTAGGTTTCATTGCCATAGTGGTGGCACTCAATGTGTTAATTTGTTTAGGCTAATTTGCCCTAACAACTGTTAAAAATAAATTTTCGACCCTGTAAAAAATATTAAAAATATTTTTCAAATGGCTGTGAGTAATAAAAATTGATGGTTAGTAGAGATTGAAAATACTTTAAAGTTAAACATTCCGGCGTAGACGTTGCAGGTCATTATTTTAAATTATTATTGCACGTCAACTTTTTTCGGTAAATGTTGTTTGTTATTTTATGTAATTTTCTCATGGAGAACTGAAAAAATTATTCTCTTATTTACCAAGATATATTTATCGAATTTGAATTTAGTATATATGAACTAAACCGTACTATCTCTTGATTCGTTAATTAATTAAGCTCCTCTGGCAAATTAATTAATTTTTAAATGTTTGTTAATCTGATAGGCATACGGCTATTTTTAGGAGTACATCTGGTGTGATTCCTATGGCGACGGAAGACAGTCCTGTGCCCATGCCTGAAGGGTCAAACGATCAACATCAGGACGCAGAAATTGCTAATCCCAAACATATTGAACAAAATAAGAACCTAGTAGTTGACCAAGACTACACGGTGGAAGATTGTGAATCTGCAGCAGGTTTGGACCCTTCCCCAGCCATAATCAGAGAAGATACCCAATTTGATAAAGATATTTACGACCCCGCACATCTCAGTGGAATTCGTTTGACATCAGTAGACATTGAACATGGATTAAAGCTGGAAGAACAGAGTTTGGAAGCGAATTATGAGTTTCCTGTCGTTAATAATAGAAAGTTTTCTCCGAACTGGAGTTTTTACAATCTCCCTGATGGAACGAAAAAAAAGAGATCCTGGCTCGTGTATAGCAAACAGAATGATTCAGCGTACTGCTTACATTGTCTTTTATTTGCACTACCAAACCAGCAAACAGTTTGGACATCGATTAATGGTTATCAAGGATGGAGGATCGGCAACGCCTTGAGAGACATTGAACTCCATGAAATGTCAAAAAATCATTTGAGCTGTCAGGTCAGTAGACTGCAGTGGATATCAGGGAAACATATCAACAGTGATTTATGTAAAATGCACAACGAGAAATCTGAACACAACAGAGAGGTTCTCTCCATCGTTATTGACTGTTGCAAATATTTAATTGAAGAAATGATTGCATTTCGAAAAAGTAAGGCAGTAGAAGGAAAACTTTCCAAGCTCTTTAAACTGTTGTCCAAACATAGTCCTGCAGCACGGGTTTATCAAGAGAAACTCGATAAGGCCAGACGTGAAAACAAGAAAGTAGGATCCAACTTTCTCAGCTATAGAAATATCTTTGATCTCATCAATTTAATGAACTCTATGGTGACAGAAAGAATTGTGAATGATATAATTCAGAATCAAGCTTTTTCCATTATAGTAGATTCAACACAAGATGTCTGTAGAAAAGAAGTCACAACATTGATCTTGCGTTTTGTTCAGCAACATGATACAGTTAAGCCAGTTGAACGCTTAGTTAAGGTTTTCAGCTCTGCCGACACAACTGGGGCTAGCATCAAGGCATTGGTCATGGACAGTCTTAAAGACTTAGATCTAAACCCAAAAAACATTGTTGGTCAAAGTATGGATGGAGCTGGGAACATGAGAGGGTCCTTTTCAGGGCTGAAGGCCTTAGTTGAAATGGAATGCAAGACTGCATTTTACATTTGGTGCACTTCCCATAGATTCGCTCTTGTGATCGAGAAGTCAATTGACGTGTGCCCTCAAGTTAGAGACTTGCTCTCACTATTGGATGCCATTTACACACTTTTTAGCTCAGGTCACAAACGACACGATGTGTTTGTTGACAAAATGGCTTCCAAAGAGAAAGCCTCAGAACGTAGGAAGAGATTACACAAAGTAACGACGACAAGATGGTCTAGTAAGGCAGATGCTGTTAAATCGATTTTATCTTCTTTTGACGAGGTCAAATCTGCCCTTGAGGCACTTCAAGATAGTGAACAATTTGACAAAGAATGTGTGTCTACGGCTAAGGGGCTATGTGGAAGGCTTAATGACATTGACATTATAATCACCTTACATGCAGTTCAAAGTGTTTTCAAAGTCATGCATCCTGCAACAGTAAGCCTCCAAGGGGTTGTGTTGGACTATGGTGGAGTGACATCAGTAATTGAATCTGTTAAAGCAAACCTGGTGAAGCTTCTAACGGATAAAAGCTGGGATGATCTTGTTTCCAAAGCCAACCTTTTCATAGCTAATCATAATATTGCGGAGACTACCCAAAAAAGAGTTAGAAGAAAGAAGAGGTTCATGGATGAGCTCAGGGTAGATGAACCTATCATTGACAGAGAGAAAAAGCTGAAAGTGGAAATGTACTTCAAACTTCTCGACTCCCTTATCAACCAGATCAATGATAGGTTTTCTGACCACTCATTAGGTATGGTCAAAGAAATGAAATATTTCACACACTCAGGAATGTTGGAGATTAAGTCAAAACCCGTTTCAGACCAAGATATTTCTGCTCTATGTAAGTTTTATGGATGGGACTGCGAAGTGGTGGCCGAAGAACTGAACAATTTTTGTGAACTGTACGAGGTGGCCCACGAGAACGTTTCTATGGACGACATTTTGAAGCCCACCCATGAGAAGAAGACAGAAAACCCACAAAACCAAGATGAAGCAGGTGGTGAAGACCACAAAAATATTGAAAATGAATCCGATGAAAATGAACCAGATGAAAATGAACCATCCAGAAATGAATCAGATAAAGAACTGATGAAGGTAAAGTGGGTTAATCAAGGGTTCTTAAAACCTTACAGATGTCTTGTTAACTTTTCAGGATTCAAGGCCCTGAAAGTTGTATATAAGACATTGCTTTCCCTAGCGGTAACCAGCTGCAGTGCAGAGAGGGCAATGAGTCGACTCAAGTTAATAAAAACAAGATTAAGGTCTTCATTGTCGGACAATTGGCTGAGTAGCCTCATGGTTCTCTCATCCGAAAGAGACATATTGGAGAGCATAGAAAATGAAGAGATAATAAACAGATTTGCCAGAACAACAGCTGTGAGGAAGAAACTACTGTCAAAGGTTTAAGCAACATATTATCAATGGCTTAAGAATTTTGTATTTTTTAGAAATAAAGTAATTTTGGAATTATATTTTATTTGGAGAATTTTTATTTTTAAACATTGTAAATAAAAAAGAAAACATCAAGACAAATATATATAAAATGGAGCAACAGTATCTACAACTTAAAATAAACCAGGTACTTAATCAGTCATCAATTTAACTTTTAGCTTGCATGTTGATAGATATAATTTATTATTTAGACCTATCCATTATTGAGATTTTACTTTTAGCGGTAACGGTGTACAAAACGAATTTAACGTCTTAGTAATTTTGGTTAAGTGGGGGGGGGGGGGGTTGTCGAGGTTTGGGGGGGGAGCGTGAGCTTTTGCCTGGGGGGGGTGAGTCATTGTCCCAGGGGGGGGTGGGCACCTCTGTATGCACCAATGATTATTTTTCACTAGTTGGTAGCGCTCATGAGGAGTTTTACTTTTGAAAACAGTGCAGGTATACACTTTGTGCCCTATTTCATTGCAAACAAAACAGGGTAAAGAAGAGGGGTTTGAAACTTTCGATGGGTTGGTTGCAGCTAATGATACATTTTTCAAGGGAGGATAAGGCCTTTTAGGTACATGAGGTTTACTTGTGTTGGAGTGTAAAAGAGAGGTAGCATTGTTTTTGTTAACATTGTGTAGACTAGCATCTTCCATATGGTTACATTCATTATTTAAAAATTTAATGATTTCATTCACTGTGGGGATAATGTGAGAGATTTGAGTAGCAGCATCATCTTGAATACTAGAACGATAATTTTCCAATTTTTTTACGTGATTCATTATCCATTTTCCTAAGTAGGAGCGCAGAGAGAAGAGGATTGTTCTCTGCAATGTCACACGACAAAACTTTAAGTGCTTGAGTATGCTCATAAAACTGATTAACAAAAGTTCTCATCTGTTTGGGTGAGTTTGAGATACATTGGGTAAATCTAATTTGTTATTGAGATGTAATGTAGTGAGCCTTCGGGGGGAGTGATAGCAATCCATAAGCAGCTCATAGGCTACTTGGTAATTTCCGTCAGAGATTGACAATGATTTTATGAGGTTGAGAGGTTCATCTGACAAAACACTTAACAAATATTGAAATTTCACTACATTAGAGAGATTGGGGTTGTTGTGAATAGTTGTGTCAAATAAATTTATAAATGACACCCAAGCGAGAGAATCACCATTGAAGTGTTTGAGCTCCAGTTTAGGAAGTCTGATATGTAACTGAGATTCAGAATGAGCGGATGAGGAATCAACAGTAGGAACAGAGGAAGGATCATCTTGAGGTACAGAGTGGCAATAATACTGTCAATCAAATTAAAAGTATCATTTATCCAGGGCCGGCCCCAGGGGTGGGCAAACCGGGCGGCCGCCCAGGGCGGCAAATTTTTGGGGGCCGCAAATTTTGAGGAACGGCAAATTTTAAAATATGAATAAAATAATAAATTCATCATGTGAATGTAAAGAGTAAAATTTTCTGTATCACATTTTACCCAAAGAACAACCCTAAGGCCGGAGACACACAGGGCGTTTTATTTTATCGCGGCGGCGAAACTACCGCTGCCGCCGTTTTCGCAGTAGTATGTACAGATTTAAATGGACGCTTACACACGGGGCGGAAGAGATACCGCGCGATAATGTTGCCGCTGGTGGTCATTTTGCAGCCGCTCGAAAGCGGATTTTTTCCCGCTTTTGTCATCACAGTGGTGTATGCAATTAAATGGCGTTTACACATTTGGCGGATTTTCTACTGCGGCGCCGCCATGGTCAGATGGTAAGACACGCTAAACATTGTACCGTGTTGATGATGTCACAGGAGTTCTGGGATCGGCATATGGTAAAATGCATTTGGTAAACACCCTCAGACGTCATCAAAGTTAAAATGGTACGGTACCGTGATTGGCGATAATTTTTCCGTCGCGGTATTTTACCGCCACGTGTGTAAAGACATTGATTATATACTTTGTAGTAAAGAACACCGATTTCGTCGGCGGCGGCGGCGAAATTATCACAGCGATAAAAAACGTCCAGTGTGTCTCTCCGGCCTAAGAATATGTATATACGGCAATGCAAGCATCGATTTACAATTTTAATTCAAGTCCAAATATAAAAACAAACCACTCGGCTCGGCTTGTATCCAACAACCGTCGCCGCCGCGCTGCGCAGAACAGTGACAGCGTCAAATATCTAAAAATTCCATAAGGGTTTTCTCTGTTACGTCCCTTTTCTTCCGATTTATATACTCAACCGATTTTCACGATTGAGGTGTCACTTTAAAGCTCATGATCTAGCGCATGGCGGACGGGTAATTAAAAAAATATTTTGTTCGGGGCCCCATAGCCTTTGATCTAGGGGGCGCTTTAAAATGTTGACCAACTTTCATTATAAGAGTTTTAAATGTCAATTGTAACTTAACAGTTGATTACCTTCGGGTAAATTTTTAAGTTAGATTATAAACAAAAAAACAAAAATAGACCCCTGCAACTGTAAACATGAACCAGCTTATGAAATGAAAATAATCTTAAAATGTGCAAATTACACTTGGGACCCATAGTACATTATTATTAAAGAGTTTAGGGAGACATAGTGGGATTGCATTAAAGGGGAAACACTGTAGTTCGGCAATCGCTCAAGGAAATGGTGGAGCCCGGGAGTAAACAATTAGACGGGATATATGGTGGGAGGGGGGCGGCGGTCGCCGATCTCGCCCAGGGCGGCAAAGTACCTAAGGCCGTGCCTGCATTTATCTCATTTTCATCTTTAGCGAGAGTTTGATCAGAGGCTTCATCAGCAGTTACATGCAATTTTTAGAAGGTTTGCTTCAAAATCGTCACGTTTTCTGTTTATTTCTTTAGAGAAATTGGAGAGAGTTTTTATTTGAACTGGTGTGAGAGGGTCAACTTGCTGGGACAATTGTTCAACAGAATCTAATATAACCTTAAAACGATTTTTAGTGAGAGTGGTCAGTCTTTCATAGGTACTGTATTTCATTTCCTTGTTCACCATTGTTTTAAAATTACTAAGTTAGGCTATTTAAACAAATTGAGATTGAGAGTAACTAAGCTATATGTGCATTTTAAATAGGCCTAAAGAGGGTAAAAGGTAACAACAGTATGAAGAGGGAAAAACTGAGCTAAAGTTAATGAGAATTAACAATAATAAACTGAAAAGATCTAAACTAGCGCCTATAAGTTATTAGAAACAAAATAAAAAAGACAAAAGTTAACTTGAGTGTGGTGAAATGAGTTAAGCTAGAGAACTACAGAGGCATAGGTAGGTCCTATACAAACAGAGCATAAAAATATCAAGTATCTTAGTACAAGGGCCTTTGTTTGAAATTCATTGTTGGTGATGGTGATTTTATATTTTGATTAGGATTTTTGCGGACATTTGCCATCACTGATTAGTAAAAAACAAGTTTCACGACGTTTCGGGATCTGGAATCTGATCCCGTCTTCAGGTGGAAGAAAACCTAGAACATAACAAGATTAGTAACACATAGCCAGGAAAACCTGGAGAAAAACACAGCTAAAACAGAGAACTGTAAAAGCAGTCACGAAAACAGTTCTCTGTTTTAGCTGTGTTTTTCTCCAGGTTTTCCTGGCTATGTGTTACTAATCTTGTTATGTTCTAGGTTTTCTTCCACCTGAAGACGGGATCAGATTCCAGATCCCGAAACGTCGTGAAACTTGTTTTTTACTAATCAGTGATGGCAAATGTCCGCAAAAATCCTAATCAAAATACAAGGGCCTATGAAAGGTTACTGCACTTGAAATACCTTTTGTAGCCTTAGCCTAAAGTGAGTAAAAATAACAAACATTGAGTTAACAGATTGAGAATAAACTAATCTTGAAGCAAAAATAAGTGTGCAAATGATATGAGAGGATTATATAAGAAGTAGGCTACTTTTATAGTAATAGGTACCAAGGCAATATACTAGGGAGCTGAGTTTTCAAATTAGGCTATCTATGTTTCAGCTCAGAACCATACAAATACACAAACTTAAAACTAAAAGAGATGAGGAATGACACAAAAACACATTTAATTCATTTAATTGAGAGAAATACTTATATTAAGAGAGGAAGAAGCAAGTAAGTTTAGTAACCTAGAAGTAGTTTCTTGCCAGGTCCTGAAAGGTAATCAAAATAAATAAATAATTGAGTTGAGGTAGGCCTAAGCAATAATATACTTAATATTTATTTAAGATTCCCATAAATACCTTCAATTACGTTGTCGATTGTTTTAAGATATTTAACCTAATTTATGAGGAGAATCAAAACATAAACATAAACAAACAAGTGAAGTTGAAAGATTTTACAGTGTTGCCAACATTCTAACCCTAACTAGTCAGCTGAGTGGTGATCAAATTATTATTGTTTGCCGATTTGATGGGCACTGGAAAGTCAACATGGCGGTACTGTCCAACAAAAAATATTTCTTCCTTCACGATTAAAAAAATTATTCAAATTCTAGTCTTCAAAAGATAATTTTCACCAAATTTGAGTTTGTGGACTGTATTTCAATTGGACTGTTTCAATGATCCGGAACGAGAGCGGCCAAAAATATGTATTGTAACCTTGAATGTTCATAGAAAATAATGAAACTCACCATTGGTCCATGGGAAAATGTAATAATTTACTGGTGATACGTACGGTACAAATTTAACATTACAATACTTTTGAGTTTTCGAAATAAGATACAAATAATAATAGTTCAAATCTTGATGTGGGGAGAATATAGAAAAGTACAAATAAAGTAATTAATGTAATTATTGAGTGGGCTGAGAAATCTTGCTTCTTGATCTTGAGTCTATCCAACACCACACTGAAGAAGAACAGGAAACAGGAGACAGGAAACACAATTAAATCTTGATGTAAACCAATCACAATTCACTATTTTAATTTTGAATATTTTAAGCCTATCTCAGCTGACTTTACAAATTTAGTTTTTGGAAAGGATTTTGGAGCTAATAAAAATAAATAAAATGTATAGGGAATCATATAAAAATTCTGGAATCTAAATAAATGTATTATTTCCCAAACACAATAAGTATGCTGTATTTCCTGGTGTGGCATAAGGTCACACAAGTATATCTCTAAGTATTCATAAGGCTGTATAAGTATACACAATGTGAAAGTATACTTTATGATGTAAAGATATGATAAGTTATGTTTGATTTAGTTAGGTTACTCCCTATCGGCTTTGTATTACATCGCGAGACCTGCCCATGGCCGATGAGATCGGCATTGCCGTTCGTCGCGAGAACTTTTCGCGGTCGACCAGATCGGCTCGCAGCTGTTGAGATAATCTAATCGATTCCATAAACGTAATGAACAACAACTTTTTTGGTTTTCCTTCATAAAAGCTGATTAATCTTTAGATTCAATACATAAATTGCTGCAATATTCGAGTATTCGGCTTTTAACAGAGTTTTACTGCAGAACCAGCTGATTCATCCTGACAGTTCTCGGACTGATGTAGAATTTTTACCATGGCAGTTTAAAACTGAAATCATGAGTTTTTCATGACAGTATGAGAACAAAATCCAAAATTTTTCTTGGCAACCAAAAGGTTAAGTTAGTTTAATAATATAGGTTTTTAAATGATTTATGTTTGGTTAGGTTTTAAGAGAAAGTCCTCCTTTTGGTCATCAAAAATTAAAGTTTATAAGAAATTGATGATAACAAAAAGTACTACCCTTTAAGGGGTGTTATAAAATATACCACAGTAAAGTATGAATTTTACTGCCATTAGGCCTACATTTTGTTGACCTAACTAGTTTTTAGGGAATCTTGGGAGAGATTATGGCTAAATTGCTTTTTTTTATTGATTTACAATGATATTTTTCATAAATAACAACACATCAGGAAAGGTCTCCTGGTCCTTAAAAATTCTGCAGGGGCCTCCAAAGATCCTCCAAAAGTCCTCCTTTTTTGCTGCCTTTTGATGTGGTAAACACCCTGCTTTGCTTTGTATATTTAACTTGCTTGGTGCGGGATGCTGTGGACTGATGTAATGCCAACAAATATTCCTGTTGTTACTCCGAAACATGAGAAATATTTTTATATTAGTACGTGAGGGGTTTTCTTTTCCCAGTCATAACTCGAAAATGGCTGGGAAGATTTAAACGGATGAGGTGTGAATTTAAAGGTATTTCCATGTAGAATTGTCAATAAAGTTTCAGAATTTAAAAAGGACATCTCTGAGTACAGTTGAGGGTGGAATTTTAGGTACAGCAGCTCTGTCCATTCACATTGGATCAAACTCGATTCAATTTGTTTACAACTAAATACTATGGACAAGGTTTAAAATTGTTCTAAAAGTTAACCACAGATTGCAGCACTTTTTTTAATAAAACACATTTGCAAGTGGAGCTGCAACCGAGTAATCTAGTAAATTATTATGATTTGTAACAATAAATAATCCTCTTAAAAACTGTTTACTACAGATTTTCACGATTCTGCTACAACCGAGTAATGTAGTAAGCGCTACAAGAATAATTTTCATAAGAATAGTCTTCAATAAAACTGTTTACTTCAGAGTTTCATGATTCTGCTACAACCGAGTAATGTAGTAAGCGCTATTATACTGCATAAGAATAATCTTCAATAAAACTGTTTACATTACAGTTTTATGATTCTGATAGAAGCATAATCCAAGCGGATAATACATAATACGTACCGTGCAATGTAGCTGACTTGTTGAAAAGGGGCAGAAAACAACAAGCAACATCCTAAACAACTAAATGTAGCATCTAATTAGCGTTTACATTCTATTAATTCTTTTGAAACTGGTTTTCAAAAACTTTTATTTTTTATCAGGCCTATGCAAAATAAAATAACAATAAAGTCAGTCAAGCAAATTTTCTAAATGAGCTCTTGCAGAAAAAAAGTGATATTATGGATGTATACGTTTCACTGATTCCAATCACTGATCCTTTACATCAGAAAAGGAAGAGTCACTGATTCTTTACATTTAAATTTACTCATATGATTGATTCAATTTGGATATGTTTTAGGAATCCCTTATTTGAACAGAAAGGATGAAGAGGCAATGAGAAAAAAGCTAGAAGAGACTAGGGAGAGGCGGAAATCTTCCCTGAGTTCGGACAGAAACAATTCTTTCGTCGAGTGCCCACCTGAACACAGGGATGAAGTCAAGAATGCCGTGTGAGTTTACAGTCGAGGTGTATTAAGCTTTCTGAGGTGAAGGTGAAGACACCTCAGAATGGGTTGATCTAACTTTCTTCCCGCTGGTTACAATATGTTTACGGGCAGACCTGTAGTGCACCACGTGGGAACAACTGCAACTACGGGTCCACCCATACTACGCAGTGAACGTGTTAAGGCCAGGGTCATGTAAATGTTTTAGTTGGCAGACTTGATTCGTAGAAAATTTTGGCTGCTGTTTTTTTCAAAAAATACAGAACACTCCTGATTATGATTATCAAAGCCCTGGTTTTCCTAGACTTCATGTTATTCCACGAAACTCTAGGCTTAAAAAATTGTTTTAAGCCTCAAAATTATTGGTTTTATCGTGCCACCTTAAACACAGAAATTCACAAAAAATCTGTGATTTGTTACTAAGTATTATCTTATTATCTTATACACCCAATTTATTCGGTGAAAGTAAATCTTGCAAATACATTTAGTGGTTTATTTCAGCCTAATCTCAAAACATAAGTAGCCTCCGTATTATCTGAGATTCATAAAACCAGAGGTAGCTTCGATCGGCACTCCTTACAGCCTACCTGGAAGGGATTTGGCGTGCAAAAGTATGACTCATCTGGTATCGATATATTTTTAATGAAATGAGGAAAGTGGTACTAACATATTTATGATCACCCGATCTAACATAACCGCCGAAGTTCGCTGTTTAAGGGTGGTCTTTGGATAGTACCGAAGTACCATAATTTTACCACCAGGTGTTAAATAACATTTTTTTCCAGAAATCAGATCGTGGATTTTCTCTCCACCAAGGAGGGAGCGCAAGAACTCTGTCTGCCGCAGACGACGGCTTTCGTCCGCAAACTGATATACCAGGAAGTTCACAAGCGGTATGTAGCGTATTGGGCCGATGTATTAGTAAACCACGATATGCCTCGGTTTTTAACTTGACGATTCCTCCGGATGTAACTTTGAGGATTTAATTTTCAAAATTCAGACCATGTAGATGATATCATATATTTTGACATGGGCCTTCTGCCCACAACAATGGCCATTTTATAGTATTCATGGAATTCCATAGTATAACCCATAGATGCTCAGTTTCAGTAACTAACAAATCATTATAATAAATCGTCAGATTAGGCTTGGCTTGTTATTCAATAGTTTAGGTAGGAGATGTGAATTTGATTCATGAATTAACAACTTAGGTAACTTGTCAATACGTAATGTCAGTGTGTGTATATTTCTAATCTTTAGAATTTATATTTTGATTAGGATTTTTGCGGACATTTGCCATCACTGATTAGTAAAAAACAAGTTTCACGACGTTTCGGGATCTGGAATCTGATCCCGTCTTCAGGTGGAAGAAAACCTAGAACATAACAAGATTAGTAACACATAGCCAGGAAAACCTGGACAAAAACACAGCTAAAACAGAGAACTGTAAAAGCAGTCACGAAAACACTAAGCTGAAAAGAAAAACAATAACACAAAATAACACCGGAATCACAAGTAACAAGAATCACCAGACAGGAGAGAGCACGTCCACACCCAATCAGAGCTGAGCTGAGACTGGCGGGAGGAAAGCAAATGGCGAGGGCGACGGAAATGGCGGCAGCCACAGCCAACCAAATCACGGCATGCTACCGGTGGCGAAAACCTGAAACAGAGACATGTGATATGCAAATTCCGTGTGTCTGTTTGTGTTTATTTGTTAATTTTTAACCTGATTTCGCCCCTTAGCCTTGCTATGGGTTAACATGTTGTGAGAATTTTGAACAGAATTGTTAGTAATTACCCTATTTGCTGACACTTTATTTTCCCTGTCTTTCAATTCTTTGTTTAATATTGGTAGCCATACTGGCCTTATATCAAGTGAAGATTGACTGATTGGTTGGTCTGCTAGTTTTATGTATGAAGCTTCAATTAGTTTTCTTTTGAAAAAATGAGGTTCGCGGTGTACTATTTTTGCTTCGTCAAAATTCATCTGGTGATTTTCAGACCAGCAGTGTTGAGCAATTTTTGATTTATCCACTAAGCCCTTCCTGGTGTTATCTTTGTGTTCTTTGATTCTAACATTTAAAGATCTTTTTGTCTCGCCATAATACGGCCTAGAGCAACTATTGCACTTTCTTATTACGGATTGAGGGTATCCATTCTTAGCCAAATCTTGCTCTACTTTTTTGATTTCCTGATTTAATCCATCTTGATTTGAGCAAATGCTCTTTGCTCTGTCAAATAATGAGTAAGCTACCCCTTCTTTGACAGATTTTTGATGGTTTGATTGAAAATTTAAGTACTGCCCTGTGTGTGTTTTTTTACTGAAAACAGTTGTCCTAAGTGTGTCCCTATCCTTTTTCTATGCACACATCCAAAAATGCTAGTTTGTTTTGGACTTCCTCTTCCATTGTTAGGCGGATGGAAGGAGAAATACTGTTAAGATGCTCTAAAAAGTCTTTTAGTTCATCGTCTCCATGCAGAAATACCACGTAGGTGTCCTCGTCGTACCTCCACCAAATCTTCGGTTTGAGTTGAGCGAAAGACAAAGCCTTTTGCTCAAACTCCTCCATAAAGATATTAGCAAAGATAGGCGACAATGGCGACCCCATGGCCATCCCCTCATCTTGACGGTATAATTTACCCCCTAGTTCAAAATAGTTACATTGAGTGCATAATTCAAGCAGCTCCATAATGACGTCAACAGGAAGTTTAGTACGTTCAGTTAGACTTTCATCTTTTTCGAGCCGAGACTCGATTATTTTTAAGGTTTCAGGAACTGGGACATTCGTGAACAGCAACATCAAAACTAACCAGCTTATCCGTCTCAGCCAGTACTATGTCCTTTGACTTTTCAACGAAGTCTTATGAATTTTTTATGTACGAGTCAGTTTTTCCTACCAATGGTTTCAGGATGTCCAGGAGGACTTTAGGCAGTTCCCTACACGGTGAGTCGCGAGAGCTAATTATAGGCCTAAGAGGTACATCAGTTTTGTGAATTTAGGTAACCCATACATGTGTGGGATTTTCCAAACCAAATGGGCACCACAAACCAAAAAATGGCACTCAGGGATCAAAAAACTATGTTTACAGAATAAACTGCAATAGTTGCTCTAGGCCGTATTATGGCGAGACAAAAAGACCTTTAAATGTTAGAATCAAAGAACACAAAGATAACACAAGGAAGGGCTTAGTGGATAAATCAAAAATTGCTCAACACTGCTGGTCTGAAAATTACCAGATGAATTTTGACGAAGCAAAAATAGTACAGCGCGAACCTCATTTTTTCAAAAGAAAACTAATTGAAGCTTCATACATAAAACTAGCAGACCAACCAATCAGTCAATCTTCACTTGAAATAAGGCCAGTATGGCTACCAATATTAAACAAAGAATTGAAAGACAGGGAAAATAAAGTGTCAGCAAATAGGGTAATTACTAACAATTCTGTTCAAAATTCTCACAACATGTTAACCCGTAGCAAGGCCAAGGGGCAAAATCAGGTTAAAAATTAACTAATAAACACAAACAGACACACGGAATTTGCATATCACATGTCTCTATTTCAGGTTTTCGCCACCGGTAGACCGCCGTGATTTGGTTGGCTGTGGCTGCCGCCATTTCCGTCGCCGTCGCCATTTGCTTTCCTCCCACCAGTCTCAGCTCAGCTCTGATTGGGTGTGGACGTGCTCTCTCCTGTCTGGTGATTCTTGTTATTTGTGATTCCTGTGTTATTTTGTGTTATTGTTTTTCTTTTCAGCTTAGTGTTTTCGTGACTGCTTTTACAGTTCTCTGTTTTAGTGTTTAGTGTGTTTTTGTCCAGGTTTTCCTGGCTATGTGTTACTAATCTTGTTATGTTCTAGGTTTTCTTCCACCTGAAGACGGGATCAGATTCCAGATCCCGAAACGTCGTGAAACTTTTTTTTTACTAATCAGTGATGGCAAATGTCCGCAAAAATCCTAATCATAATATAAAATCACCATCACCAACAATGAATTTCAAACAAAGAATTTAGAATTTAAGTAGTTTAAGGCCCGTTTTCACGATGCCAACTGAAGAGGCAATCGGCATAAGACAGTCCAATGCCGAAAACGTATTTGCAGCGTGTGTATACTTCTTACCTAATATTTATAAATGAATATTTAAATATCAACTATAAATTGATCTAATAGTTATTTATAGTTACTTTGGGCATTGTGTCGTCACGGTTGAAATGTGCACTTGCTGCAAATAGATTTTTGCTATTGGACTGTCTTGTGCTGGCTGGCTCTTCAGCTGGCATCGTGAAAAACGGGCCTTTAGGGTCCATCAGCTGGCTTAAGGAGAATCAATCTGGCAGACAGATCCTTCCTTTGGGTATATCAAATTGCTTCCAATCCTAAAACAGTAACCTACTTCTCAAACACTTCAGATTAGTTTCAGTTCAAGACTCAACTCAGTTCTGCAATCAATATAGATTTCTCATTCACCACAATTTTCAGCTTGTATACCCTTTATTTCCAGGACCTAATCCAAATTCGATTAGGTGACATCGGCCAATGAAACTGATCCCCGTCCTAGTCACAACCTATCCTTGGCTGCATCATACCTCCCCGACAATCCACCCCTACATATGTCTCGCTGTGATAACCGAGGTGGGCGTCGCAGGTACTCCGACGACGAGATCCAGATAGAGACGAAGAACAGCGTGATGGTCGTGCGCCACCCGCTGAGCGAGGAGCAACGAGCGGAGGAGGAGAGAAGAAAGCTGGAAGAGGAAGCGGCCGGGATTGACGACGCCGTCGGATTCTCTACGGTCATCAGGTTGATCTCGCAATCGGTGAGTGTTTTCAAATTCAAAATTTCTTTATTGGTTAGTTACGTGTCGAGTCACTTTGTTCGTAACTCGTGGACACGGGTACGGAGATTACCGAACCTACACGAACTCAGAACTTGACGAGTCGAGTCGACTCGACTCGGCTGACTTGCAAAACTGTAATCCTATTGGTTCAATTTGAATCAGAAATTAACTCGTCCGGGGATTGCCAACTCGCTTCTCAACTCAAATCAAACCCGAACTCGTCCGAAGATTGCCAACTCGTTTCTCAACTCAAATAGGCATCTGAACTCGTCAGATGGTTGCCGACTCGAGTCGACTAATCCCCCGCACGATTTAGCATTGATGCCTGACGGCGAGTCGAGTTTGCAATAATATTTAATTGGTTTTTCGGGTTTTATTAGAAATTTTGCTTATTTGATGATGTTATTTTTAATTTTAGAGACCTGTTATATTTTACTCCCTTTTGTTTGTTCTGATTTGATCTTTACATATGAGAATAACACAAAGCCAACTCATCAACCAGCACATTTCTAAAGAAGGGGTGGGGTTGTAGAAGGGATTTATAAACAGATTTGTAATATCAAAACTTACAAAGATATTAGGGATGTGTCGGTACCTGAAATCGGTTCTCGGTACCACCGGTTCTTGGCAAAAGAACCGGTACCGAGAACCGATATCAAAATGTCGGTACCGGTTTGATACCCATGGTAGTCGGCGGGAGTAACTACCGGTCACAAAAGACGATCGATTGCACCGCGCATCGCCGTGGGCGTTGCGCCGATGGCAAATGCCACCGCATACTATTATTGAAGGTCAATAATGTTTCTCAAATTACTTTTGATTCGAAATTTATTTTAAATTTTTTTCTCTTACTTGATTTTTTACTCTAATACTTAAAATTAATGGGAATGGGGTTATTTTCTTTGGGAATTGTAAGATTAAGATTATCCATGGAAACTCATTTGGAAACTGGTATTTTTCACCTTAGCATTCGTTCTTGATTGATTTTTACTATATTTTTTTTAAATTAATTGGAATGGAGTTATTTTCATTGTAAAATTATGAATGGAAACAAATTTGTAAACTGTTATTTTCCACCTTGGAATTTGTTCTTTTGTTCACATAGTATATATTTTTTATATCATCTGTTAACAGAGGGATAAACAATTCAATTAAGAAGTGAGATAGTATTTTATGACTTGGTGAAACTTATACTTGAAAATTAAAACATTTTTAAAACAGTAACATACAATACAAATTGTCTGTAGGTTTGAGGGTACATTACATTATATAACATGTTGTGACAAACACTTGGTAACGATGGTACCGGTACGGAGAACCGAGAACCGATCTTGTCAAGAACCGGTACCGGTACCGACACATCCCTAAAAGATATGACTAAGTTTAGCTCGAAATAGCCGTTCTTGCTTGTGCTCTAGTATTTTAGAACCCACAGCAGTTTGAATAACATACTGTCTGTTTACAATTTTTCTTTCGACAAAGACAGAAACTTAAGACAAGTATTTAGTTTAATGATCCTATAAAGACAAGTATTAGATTTATTGCTCCTATAGTTCGCTCATGAATATCCTGACCATTTCGAAGAACTTGTGTGAGCAAGAGAGATGGAAAGAGACGGACAATTCCTAAATATATTTATGTCATTGGCTGCAGCAAAGTGGTTTTTTGTACCTGTTTGGCCTTCTTATGGATGGTCATTTTTTATTTTTTATTGTTCTTGAAGTGTTTTTATTATCTGTTGGATCGCGACTCATAAACCGTAAACCTGGACCGAGTTGACAGCTGTCATTAATCAAAGAAAATAAACAATATTTGTTTGCTTCTGGGAAAATGATTTTTAAATTAAAACTTATGAAGACATGACCATTACAAGTTTAAACTCATATTTAATAACAAGTAAATACAACTTCGGAGAATACAATGCATATTTCCAAATCTATAGGTGAAATGACAAAGATAAAACCTATGAAAACAAAATCTTCTTTTTGATTTGAATATTAGCTCACTTATTTACAGCTTTTAGCAGTAGTAAAGGGGCGGGGCTTGAGTAGGGGAGTGACTTCCCCTCCCTCCACACACCCTGATGTGTCAAAATTCTCACGCTGGTCGGAATATACATGCAGGAACTGTAATTTCTAGCTCATTCAGTCTGCACACTTCCAAATTCCCAATGTTTATTTTATGTCCTTTGAAATCCATTGTTGGCTATGGTTATATTATATTTTGATTTGGATTTTTGCGGATATTTGCTATTACTGATTAGTAAAAAACAAGTTTCACGACTTTTCGGGATCTGAAATTTCATCTCGTCTTCAAGTGGAACAAAACCTAGAACAAATCAATATTAGCAACACAAGCCAGGATAACCTGTACAAAAACACAGCTTAAACAGAGAACTGTAAAAGCAGTCACAAAAACACTATGCTGAAAAGAAAAACAAGCACACAAAATAACACAGAAATCACAAGAATCAAAAACCACCAGTCAGGAGAGAGCATGTCCACACCAAATCAGAGCTGAGCTGAGACTGGTGGGAGGGAAGGAAATGGCGGCAGCCACAGCCAACCAAATCTTGGCACACTACCGGTGGCAACAACCCGAAATAAACACATGTGATATGCAAATATCCGTGTGTCTGTTTGTGTTTTTTTGTTAATTTTTTTTACCTGATTTTGCCTCTTGGCCTTGCTAGGGGTTAAAATGTTGTGAGAATTTTGAGTAGAATTGTTAGTAATTACCCTATTTGCTAACACTGCTTTTACAGTTTTCTGTTTTAGCTGTGTTTTTGTACAGGTTATCCTGGCTTGTGTTAATAATCTTGTTATGTTCTAGGTTTTGTTCCAAGACGGGATCAGATTCTATATCCCGAAACATCCTGAAACTTGTTTTTTACTAATCAGTGATGGCAAATGCCCGCAAAACTCCAAATCAAAATGTTTATTTAATGTGTTGTGTTTCTAGCGGAAACTTGTCGTGGGCCACAACATGCTGCTGGACCTCTGCCACATGATCCACAGGTTCTGCGAGCCTCTCCCCGACGACTACCAGGAGTTCAAGGAGATCCTGCACAGCGTCTTCCCGCAGTGAGTTGGGGTCTATATAAATTGAATCTATACTATTATAAAGAAGAGGTGGTTTCTGTATGTATGTATGGGGCAAGTAAACTCGAAAATACTGAACCGACTGGGTTGAAATTTCACACAGATGTAGATCTTGAACCTGGGAAACACATAGGCCTATTCACTTCCTTAAAATCCCCTCGGGCTACGCCCCATGAACGTACTCAGCTTCAATGTTTACATTTTATAAGGATGTAAACATTCAAATACCGAAATGTAAACAGCTGTGAATACTAAAATTTGACAGTTTAAAGAGCAGAGGTAAGATCAGCTAAAATTTTCATTATGAGCGAAGCCACGGGTAACTGCTAGTGTAAATATAAAAATTTTGAATTTTTCTAATGAGATATCAATATATAACTCTATTTATATGGCCTTGCATAAGCATATATCTATCTTATTTTATTGTAATTTTATCTATGACAACAATTTCCTTCTTTTGAAATACAGATAAAAAAGGGTATTAAGATTTTTAAAATTCTTATTATAAAACTCAGTTCTGATTGTCGATGTTTGCAGCATTCTGGACACCAAGTTCATGTGTGCCACCAGACCCCTCTGCGACAAGGTTCCCTCCAGCGTCCTGTCTCACCTGCTGGCCACCGTGAGCGAACCTCCCTTCACGCTGCTGACTGTCGGTGAGTGCCCACCGTTACCTCTGTGGCTCGTATTATACAGGCCTCTGCGACAAGGTTCCCTCCAGCGTCCTGTCTCACCTGCTGGCCACCGTGAGCGAACCTCCCTTCACGCTACTGACTGTCGGTGAGTGCCCACCGTTACCTCTGTGGCCCGTATTATACAGGCCTCTGCGACAAGGTTCCCTCCAGCGTCCTGTCTCACCTGCTGGCCACCGTGAGCGAACCTCCCTTCACGCTACTGACTGTCGGTGAGTGCCCACCGTTACCTCTGTGGCCCGTATTATACAGGCCTCTGCGACAAGGTTCCCTCCAGCGTCCTGTCTCACCTGCTGGCCACCGTGAGCGAACCTCCCTTCACGCTGCTGACTGTCGGTGAGTGCCCACCGTTACCTCTGTGGCCCGTATTATACAGGCCTCTGCGACAAGGTTCCTCCAGCGTCCTGTCTCACCTGCTGGCCACCGTGAGCGAACCTCCCTTCACGCTGCTGACTGTCGGTGAGTGCCCACCGTTACCTCTGTGGCTCGTATTATACAGGCCTCTGCGACAAGGTTCCCTCCAGCGTCCTGTCTCACCTGCTGGCCACCGTGAGCGAACCTCCCTTCACGCTGCTGACTGTCGGTGAGTGCCCACCGTTACCTCTGTGGCCCGTATTATACAGGCCTCTGCGACAAGGTTCCCTCCAGCGTCCTGTCTCACCTGCTGGCCACCGTGAGCGAACCTCCCTTCACGCTGCTGACTGTCGGTGAGTGCCCACCGTTACCTCTGTGGCCCGTATTATACAGGCCTCTGCGACAAGGTTCCCTCCAGCGTCCTGTCTCACCTGCTGGCCACCGTGAGCGAACCTCCCTTCACGCTACTGACTGTCGGTGAGTGCCCACCGTTACCTCTGTGGCCCGTATTATACAGGCCTCTGCGACAAGGTTCCCTCCAGCGTCCTGTCTCACCTGCTGGCCACCGTGAGCGAACCTCCCTTCACGCTGCTGACTGTCGGTGAGTGCCCACCGTTACCTCTGTGGCCCGTCGTATTATACAGGCCTCTGCGACAAGGTTCCCTCCAGCGTCCTGTCTCACCTGCTGGCCACCGTGAGCGAACCTCCCTTCACGCTGCTGACTGTCGGTGAGTGCCCACCGTTACCTCTGTGGCCCGTCGTATTATACAGGCCTCTGCGACAAGGTTCCCTCCAGCGTCCTGTCTCACCTGCTGGCCACCGTGAGCGAACCTCCCTTCACGCTGCTGACTGTCGGTGAGTGCCCACCGTTACCTCTGTGGCCCGTATTATACAGGCCTCTGCGACAAGGTTCCCTCCAGCGTCCTGTCTCACCTGCTGGCCACCGTGAGCGAACCTCCCTTCACGCTGCTGACTGTCGGTGAGTGCCCACCGTTACCTCTGTGGCCCGTCGTATTATACAGGCCTCTGCGACAAGGTTCCCTCCAGCGTCCTGTCTCACCTGCTGGCCACCGTGAGCGAACCTCCCTTCACGCTGCTGACTGTCGGTGAGTGCCCACCGTTACCTCTGTGGCCCGTATTATACAGGCCTCTGCGACAAGGTTCCCTCCAGCGTCCTGTCTCACCTGCTGGCCACCGTGAGCGAACCTCCCTTCACGCTGCTGACTGTCGGTGAGTGCCCACCGTTACCTCTGTGGCCCGTATTATACAGGCCTCTGCGACAAGGTTCCTCCAGCGTCCTGTCTCACCTGCTGGCCACCGTGAGCGAACCTCCCTTCACGCTGCTGACTGTCGGTGAGTGCCCACCGTTACCTCTGTGGCCCGTATTATACAGGCCTCTGTGACAAGGTTCCCTCCAGCGTCCTGTCTCACCTGCTGGCCACCGTGAGCGAACCTCCCTTCAGTGATTTGTTGTTTTGAGTGATTTAGCTTAGTCAACTTATTCATTTAAAAGTAGGGTTTATGCAACGTAGGGGTATTAGAATATCAGAGTTTTATTTTTCCAAGAAAAATATAAAAACATTAGCTTAAATAAAGTAGACCAATTTTATAAGTAAAATTGAAGAAAGATTTTAATTAACTGTAATTCAAAGACCTAAATACTTAAAAAAAAAGATTTCATTACTTTTCACAAACAACTACTCAACTCGTCGACTGAATAGAATAAAATTCAGGGACATGGTGTCCGTGACATCGGTGTGTAAGGTGCCATCAATATTGCTGGTTTAGACTATGTGAGAATGCAGGAGGCCGCACGACCATAGCTGAAAAGTTTGGATGAGTCCATTTTTGAGCTTGTGGGGTAAACTAATTCCTGGCCAAATTCGGAAGGAATGACCCGGGAACTGAGCAGAAATGCCATAAAATATCTATAAATGAGGCATTAAGTAATAAATATTGTACAAAATATTTACAGATTTTTATTTTTTAAATAAAAAAATTTGCTCTTGGGGGGTGGGGGTCCGGTCCCGCTTGTCCCCGCTCCCTGCTACGTCGGCATATCTCTGATTCTATTTTCATACTTTATGTTTTTATACGCTTTTTTTTAAATGGCGACCTACCCAGGTTGGAGTGAATGGGAGTAGGATAAATGTGACACAGTCTTGTAGTCTAGTAACTAAGGCCGACATGTTCCTTAGACAGGACTGTTAGCCCAACAATAATGTTGCCAATTCAATGACAATTAAGGGACTTGCAGTTTAATGGAGGACACAAACCTCAGTTTCACCTAGTTTACAGTTTACAAACTGGTCTTATAAGGACAGTCTTATGAATGTAGTATTCAATAGTGCGGACATTGATCCCCCACTGCGTCCACAAGCCATCGCTCATAACCGTCCACAATTAGTGACTTCCAAGTAACTGGATTACAGGACATGCCACCGTCCCAGTCTGTTTGTACTCTTAAGACAGCACCAATTTAAATTTGTCCTAACAGCTACATTGGTATGCCACTGATAAAAACCCTGGAAAAATGTGTATTTCTGGTTAAGCAGGGCTGGGGGGGGCTATAGGTTCAGAAATGAAATATGAAATAAAACACCCCCAAAATATTAAGAAATATCATCCAAAAACGTAAATAATCAAGTGAAAATGAGAGACACCATAGTAAAAGACCTATCGCTCAATGACCGGCGGAGTAGCTTTGCGATAACATGGCAAGGCAATTGCATGTAAATGGCAGAAATATTTTTGTCAAAAAGATACAGTAGAACCCCTGATATCCGGTCTCCATGGGACCGAGCCCAGGCCGGATAACGATTTTGCCAGATAATCCAACCTGTTATGAAAATGATAATTTATACCTAAATAATATTATGTAGCGAATGAATTAAGCCCAAAGTACAGATTTAAATGATTTTTTGGTTATTTAAAAATACACATGTTACTAAAACCAAGACATCACTTGAACATTAATTGATCTCGTTACACCAATGGGCTTGAATGAATTTCAAACTAAATCATTTCCCTAATTCACTACCACCACAGCTTTCATCGCTGTTTGTATGCTTGCCGTACTATGGGGCTAGACAAAACAAAGCAACTAATAACGTCACTGGATACGTATTAAACAACAGTTTAGAGGTTACTAGCTCAACTGAGTATTGTTCACTATTCACTATTGACTCAAGTTCACTATTGCCGAATCTGTGCTATTGGATTCGAATTGCCTAAACGTTTGGCGAGCAATTTGCCGCATGAGGCCCTAGGAGAGTAATGTAAGACGTAGGACGAGTTCGCTGAACGTACCGAGTACACGCTTGCATTCACCAGTACCATTGTCTTTTTTGGTAATAAACTGAAGCCATAAACAAATAGAGATAATAAAGCGTAAACAAGCAAAGAGATATCCAAGAGAGAATCACAGGGAAATGGTCTGTAAGCATAGGAAATATGTTTTGACATAGGCTTCTGAGAACCGACCGGATAAACCGAGGCCAGATATGAGAGGCTCTACTGTATTTGTGTGCGACCGATGAATCTATTTTTGCTATTTTTAAGAAATTGGTGCATGATTGACAGAAGTGTCTGCCACATTCAGCTAACCTGAACACTTCACTAATCTGTAGGCCTACTGTGGTCTCAGTAAGTTGGGATTATCGGAGTTCTGCTCGATTCTACTGCAATGGAGGGTTTTCTGCTGAGTGCTTTATTGGAAGAGGAAGATAATATATTTTTTCCAACAGTAGAGGCAGGTAGACTTATGAGCTTAAATATTGATTTTGGGGCTTTAAAGGTGTCTACAATGTAAAATGATTCTTGGAGACCAGAGAACTTGTTCTCAGTAAAAATATATATATATCTAGTACTTAAATATTTATGGACCTACAGATTTAACCCTCAATACAGTAGAATCTTAAAAACTCAACTACCAGTAACTCGATACTCTTCATAACGAGACATTTTTGTTTTTCCTATAAGCATGAGATTTTTAGAAATAAGGGCAATAATGTAGTCTGTACCCCTTTTCCATTTTTAAGTCATTAATTATATTTTTTAGTAATTTATGTTTAAATTTACCTTTTTACGACCATTGATGAGCTTAAGTACAAGCCAGTATACACCCCACAATGTATTATGATGACCCAAACCCGACAGGGTTAAGTCCACATCATGTCAAATTCTTGAGACTCTACTGTAAAAAAAGATGTTGAAGAATCCCTATTTTTTTTTTTAAAAAAGATAGTGAATTTACTTTGACGACTTCACACACTTCTTGTAATAATTTATTTTATATTAAACTGTTCACTCAGTGTAAGAATCATAGTAAGTTGCTGTCAGGTGTTCTAATATCAGTTCAAACACTCTTTTCATCTCCAAGTTTGGCAGTCCCACCCTAGTTTGCACCGGCACTTTGACGTATTTCTGTCCAAAAGTCAAATAGCCACATTCCAAAAAGAACTGAAAAAGCAAATAGTACGGTGTTATTTCTTCTGGCACTGTGTTCGAATCCGTGTTGAACTCTTTGAGTGTTTCCATCTCATATTGGGTCAGCGATTCTATTCTCTTGACGGATATATTCTCATGTTTTAAAAGTTTTGGGATGAAAGTTTCTCTCCATAAATAATGGGGTTTTAGATACCTGCATAAGATTTTCCTCATGGGTTTTGCTATCCAGAAAACATCAAAGGTTCTGTGCCTAATGAATGACAACAGTGACCAAGGATTGACTATTTCTAAATCACCGTTTAAGCAGCGGTAACCACCGTACCACGCTGTCACATTGTGCAAGTGATCGCTCAAGTTGAACACTCTCAAAAGATGAAGTGTTTCATTTTGGGTGAATCCGAAGAAGGGAGCAAATTTTTCACTCTCCATGAATTTTAATGTTTTTAAGCGGTACTGCCCGGAAAATTGTGTCCCTAATTTGCAGGATGTGGAACTTGTTACTATCGAACGTTCCAAGAAATCGTTTAGATTTAAGGTGTTATCCAAAATTCTAAAGAGGATCTCGGAAATCACTCTAGGGTCGAGTTCTTCCTGGAAGACTGATTTGGTAAGAAAACTATCAAAATCGTCTAGTAAAATCGTCACTTTTTTGTTATAGTGAGTGTAAAGAACTCTGGACAAAAAATTCAACCCCATTTCGAACTCCTTTTCCTGCAAATTACAATACATTTCAAATTGAATCTTGGAATCATTGCTCACAAACGATGAATTAAGAATGTATTTGTGCTCCAAAAAAGAATCCTGGACAAAGATTTTTAACTGTTGGACAAAGTCTCGATGATTCGTAACATGTTCATTTGATCCAAACTTGCAATAAATTGTAGGATAGTTACACATATGTTTCATGATAAATTTTCTATCAGCCCAGATTTTTGTCCCTCGAAAATAATCGGCCACAGTCCTCTTAAGATTGTTGTTTCCAAAAAACAATTTTACCATCAGCAGATTTGTTGTTTTCCCAAATTTCGTGGGGGCCGCAATGTGTATACAGTCATGTTTCACTATTTCCTGAACCATTAAAGTCTTATCAATGAATATCGATGAGTGTCTTATCACTTTAAATCTTTCAGAGTCTTGCACTTGCTTTACGGCACTCTTATATCTGACCAAAATCACTATACAACATATCAGTCGGTTTATTGATCCACAAACCATAAGTTTTGTCACACTTATTATTACACAAATAGACATCCCGATTGTAAGAAACACTGCTTGTAGTTAAAAACTGACTTATTCTTTTTACATTGTAGATTTGAATGAATCAGCTAAGAATAATAGAGCTATCTGTGATAAACATTGTTGATAAGAAACAAATCTGATAGACATTTTGTCTTTGTATCAGCAGCCAAGCCTTTCTAGAAATATTACACCTTTATTACTATTTCTTATCTTACTCATCCCTAGTTCCTCTCACCTTTTGTTTTCCTTAAGAAAATAAATAATTTTACCGGCCATTTTGACAAAAATGATATTAGCGTTAAAATTCAACAGCGGAAACATAACTAATAAATAATAATAAAGCAACAAGAGGAAACAAATTTGAAAACCAGAGTTGTGTGAATATTGGAAAAGTCGGTTAGGTTTATATTGGATCGGGGATCGGATAATCAAACCAATTTGAGAGTTTTATGACTATCTCTTTAGGTTTGTGAGATACCTGAGTATAATGGAGGGACTGCATTTTGGTGCATTTTTGGGGTAGATTTCAAAGAATGATCAAATTTTATTGTTTGAAAAACAATCCAAACAAAACATGTCACTACCGACGATAGTAGAAAATAACAATAGATAACGACAAATAGTGTTTGACAAATAGCGGAACGCAGGATAATGTTTTCAGAAAAGTGCCCCCTCTCCCCCCCGCGCCCTGCAACCAGCTGAGTCTGTCATAGCCGGAGATTTAATGCGCGAACTGTACCATATTGGTCGGTGCTGTAAATCAAGTATTTAATTTTAACACGTATTTAACTAGTATTTAATTAACGTAATCCATAATAATGAAAATGTTATTAATGGTTCTTCTTAATTAGATAAATAGTCACCGTAGCAAGTGATACTGGAACTTTTGGAAAAAAATTGTTCTGGAAATTCTGGAAATATATTGGAATTTTAAAATCAGAAGTCAGTAGACACCCTGATATCCCGAGCCTGTGATTTAACCCATTGGAGACTTTACACAAGACTGTCATGTGATAGACTTATATGACCTCCGGGTGCTGTTAGCGAGGGGTTGGCTTAGTAGTTCACTGGTTTTCCACCAGACCGGTTGCTCAAGCGGTTCAATGAATCGTCACCAGGGTTCGCTAGAGCTGTAGATGAGTCAAACGAGCTTCCGTCCGACTGGTTGTATGCGGCTGAGGGGTCTAAGGCGTTGACTGATGAGTCAACATTGAAGACATTCGGAGCGATGCGAGTTTGAATCCTGCTTGTGCGCAATCCCTATTAGGCTTGCAAATGTGTGGTAAAGTTGGTGGGAGGGCCCACCTAAAATAACCGATGACTGGCTTGGGTGGAAGTTGACGGCATTTGTAAGTTTAATAGCGATAGCAGCTGGACACCTGATTTGCTTCTTTTAGCGAATTTCCCCCCATAGGGAAGTAGCTATTACCGTAGGCAGCATGGTAAGACTTAAGCACGGGACCACAGTAACTTTTCATTTTGATGCCCCCAGACCCCAAAAACACCGTTCGTTCATTTTCATATATATATATATATATATATATATAAAAGGATGTATATATATACCTGTCCGTAGGCGCGATAACTTTCGTAAAAAAGGTTCGATCGCGACGAAATTTGGTACATACATCTAGAGTGACATTTATTGCTTCGAGTTCGAAAACCAGCGCGATAAGTTAACTCTATGGAGGTTTTTTTTGACAAAATAAAATTTATTTTTAGGATTTGATATCTTTATATTATTTTCTTGTAAATTTAAGTATCAAAATTGGATTGGGATCCATGCATTTGACCGATTCGGCGTTTGACCAACTGGGCCGACTGGGGTTCCCCATCACGGCGTGATCTATCGCCCTTAGACGCTAGTACAGAGCATTTGGCCAACAGGCTCTCTCCATCACTGTGACGCAGCGCTTGACCAATCAGAGCACACCGCTCGACACTATCTTCGAACGTCGAACGCTATTGGTTGTTTAATTTATTCTTCATCACCATCCAGACGATAAACGAACTCACTCACGACTTTGCTGTTGCCAACTCGATGTCAGAACAGAATTGACACGATGGAAACCTTCGATTCGGCTTATATAAATCCAAGTTTATTTGTAATAAAATAAAATGTTATGTTTCATAATCCAAGTTTTTGTTTAATAAAATTTTTTTAAATTCGGAGAATCATTAGAAAAGATAGCTAATTATTGAAATTGAAATTATTGAAATAGTATTTATAAACTTATAATTCTGGTATTTTGTATCTTGCTGTAGTAGTTCTGTTTAAATACGCATCCCCGAGCTACGTCTCGGTCTTAAAGGCATTTTTAGGCACTCTGAACCATAATAAGCCATGTAGACTTTGGTTTTGAGGAATGATCTTAATGAATGCCTTAATACTATCAATCCATTTAAGTTAGGCTCACCGGGTTTTTGGCGATGAATGATAACAACAATTTCACTTAGGCCTATAATTATTAACGTTATAATCAATAGATAAATGTTTTGAATTAGGGTAATTGAGGTTTTCGAAGGCAATAAGGAATCTGTATTCGGTTAAGTTAACGGTTACCTAATCAATATATGCTCTTGAAAAATATTTCTTTGCTAATAAAATTACCAAAATATTACTTAGATTTAGTTGTTTTATGTACAAGGGTTTACTGAATTAATAAGATAATATAAGGCCTACAGTTTTTCTTGATGCTTGAAGTTAATGGATGTTTTAAATTCTTAATTAGGCCTACCGCCTTTTCAGCGTTCACTTACTCAAATCGTACGACTTCAATAATGTAGCTTTGAAATTCATTTATGGAATATTAATGTAATAATTAGTTGATAAATTAGTTGAAAGAAGGAAAGTAAAAATTACAGAGGCTTCAACGAATCTAAATAAGGTTGAAATTTAAGTTCAATTTAGTGTATTGTGAGTCATTTACTTACACCCAAAAACATTCTTTGTGCCGATTACTATGTAAAAATTTCGTAGCAAAGTGGAATCGATCCCGGGACCTCGGAACGAGTGGCTAAATGCGTTGACCACTGAGCCACTGCGTTTTCGTATGACTCATCAAGATTTCAACCTTAGTGCGGAAACAAGATTTTTGAATCTTCATAGCTTCAATTTGTTGATATTGATATAAAAGCATATCATAGGATGTTGTTTATAGTGTTTCTTGGTTGAGTAACCTTTTGTTCATTAAATTTTCACTTTAACCTAAAACAATAACTGTTTCCAGTGAATCATTGCAATCAAATTTGTTCCTTGACCATAAGAACACATCTAAAATTGCCCCTCAGCTGACAACATCAAATCTGCCACTTCACCACATTCGATAAAAATAAAAATGGAAAATAAATAATTCTCCTATAAAATAAATATGGAATGCAAAGTTTGTAATATTTTGCTCTTTCCGTCGCTATCTTCTTTTTTGTGATCATTAATTCCTTGTTTCCCCTTTTGTCTACACAACTTTAAATTTTAACATAATCATTAGGCCCTAAATAACGATAGTAAAAAATCAGATAAGATCGTCGTTTTTTATTACTGTAATTGTATTTTTTCCAATTAAATATTAACATCAAGCCGCTTAAACCATGACATTATCATTCAGAAAATTATTCATGAATATTCTGATGAGGTTGGCACACCTGCTGCTGTTCGGTCCATAAGTCTCCCGTGTGCCCTGCCGGACATCATAGCGATCCACAAGTCTCCCGTGTGCCCCGCCGGCGGAGCCTGTCTGACAGCTGTGATCAAACGGCGTCTATGGAGCTAGCCGTCCCTACGTGATGGGGAACCCAGTTGGTCAAATGCCGAGTTGGTCATTTGTCTTGTCCCCATTGGATTCAGCTTAAAAAAGCGAACAATTTAGCATTTTTAATTATTATTCTACGTCAATCCGTTGCTGAGATATTGAATGTGCTAAACACAGTATATTGTCCAATATTATTTTTAATTTTATCCTCCAAAAAGTATAGTTACCCTGATTTAACAGATTAAAAAAATACAATTCTGAACATATGATTACATTTTCAGTTGATGAAATTTTATTTGTGATTATTTTGAATAGTTAGAGTTCAATGATCAAGATTTTGCAGAAAATATATATTATATCAAAAAATACAAATCATTTTTAAATTTAATAAAGAAAGAATGAGCATTTGGAGGGGGATGTCTTGGTCTAAACTGCCTGAAAATGTAGCATAATATATGGTATGTTTACAATGATGAGAATTGACAATATGTTTTATTGAAATTAGCTGGAGATGCAGGTGTGCTACAACAGGGGTGTTTAATTATAAAACTGACCATATGATTTAATTTAATTTTTTTATGAGATTAAGTTATTTGTTTGTTTTGAGTGTTTTAAATTATTCATTGATTATATGTTTGTTGACATTTATATACTATAACAAGATTACTTTTTTTAATTAAAAGATTAAGAATTACTAGAGGCTTGAAGGGGCTAATAGCCCCTAAGCATAATCCTTATTTACTATAGTACAAAATACCTTCTTAGAAAATAGGCTTTTGGATCCACAAAATTATGATTGTTTCTAGCATTTGGTTTTAAATAACCAAAGCAGACCTTTTTATATCCTAATGGGTTTTAAATGACAGCTATTTTACATTATTTCACATTTTATAGTAAGCTTAAAATAATTTCAGTATTTTCCCCAAGTCCCTGAGATGGAGACCTTCAGTTTCAGCCCCCCCCCCCATTCATCCTGCGACCTTCAAAACGCCCACAATTTCTTCGCAAAAATTTCACTTACGTAATTATATATATATATATGTGTCGATCATTTGGTATTAAATCTGCATCGTTATAACAAACTAAACAAACGTACTTAACTTTTTACAATTTTAAATCACGAAAAACTCGAACCCTTAATTATTAAAAAATCAGAAAATCTTAAATTTAAAATATTTTTTGTTATAGTATATTGAACGTGCATAGTTTTTAGTATATTATTTACTTAACGTATTCAAACAATACTTTCCTCCAAATGAGTTGAATGCTCACATATACAAAATAAATCCTATGGAAATTCGCTGAGTAGTACGCAGGTCTGCTGCGACGTGGGTATTTACTCTTGTATAGAGAAGGATAACACGTTTTTTATATTTCTATTAATTCTGCATATTGTCAATACATATAGACTATAGACAATCAAAAAGGGCATAACCAAAATAGGATCTCTGTTATACGTATACCACTATTCCAAATTTCCACTTCAACCTTGATTTTTGACCAAGCACCATAAACTTGGTAAAATAATTTTTATTAATCGTTTTAAAATTGAGATTCCTTGTAAGAATATTTTACCAGGGGTTTCATTGTCTTAATTACCGTTATGTCTGCCTAGACGCGATAACCCAGAGTTTGGCCGTCTAGCGGTCGCACTTGCAGTTGGTTAGGTTAGGTTAGGTTAGGTTAGTTTAGGTTAGTTTAGGTTATGTTACCTAACCTAACCTATCCTAACCGAACTTACCAAAACCAAGCTTGGAAAACAAACCCGAAACAGTGGTATACGTATTACGGAAAAGATCCCCAAAATATTAGACCAAATACAGACATAATAAACATATCACAATTAAAAATTGAGAAATATTAAAATTATTGGTGCGTTAAAGGGTTAACCAAGGTTTTGCCAGAGTCGACATTGCCTGATTGTTCTTCTTGCTCTCCACAGAGCCGGAGGGCGACCACGCCTACTCGCGACTGGAGGAGAAGGAACACGAGGCGGGCTACGACGCCTACATCACAGGTATCGTCGCCATCGCCCTGTCCAACTGTCTAGGTACGTATCAGAATGGAATTAAAAAATTAGAATATATTTATTTTCTCAGAAAAAATACATTATTTCAAATACAGTCAGAAAAATATGCATATCAACAATTTCTTTTCATTTCAGTATAGTTTGAAACTTAAAAATTAACACCTGGTCCTGCCAGGACTGACCATTTAAAATTACAATAATTTTTCGAAAAAATATAACAATTACAGCTAAATAAAATCACATAATTTCTTTCTGCGAAAAATAGGGCCTCTAAAGGCTAAGCCTGTAATTAGAGGTTCCATCAAATAATTTAAAAAAATAATATACAAACACTCAGAGAAACTAAATAATCACTTAAACACTATGGAATAAATTATAAAACTTACAACTTTGAAGAGCGTGCTTATAGGTAAAAAAATTTTTCTTATTTGTGGATAAAGAAAAAAAAAGAAACAGACACTTACATTTTATCTTACAATAGTAAAGCCTCAATATTATCTAATTCAAACAACCATTTCTTTAGTTTCATCATAAAAATATTTTGACTTTCAGCTTTCTTTATAATATGGTCTGGTATCAAATTAAAAACCCTTGGGCCTATAAAGGATTTTGTAAAAAAAAGTATTAGGTTTTGGGACAGAACAGACGTGCGGGGTTCTTAGTTTGGTTCTATAAGTTAAGGGTTAAATTTAGGGGTGGGCGAGTAGTGGATTTTTAAGTCGAGTCGAGGCGAGTCGAGTATTAAGCCAAAAACTCGAGTATCGAGTCGAGTCCAGTCGAGTAGTTGTTTGTGAAAAGTAATGAAATTTAAATTTTTTCAACTAAAATCTTTCTTAAATTTTACTTGTAAAATTGGTTATTGGTTATGTTTTTTATATATTTTTTGGAAAAATAAAACTCTGATCTTGTAATATCCCACATTGCATAAACCCTACTTTTAAATGAATAAGTTGACTACACTAAAAAATCACTCAAAATAACAAATCAGATAATGTAACAAGATCACAAAATAAACTATGTAAAATATGCATAGTTGTAAAATTTAAGCAGTAATAAGATTTAATTAATAGCCTACTATTCAAACAATCAAAAACAGTTTTATATTTTACCTAAAAATAATTGTTGGCCCTAATTAAAACCTAAGCAGAGAAATTGTGGAAGAAAGAATTAAAAACATCAGGGAGGAGAGCTGTGCCCAGTTATTTGTTTACTTCTCTAAACCCAACCCCGCCCCCTTGCCTGACTGCTGAACTATTGTTTTTGACATCCATTCACTTGAGCATGAGTGACACAGCTGCGACCGGATAAGAATAAGATATCCCCCCATACAAAAATTATAAAACCTTAACTAATTGTTTTATGAAGTCCACTGTACCAATTAATTCCACAATTTTCTTCTGATTTTTACAAATCAATTGAGACAAAAATGAAGGCTGAGTATCATTTCAAAGATAAAATATAATTCCAAATTTGAAGTAGGTCAGAGCTAAATATAGCTGCTGTAAGTTTTCAATTTCCGAATTCAGAGACATCTCTCAGAATCTGGTATTCCTAGATAACTGTCGAAATCCATTCTTCTATGAGTTAATGAAATATTTTCGAGGTTACTGTTATGAAAAACTCGTGGACGACTGCGAAAATCGATAGTGCATTTCTATCGGTTGCGGCTAAACGCGGATGTAGCTTTTCAAAACTCGCGATCTGCCGCGAAATATGATCGCGCGTATTTGCCGATCGCCGAAAATCGGCAAATGTAGCGGTGCTAAAGTCGCAGTCGGCCGAGAAATACAAGCGCGTGTATTTGCCGATCGCCGAAAATCGGCAAATGCAGCCTTGAAAAGTCGCGGTCAGCCGCGAAAAACGATCGCGTGTAATTGCCGATCGTAAATAAACGAAATGCAACTTTGCAAAACTACCGATCGGCCGTAAAAGTCAGTAGCGCGTATTTGCCGGCCACAAATGAACAGAAAATGCTGCTTTATTGTGAAACTAGCGAGGAGCTGTCATAAACAATTTGCCGATTGCGGATAAACGGCAGATGTAGCTTTGCGTAACTCGCGACTGTCTGTAAAATTTGATAGCACAAACCTAAATCGCACGTAAAATCCCGCGTAAACAGCGGGAGTAACTAACTAACTACTCGACTCGTTTTAGTCGAGTAGTTGGAACCACTCGACTCGACCTCGAGTAGTAGCAACTACTCGAGTAATTACTCGACTGTGTAGTACTCGCCCACCCCTAGTTAAATTGTAACCCTTGAGCGGGCGCATGCAAAGTTTTCCTCCGCACGTTGTTTTTTTTTTTTTTTTACAGTCATAATGGGTGTCTGCAGTCGTGTCCAGCTCTGTAGCTCACGCGCCTCGTTCCAGGAATTCTCTAAAGCTATTTTTACCTCCCCACACCCCCTTGGTACCTTGTTATTTGTAATTCAGTGGTGCCGTGTCAGTTTGCGGAGTGTCCTCTCCCGTAACACAGACAGTGTTACCTATTGTATACTAGAAAATTACCTATTATGTTCAGTTGAATTATTACACCTATTAAGTTGAACATTTAATTGTATGAACGATGAAATATGTTTCCTAATGAAATTTGTCAACATTGAAATACGATATTTGGTTATTTAACAAGTAAAACGGGTTAAATTTGTGTGATTTAGTGTTGCGGAGTAAAACTCCGCATGCGCCCGTGGCTGTTATACCGGTGAAGCCTCCACTCGAGGTTTAAATTGAATTGAATTGAAAATATCTTTATTCATAAAGTATACAATGAGATATTCATTGAATGGACTTAATAGGTCTTTAAAAATAGGTACAACTTAATAGGTGTAATAATTCAATTGAACATAATAGGTAATTTTCTAGTATACAATAGGTAACACTGTCTGTGTTACGGGAGAGGACACTCCTTATACTATCAAAAATGGCGTGTTCCCAAAACATGTATTGTCAACTCTTGCTGTTCCTGATATCCAGGAAAATTTGGTTATTCAATAAGTTGAGGAAAATCATCAGAGCCGGCGACAGGGGGGGGGGGGCAGGTGGGGCAAATGCATCGGGGCCAAAAAATGGGGCCCGAAACGGCAGAAAAGAGGCAAAAAAAGCACACAAAACAAGTAAAAAAAAAGTCGCCAAGTTGTAGGGCCCAGAGTTGTAGATTGCACAGGGGCCTGAAAATCCTGTCGCCGGGCCTGAATATCATAGATTTTTTAAAATTAAAACAAGGTAAGTTGAAGGTTTGCCTGTAACTTCTGTCGTC
The DNA here is from genome assembly GCA_035578135.1 of Flexamia atlantica. Taxonomy (NCBI): domain Eukaryota; kingdom Metazoa; phylum Arthropoda; class Insecta; order Hemiptera; family Cicadellidae; genus Flexamia; species Flexamia atlantica. The sequence goes on along the minus strand of JAQJVK010000013.1, from coordinate 3,891,751 downwards.
TTGGATTTTAGTTTCATTAGAACAGTGGCAATTTCCTTGAAACATGCTTGGATTTTAACACAAATAACTCGATTACTTTGAATCGTATGAATCTGATTCTTGGATATGTGTCTTTATCATATTGACCAGTTAGCTAAAAATTGTTTCATAAAATTGTTAATTTTATAAGTTAATGTGTAAGTAATACTACTAATTTTTTTTCTTTTAACTATATGAAAGTTGGAATCCCACTGCTTGATAGACATTTATTTGTATTGACTTTAAATCAACATCAAGTTTGTTACTTTTAGCAAACAATTTTTTATAAAAAATAGTCGTAACAACCGTTTGAAACATTGATCGTATGTCACAGACTTTCAATAGGCGACAGTATTGACTTTATAACTGAAAAGAGACTGCTCATGCTTATGGATGTTTTGAAGCCAGAAATTAAGCCCTTGGGAAATTAGTTCAGCACTAGTCATTAGGGATTGCTCCAGTAGTGTGATTTCACATTAAAGATTTTTCTTCCTGAAAAGGAACTTTTTGCTTCTCCCGGGCTAAAATATGGTTGGTTGGGCTATCTATTATTTTTTATAATCAATGGCGACAGGTACTGCAGACTCCTTAGAAGATGTTAGCTATGACCTCATATTCTATAGAAAGTTTCTATCTTTGTTTCCAAAAGGGCCAATTTAGCCAGAATTTAAAGACCTTTTGTACATGTCAGGTGATTTACAATAATATTGGACATCATAAAAAAGGAAAAAATTACTGTTCTACTAAATCTTATCCTGTACTCTCACATGAGCAATGTTTGCTTACTGGCTTGTTTGCACATTTATCTGAAAAACAGCTTTGAAGATTTCATTAAAAGTCTGGAAATAATTACTTTATGGTTCAAAAATATGTTCTAAGTAAGTCATATTGCCAGTAAAAACCTACATGAAAAAGTTGAAATTTTAACATGGGGCTATAAGTGATGTTAAATTGGCTACCGAATAGTAACGTATTGTTAACAAACAAAAACCAATGTTTGGAGCTATCCAGTCATATGTTCTATAAGAGAAAAAAAAATAGATATAGAGTAAAAGGGGGAAAACAATGAATTTCCAAGTAAGGCTCAGTCAACTAGGTAAAGGGTGTTTTTTTTTAGTGGTGCGATTTTTAAAACGAAATAAACCAATGAAAAATAACCTGTATTGACATAAAAATGCATTTATTTTAATCACAGTGTTACGACATTAGTGTTTAACAATGATTTCTGGCATATGGGCTCCATTGCGTTCCAGTAGAAAGCCCAATCTAGCAGTCCAATTTTTAAATGCCCTTTCCAGCAGCTTGGGGCGTATTCCTTCAATAACTCAACGAATGCTGGCTTCCAAGTCATTTAGAGTCTGTGGCTTGTCAGCATAGACCTGAGATTTGACATATCCCCACAGGAAGTAGCCTTTCAGCGTGATATCACTCTAAATAACTTGGTAGCCAACATTTGTCGAGTTGTTGATGGAATTAGGTCCCAGCTGCTGGAAAGGGTATTTGAATATTGGACTGCTAGATTGGGCTTTCTTCGGGAATGCAATGGAGCCCATATGCCAGAAATCATTTTTAAACACTAATGTCATAACACTGTGGTTAAACTAAATGCATTTTTATGACAGTACAGGTTATTTTTCATGGTTTTATTTCGTTTTAAAAATCACACCACTAAAAAAACACCCTTTACTTAACACAGTAATAACATTTCATTTGTCTCATGATATTGTTGCAGCGAGGCACAAAAAGAACAAGACATCAATGAAACTTCCCTCGGCAGATTCCCCGCATTTAAAAGGATTTATCAATAGGTAATGTAAATACTCTTTAAGTAGTGCGACTTAACTTTCTGCTGATATTTATGTGTTTTCAATGTTTGCTTACCATATTTAAGTTAAGCAATTCCTTGTTCATTTTGTTAAAATAACCGACAGATCACTGACCCATCCAGGGTTCTGATTTTCAAATTTCAAATGCTACTTTAGCGTTATTCCAGTTTAATACTTTATCCATTGATACTTTATCCATTGATACTTTATCCATTGATAATATCCATTGATACTGCATATTAAGGCCTTTTCAGACTGAAATGTTAAATCACACTGGATGATTGATCTGTATTTAACATCTGTCAACTTTGGTTGATCTGCTACTTTTTTAATGTTGAATCCTTTTAATTTAAGTTGTTCTCCTGGATTAAATTTTACTAGAGATCCAGCGATCTTACTTAAATCGTACTTACCTACTTAGGTATAAAATATATTGTGTGAATAACCTATTATTTATTGCTGTCACCTTTGAATCATTAGTAAGTGATAGCATTGAAACATACAGGGTTCGGCAAAAGTCTGGAATATATTAAATAACCTCTGTATTATTTTGCTGAATGAAATGAAACTTTGCAGTTATGTATCAGTCATAAATAGAAATATTTTCACATGTTTTATTATTTTTTCGCATGACCAAGGGGCATCCCACGCTGGAAGTCTTGAAATTCTCAAATGTAAGCATACCTCGAGTTGTCTCATTTTGAAGGTCTTAATTAGTAGATCGTAACAGCGCCAACCGCGCTCAAAAAAATAATGTGTTGAGAAATTATATCTCCTCATAGATTTTAATGTTGGCCATTAAACTCAATGCTCAAAGTAAGGAGACCAATCTAATTACTAATAAAGCACTCGAAACAATGTAATTTGATTGTAGATTTTTTAATATGTTCAATTATCCTCATTAATGAGAAATACATGTATCAAAAACCAAACTACATCGTAAGATTGTACATTAATCACACAGCTCAGGGGCTATAAGCATGGATAATAAAACTACATCGTTCCGAGTGCTTTATTAATAATCAGACTTTTTCCCTTAATTTTAGCCTACAGTTTAAAGGCCATTATTAATATCTTTGAGGAGCTGAAACTTCTGATTGGATTAACCTTTTGATACGCCGTTTGCGCTCTTACGATTTACTAATTAAGACCTTTAAAATGAGTCATAACTCGAGGTATGCTTATATCTAAGAATTTCAAGACTTCCAGCATGGGCCGTCCCCTTATCGTGCATAAAACTAAAAAATACGCCAAAATGTTCCTATTTGTAATAGAAACACAACTGTAAAGTTATGTTACTTTCTTAAAAATAATATGAAAGTTATTTAATATATTCCAGACTTGGCCGAACCCTGTATACATTTCTCCAAATGGCCTTTAACTTTTGTTTCACAATTAAAATATTTTTGTGCTCATTACATTAAATACCATCATTTTACCAACCAATAATTTTCTTAATCCTGAAGATCGAGATAGAACTTCAGAATGCCAAAATTCTTTGTTTTATGAAAGGATGCCTCCAAGAATTAAAGGAATGATTTCGCTCACGTTTTCCTGTTTTAATCTGATAACTGATTACAGGCTGTTTATGATGAAAGTTTCAGACTGTTATATGGACTTGGATGGAGATGATCGTGAGTATATTATCTTAGATATTAATTTATTTTACTTTTCTCACTTATAGTTATCTGATTGTTTTTTTGTTGAAACTTTCATGTAATAAATTACTCTTTCCTGTTAAATTGGAGCACATTTAGCTAAATAATGATTATGTTTTAGTTTAATTATGTAACAAGTATGGTTTCTACAATGGTTTTATTGAGTTATAACATTTTTGGAATTTGTGTATGTTGTTTTTACAGTTGAGGCCAAGAAGGCTGTAAGTATGAAATGGTTTTTTTAATTATGGTTTTGTAACATCCATCCTTTAGAAGGAAAGAGCTTCTTAAAATACAGCATTGAAATGTCAATGTTTTAAGCGATTCATTCTATATTTCTTTTGAGGCATAAACATTTTTTTAATCTAAATGATGTTGTATTACTTCCAAATTCAGCTTTTGAGTCGAACACATTATAGAACTACTGTGGTTTTGAGGAACTCCATGATTCCTGTACGTTTTTGGGTCTTCAGTTGCCACGGTGTTTGTATAATTTTGTTTTCCAGCGGAGCCCAAGAGAGACGCAGTGTTCCACGTGACGTTCCCTGAAGAATGGAAGCTCTCCGATCTCTCTAACCTGTTCAGCCCTTACGGTGAGAGTCTCGCCTCCTTTAAATCGCTGCATGATTCTATAAATGTTGTATTACTTGTCACCCATAAATGTAAAGTTAACTGCTACAGTGATCCGATAGGGCTGACTTTACAACTTGACCACGCTGGGAAGCATTCTTAACTCCCTAGGTGCGTAAATAACTACAAAGTTTGATGAATTTAGTTTGAGCTTGGTTTTAAAAAAAATAGGAGATTTTTTTATCTTTGAAGGACCAAGCTCCAGATCCATCAAAGCCACAGCTGCAAAAGAATTCATGTAGGGTATTTGGCCTTTTATTAATTTATTTGTAATTTTATACATTTTTGTGGGGTGGGGATGCATAGTTTTTTATACATATGTCAAAGGTTAAAAAAAAACACACCAAAAAATTGAGGCGCACTGGGAGAGTTTGAGGTGAAAAACTTGTATTTTATGTTATCAGCTTAACATTAACAACATATCCAAAAGTCAAACCCCCGAATGTTTTGCAGCAACCCCATATTTTTGTTTGTATTTACTGGACTAGAAGGTTGAAGAGTTTACCATCATGTCTGCTGTATAGGTGGGGTTTAGGCCCCACATATCATGGATTGACAGTCACACCGCCTACCGTAGCCTGAGTGACAGGTTGCAGGCGTTACTGAGAGTACTCTTATAACTGCAACTGTTACTTAAAAATAAACTATTTTTATATGTAACTGTTACTTAAAAATATCCTATTATCACAGTAAATGTTACTTAAAAGTAACCTATCATAACTGTAACTGTTACTTAAAAATAATCTATTATAACTGTAACTGATAGTTAAAAGTAACCAATTATTTAAACTGTTATTTAAAACCATTTATTCTTTGCAGTGATGAGCTTAACTGTTGTTTTTGGATAACTGTAACATTAAAGTAACCTATTATTTGAACTGTTGGCAGGCGGTGTGTACGTGTCATGGATCGACAGTCGCGCCGCCTACTGTAGCCTGAGTGACAAGTCGCAGGCGGTGAAGGTACTGAACCACCTGGCGCCCGCCGCGCCGCCTGGCGTCACAATCCGCAGCTACTACGCCCACCACAACCTGCTGCAGGCGGCGTCTCCCGGGCAGGGCAGCCGGCGCAGACTCAGCCAGGAGTGAGTACAGGGTGTCTGCTGATACTGGAATCACCGGAAAATACTGGAAATACTCTGGAATTTTATTTTCATACTGGAATTACCAGAAATAAACCGGAATTTTCTTTCCATACTAATACTGGAAATATACTGTAATTTAATCTTCATACTGGAAATACTGGAATTATACTGGCATTTTATTTCCATACTGAAAATATACTTTAATTTCATTTTCATACTTAAAATACTGGAAATACACTGGAATGTTATTTTCATACTGGAAAAATACTGGAATTTTATTTCCATGCTAATACTGGAAATTAATATATTTTTCATACTGGAAATATACTGTAATTTTATTTCCATACTAATACTGGAAATATACTGGAATTTTATTTTCTTACTGGAAATACTGGAATTTAAAATTTGTTACTGGAATTTTGTTGAAACATAAACAATATAATCTGCTAAACATCGTATTGTTCAATAGATTTAGATATAAAACGTCCGGCGATTTTTTTGAACTATGTGTGTTTGCAAACCTAAATCACAGATGAATAATTACGCAGATTTGCAACCTAATTCATTTTTTCGTGCCCGTTTTTCCTTGCAGTGTCAAGTTTGTTGGGCCGTTTTGCCACCCAAATTGCACTGGTATCAACGTTATTTTTAGCTCTATCTGTTCTTTGGGACTCAAAGATTTGATAGTGACGAAATTATCCATCCTTCAGACCAATGCAATATGGGTGTAAAAAGAACCTAATAAACTTGACACCACCCGAAAAACCCGGCACAAAAAGTGCATTAGATTGGTTGTCTTTACAATCTGAGCCTGTATCAGACAAATATGTTATTCTTTGACAAGTTGTTATTATATTATTTATCTTATTTGTCGGTGCAGTATATCAGTTATTTAATTTTAACAATAAACATTATTTATCTTAATAAAGATGTTATTAATAGTACTCCTTTGTTAGATAAATAGCCAGCCAGTGATCCTGGAAATTTAAAAAAATTTTACCGGAAATACTGGAAATATACTGGAATTTCAAAATGAGATGTCAGTAGACACCCTGGAGTAGTACACGGCAGTGACGAGCTCAACTGTTACTTTCGGATAAAGGTTGTTAAAGTAACAGTTACTTAATTTCGCCCTGGGTGCCTTCTGGCCTCGGGGCGGCCCTGTATACCGTCATGTATAATCAGTGAATATGTTATTGTATTTTATAATCTTTGAGGAGTGAAGTTGTAGTTTTATTTCTAAGGAAATGACTCATAATTTTTCAGCTCCGAACTACAGTAAAAAAAATAAATTAATTTCAAGATGACAATTCATTAAGACTAGTTTTTCTAAGCTTAATTTTATAAATTTGAAGTTTACAACTCTATGTTTGAAAATCACTATATCTCCCGAACTTAATGTTCCTTAAGTTAGATAAAATAATAATTGTGTATTTAAAATTTTGTTTCAAAAGTCTCAGAGAACATCTTAAAATATTATAAACTGGTGGAAATGATTGTTCAAAGGTTATTTTCTTTAATTCCCGTCAACACAAGTCGGCATCAACCAATTAAAGGCTTTGTATTACTTTTTACCTTTGTGTTATTGTTACTTTAAAACATCTAATATTTTTTTCTGCCACCAGTATTTTTCAGCACCGTTCTACTTCCTGGTCTAGCAAAATACCACAGAAGTATCCTATTTACTTAACATAGTCGTCACTAAGATAATCCTTCAATTTGTTTTTTTTTTCAGGCCTGCTATCAAAAGACCAAGTGTGGATCCAATCCTGGAAGAGCCAGAAGACCAAGGTATATTTTGTTCTGCGATGATGAGTATTATTTTGTTTTTTGGATGTTTGTGATTGACTTTTCACCCGTCATCATCATTGCATTTTCATCCAGGTGTGGTTTTATGGTTTTTTTACATCTGGGATTTTCTCTTAACAACTGCTTGCTTCTCTGAAACCTTTTTCATTCTACTGAGGAGTGTTAAATTTACTTGTTACATTTAGAAATTCAGTAGAACTGCTCATTCCGTCCACTACGGGACTTGATTTGGGTAATGATTTGGCGGGTTAAATCAGACTATTTTGACAACTATAATTTAAATATAACTAGTGATTTGAAGGGGCTAAAAGCCCCTAATGAGGGAAAATTCAAACAATCCTTATTTACTATAGTACAAAATACCTTCATAGCAAACTGAATCTTCCTTATAGATATCTAGCCTACCACATGGTTTTCAATCGAGTATCAGCATCACATGTTTTTATGTTAACAAAGCAGACGTTTTTAGACCCCAATGCTTTTTAAATGGCAGATATTTCACATTATTTCTCGTTTTCTGGTGAATTTCAAGCAATTTCATTATTTTTCCCGCCATCACGGAATAGAGACCTTTAATTTGAGTCCTCTCCCATCTTTCTACGATTTGCCAGGCCCCCAAAATTTTGACACAAAGAATCGCCTTACGAAATTAAATATATGATGAATAATACAATATAGATATATTGTTCTGTTCGTTAGTCCGATGTACTGTTTTTGGGTTATTAAAAATGTACACGATCAAAGTGAAAAATATAACATAACACTTAAATAATTGACAAAACAAAACAAATGATAACTGCACCGTGTGCATTGTCTCCGCGTCGTGTGTAGTCTGATCTCACAGTTTTACTTTTGATTTTTGAAAACCAATTCTTTATCAGAGTTTCTGCGATTTACAGATCTGAGATTCGGGTTTGACCCGTTCCCCTAAAAAAATTATGTATACAAACACCGTGATTGGTTTTCACTGTTAATAAATAAATAAAAAATAAACAATTCTAGAATAAGGGCCCTTCACAAACACCACTGTCATTATAGTTTAACACTGATGGTCAACCCCCTGGTTTCCAATACCGCTCTGGCACGGCTAATTTTAACACTACAGCATTGCCAGGAGTGGATATTTTTATTGCATGCTCGATTGCAGGGGTGGGGCAAAAGTGCTGGTCATAGCGGAAAGTCTTGTTTTTTCCGGAAGGCCCTTGTAAAACAAAAATGTTTAACATACAAATTCGTACTATCCTATTAATCCTAGGCTTTAATAATCTTGTACACACTTTCCTTATCCTTGCTTTTGCTGCAATATTATTCTCAATCACTGGGCTGTGTAATAATTTCTTTTATCTTTGGGTTTGTGTAAAATAAACTGTGTGATGTAAGGAAGGTTTCTATGCTTTATGTTTGCTTGCTTAAAACTAGGGGTGCGAATAGTGATTTTCAAACTCGAGCCGAGCCGAGCTTTTTCAAACGTTTTCGAGCTCGAGCTTTTTCGAGCCGAGCTTTTTTAACAACCTCCGAATTATTAAGAAATTATGAAGCTTGATTTTAATTTTAAAAGATAAAATAAATTAATGTTTGCTTACCTTAAGTGAACACCAGCTCATAACTAGAAAGCTTATCTCCAAAACAAGTTAATGACCTGATAGGTTCATCAATATTTTGTATAATGTTACCTACATAAAACTAATTAAACTGGCACATAAAATAATTTATTTAGAAAAATAAAAAATATCGTCTTTCGGACCAGCGCGCCCGATCCACCTCTCAGGCAGCAAATTGTTCAGTTCATCCATATCCGAGTGGTAATGTGGAGGTGCACCATCAAATTATGCAGATTGAAATAAAAATGGTTACTAGGAGGTTCAATCTTCATTAAACCTGGTCCTTAAGTGTCTTTGCACACTAAACTCTGATTGATTAATGTGATAATCCATCACACAAAAAGCTTTCTTGTCTTCAAATTCAGCCATTACACAACACTTACAACAATTGACTTAACAAATAGCTGATACACTTCCAAACTAATGTAAATAAAACATGTTGAGTTTTTCTTTCCAATGGTACCAACCGAAATAGTCTTAAAACAAATTTACTCAGTAATATTTATAATCAAAATCAGGAACATCATTTGTAATAACCCTGTATTAATGGTTCTCATTGGTTTTTTTAAAGTTAAATAATTTGAACCTTCAAAAGTGACAAATTGTGGCTGTAATGATCTTGCTTCTTTGAACCATGAACTTCAGATCATTTTGTTTCTTAAGAATCATGTGATTTTTTTTAAAGTATTCTCTAAGTTTTTGAAAACTTTTTGCCATACACTGCGGATCGCCTGTACTGTAGTAGAGTGCATGAAATAGGACTGGAAAAAATTATAAACTCATCAAATAGTCTGCTAAACCTTAGCTAAAGTGTCTTAATGAAATGATATTTTTGAACTGACCAAACTTTGAGTATGATTTTCAGGGCATTTTACATGTAAATTTCATACAAGTTGATTAACCCCTCAAACAAATAATAAGCAATAATTTCACCAGCAGCACCCTACTAGCCCTTTGTACCCCTCCCTTGATCCTTTTCCACTCGCTAGCAGGGTGGGTACTCACCGCCCTGTTTGGTACCCACGATTTTAATGTGGCAGTGAAAGATAGAAAAAATCCAAACAAATAGATCTGGATGGATCCATCCAGATTTGTTTATATGGATAGATTGTGATCCAGATAGAAAAAAAAAACAGAATAAGCGAAAGACTCAAAAATATTGCAAAACAAAAGAATAAATAAATAAAACAAGTGCTAGGTGCTCCAAACAGAGTGGCAATACTACAAAATTATACTAGTACTAATTTTGCAAGTGTTTAGTTCAAACATTCTTCTACTGTAACTGAAAGTTCTAAACACACTTTTTAAAATCCCATTGATAAAAAGGATTTTGAAAATAGTCAGAACTTACTGAAAACAGAAAAATACTGTCTCAGAGTATATTGATCTTGCATCTTTGGAAGTTTTCAAACTTAGTCATGAATATCTCTTTACATGTTTGTTCCCAATTTCATCACGATCGGACTTTTTTTATGCAAATTATCGGTCCTACGGATTTATAAATATGGCGCATACGCATTCATATATACCAAATGAACGAACAGTGTTTTTGGGCTTTAAAGACCACAAAACAAAAAAATAACATTGTGCCGGGCTTAAGTCTTACCATGCCGCCTATAGTAATAGCTACTTCCCTATACGGAGAAATTCACTAAAACAGATAAGGTCAATGTCCATATTGTAGAAATTTTTGACTTCTATCAAGAGATGTGACTGGGATTACTTTGACATGAATTAATAATTTTTATTCCTCGTGTACATCGCTAGCTCATAAAAATTGGGGCAGAAACAGTAAGATGTTACCTAATCTCATAAAATGAATCTTACACTGCTCCCAAGGAGCGAGTCCAAAAATGACTAATGGCCTGTTTAGCCTTGAAGTTATTTAAGTTTTCAGTCATTGAGAGAGAAGTTTAATTCTAAATTAACACTTTATTTTAAAATGAATGATAAAGTTTATTTTATTATATTTTCAGGAACACCAGTAAGACAGCATCCAAAGAAAAAAAGAAAACTGTCTGAAAATAAGAATGATTTGAAGAATATTTTTGAAAAGAAAAACTCAACAGTCGGAAATCAAGATTCCGAAACCCCAAAACCCCCCAAGAAGTCAAAATTGTTTGAGGAAAGTTTAGATTGGGGGTAATATTTGTTTCTACAAATAAATAACTTTTTTTTATAAACTGTCTTTTAATTCTAGTTTTCCCTTTAATTACTTTAAACAAAAACAATTGTCAAACTGCTAGTGTGATTTTTCTGGTTAAATACCCACTACTACTGGTATCAACGAAAATTAATTATGGCTATGTGTAAGTCTGTGATAAGTTATTAATTTAGTAGTTTTGCTAAAATATTTGTTTTGTATAATGAGTTTTTTAAGATCACAATGGAATTAAAATTTACTTTACAATCACTTACTTCTGTTGTTTTCCTTTTCTTTGCTTTGAATTGTTCTGCAAGTGTTTACAATAAATCTACTGAAAATAAATAATAATTTTTGGTGTTAGCTATTATTGTCAAATAAAAATCAAGGAGAATCAAGTAAATACACAGAGTGTTATATCCAATTAAACAACTGTTTGACTGGAAAGGCTGGTAAGGAGGTTTAGAACGACTTGGCTTATTTACATGTATTGTAGAACAAGCAAGAAAATAACACATCCATTACTGTAAATAAAAAGCATGGGGATTGGAAAGTGTCTGCAACGCATGTAGAGTAAAATATATGTTCTTCAATTAGGACATCATTATCATTACCATTACCATCACCATTACCATCAGTAGGCGATCTTTAACCAGTAGTCTGGACGGATCTTGTCACATATAAAAACAACTATGTACACAATTTTAAATATCAGATTTTAAGTACTATGAGCGATAACCAGGAAATTAAAAGATATTGTTAATTTGGCACTAAGTCATGTTTTTCTGTTATAAAAGCAGAGATAAGTTTTTTTTTAACTTAATAAATACATTTCAAGTTTCATAATCCTTTAGATTATAGACTAAGTGCTGAGCTGATAGGCGTTGTTGCATGAAAAAAGCCTTGTAATGTTATTTTATTATTTTTTATCTTCAAAACGAGTCTTGTTGGAAATTCTTTGACAGTGATTGGAGATTGGATTCACACAGTACACCTTGGATAACCCAGACCAAATAAGCAGGGCCGCCCGAGGGCGGGGATAGGGAGGCACTATTGCCAGAGGCGCCCGCAGCCGTTGCTATTCATGAATTATAACTAAAACTCCATAAAGTAAGTCGTAGATGAGTACCTATATCGACTTATTCATGGTATCAATTTATAAATCATATTGTTGTATTGAGCTTTATTAACTGTCTAGGCTGATACCTCCTCGCTATATAATGGATTTTATTTTATAAATTAGTGATTTTGGCGTAGAAGTTGTGGAGATTATGATAGCCAATGTCAGCCTAAATGGGAGTTCCAAGCCCCTATTTCAAAACGAGCTTCACAAGGAATCCTCAAGGCTCTAGGAAAAGTCAATAACAACAACTAAAGTAAACACTTTGGAAAATACTAGTGATTGTAATTTTGAAAACATCAAAGGCAATATTATCAATCAAAAGTCGGTTGAGGTCATTTTTGTGCGTTTACTTTACACTCTTCATAACTAGAGTAGTCCGTCATACGCACTGTCCGTTAGAACGTTGGACCTAGGTTTCGGCTAGTTGCCATCTTCAGCTACACTGGAGATACAGCTACAGTAGTTGAAGATGGCAACTAGTCGAAACCTAGGTCCAATGTTCCAACATACAATTGTGTATAACGGACTACGCTAGTTATGAAGAATATTATTAATCCAACAACCTTGTTTTTAAACGGAGGCCAGGACCTGATTTAAAAAGGTTTTTGGTAAATGAATTATACTGACCTTGCAATTAGTAAATTTGGCAATCTTAAATGTATATTCAATTTTCAAGCTCATGGAGATATACTAAACTTTAAGGTCTTTCATTATGACTGACCTTTAATATTTTGATTCCTGCCAAAGTTGACCTTGAGCTCTATCCAACGACATCCAAACTATTAAAATTGGTTCAAAATTGTATGATGGAGGAAAAGATAAACGGAACTTGAACCTTAAATTGATGTAACGGAGATTTCTGTAATTTTCTTGTCATAGTTGATGTGCTAAACAATATACTAAAAGTAGATTTCATAACAGATAACCGTGGTTTCCCCCCTCTGAAAGCATTTAATTTTCAATTAATATGCAATGTGCAATTTCCACAAACCAAATCGATGGCTACCAATTAGAACCTGGCCAGTATAAGATTTTCTGCTCACGCATCAAGTGGCCATTGTTCAATATCTCGCTGTACCTCCCTAAGCCACCAACCCCCCTCACCACGTTTGGTTTTTGGTTTCCAGGGACCTTATGTATACCATGCAGTTTGAAGACAATAGAAACAGCCAGTTAAAAAAATATACATATAAAAAATTATTTAAAAAAATATTTAAAATATTGGTGTTTTCAATGTAAAATTATATATTATATATCCAATTTTATCACTTCATCTAGAAGAAACAGCAAGTAGTGTGATCGATCCAGCAAATCTTTTTAAGAAGATACCTTATAAAAGTCAGGCTGTATGAAATCATCTTAATGGTATGTTTCAGGAGTTGAAGACAATAACCATTACTGGCCTATTCCCCAGCTGTTGGGTGCCTTGGATTACATTATTGGAAAAGTATCCACGCTGATAGTTATTTGTAATGACATAAATGAGAAAATATCCCAGTTTTTAAGAGTCTTAAAAGATATCGGGGGAAAATATCCCAGCTATTAGGTACCTTAGGAGATGTTATTTGGATCATTCTTGAATGTTTTTTTTTATTATTGTTATTATAGTCATTGTGTATAGCATCTATCATTGTTCAAACCAAGAACTGAGGCGCTGTGGTAAGCGGTTGGGCGGTTGAGGTAAGCAGTAGTGTGGTATTCAAAGGTGGTTTTGTGTCCCATTATTTTAAACTCATACTATAGTTTTACTCTGAATGCAGAGCTCAACTCCTCTTTCCAGAGCCTCTCTTTGTTCTCAAGATGCTAAAATTTCTCCTTAGGAATCAGTTGTTTTGAACATAACTATTTTAAGTGGTATGCCTCAGTATTTTATTGATTGTGCTAAATACACAAATAACTACCACTCATATGCCCTGTCGAGAGAATGCTGGCTTTTTCGATTGAACATTATACTAAACTCTTGTATTAATTCATCTCGCCCTGTAAGCTTAGTAGACTTAAACACTATTTAGTTTAGTAAACACGTCCGAAACTATTGGATGCTGTGCTTAAGGTAAATCGTGCAGGAAATAGTATTGGATTGCGGAATTTTCATTTAACAGGCTGAGAATTGGTGGAGAGGTCGTACATACAGCTGGAATCATCATACTATGTATTATACATCAATTTTTACATGCATTCATTATGTGACAGCGGTATTAGAATTTCAAAATTTTATAAACTTAATATCAACAGTTATTATTAATACTGTACACATTTACACTTTTTATCTCTTATGGTCTTAGTACTACTTTTGTACACTACAATGTATTTTACTGGACTAATTGAAATTGAGAATCACATTAAAAGAATTACTTTGCAGGGCAAAGCTCTGTCCACCTGTTGCTGTAGATATTAACTTATAAAATATTTTACAATCTATCAATTTTTAACAAACAAGCACCGGTACGTTACTTCGAAATAGAACGAATAATCAGAGCTCAAGTATGCTCCAAACAATTGATTTTAAATGAGATTTATGAGGCCTTTGTTATTCAAGTGGATCAGAATAATTTGGTAGGTATTGTTGGTTCAGTAGCTACTAACATTACTCTATTGCATGAGTAGATTAATGTTTTATTGTATGAATTACCATTTGATGAAAAATACCTGACCCAATTTTTCAGGCATAATATGTTTTAGAAATATTTAGGCACAATAGGACATTTAATTAATTTTAATAAGGACGTTCTTATTAAAATTAATTAAATGTCCTAATATTTCCTACATAAACCCGCTATACTTTGCTGGTATTAAACATTTAATATTAAAAACTGTTTCATTTCAAAAAATCTTTTAGGTACTGCATGGTTTTTCGTAAACAGTTTGACTTGTAAGACGAAACAACATGTGATTAGTGATATTTTTATTTCTGATGGATTTGTTTTTGGGTTTTTTTATATGATATTGGCCTATAATATGCCAAATTAATTAATTTATTATTAGCCTCAACTTTGTTTGGAATACAGTATAATACTTGTAAAATTATTTTAAATGATATTTTGTACATTTAATTTAATTTAGGGTTTTGTCATTTGATCATAACAATATGCTAACATATATTTTTCTCATGACCTATTTTGTTATTATTTTTCTATTTTTATATGGCCATCTTTATATCTATTATATATTATATGTAAAATTTTGTATTGCAGTATATAATCTTTTCATTGATTTTAATTTTTTTTACATTTACTTTGGCGAACTAATGTTAAGTAACACTGAATATAAATGAAAAATCTCATAACACTTACAATTTTAAATATGTTAGAAATGTTTCTATTACATCCAGTAAATACCTTTAACATATATCATGTTAATCAAGAAGTTATTTTGTAAACACAGTAGAATATTCCCACCAGCTCAGATTGAATTAATTATGATATGGTTATTTTTATTACGGTGGCTTTGTTGATGATAGACAACAGTGATTTAACAGACGTACATATTGTCAAAAACCCAAACAAACCTTTTCAATTCAAAATTATTGTATTAATATCCTTTTTAAAATAACTTTAAAATTCCTTATAACAAAATAAATAAACATTGAAACTCCAAGTCTATAAGGAAAATGCTTACTGATCATTTTAAATCATAAGATGATACCACTACACACATGAGTCAAATTGGCCGTGTGGGTTAAGGCATCAATGTGGTAAGATGAAGGCTCTTTGTCCAAATCTCCGGGTGATCATTATACATAATGGTGAAATGGTTATCAAGGAATTGCTGATTCAAATTTGTAGACTCACCGTCATAAGCAAAATCTTGTCGTTTTAAGTTTTAACAGCTGTACACTAAATTAAAAATAACTGGATCATTAACAAAACGGCGGTGGCGGTGACATGACCGTTGCACTGCCACTCCCCCTCCCCTGTTATCGTCTCGCTCCTTCCCCGGTTACTGTATACGAGGAAGCTGTTATCATCATTCCTTATTTTCACTTTCCTTTTTCACACCATTACCATTTGAATGAAATGAATGAATGAATGAAAATGAAATTATGAAAAGTGTTTTATTTTACAATCCAAGTTATCAAAAATAGTCTACATAAACATTTATACACTTGTAGAACAATGGTCTTAAGACCGTCTGTCCGACCAGTAGCATTTATTTCACTTCTCAATTTTTCAAATTTATTCTGAATATCTTTTTATTAATAATGATTCTCTACTGCTCATAAACGTTTATCCAGACTAGCTTTCATGCATTTTTTGTGGTAAATATTATTTAATTTTCCACAACTTTTTAAGGACGCAACTCGAAGCCAATCCACAGGCCTTAGAGCCCATGTCGGCTTTTTCCTACATTTTTAAAAGTTGAATGTTTAATTATACGCTGTACTTTTTCCTAGCATGTAAGTTTTTTTATGTATTTTTATGTAAGCTTCAATAAATGCATAAAGAACAAGGTTTTATTTATTAAGTACAAATTATGTGCTGTAAATACCATTACATATATTTTTGTACTGGAATAAATAAATAGTGAATGACCTATTTATTTATTCCAGTACAAAAATATATGTAATGGTATTTACAGCACATAATTTGTACTTAATAAATAAAACCTTGTTCTTTATGCATTTATTGTCATTCATTCATTATCTTTTTATTCATGAAAACCTAATGCAAAATCAGAATTATTTGTTTTTGTATTGGTTAACTCAACATATTTTAGTATTATCAAGGTTAAATTAAAA
This sequence comes from Flexamia atlantica, assembly GCA_035578135.1. Lineage (NCBI taxonomy): Eukaryota > Metazoa > Arthropoda > Insecta > Hemiptera > Cicadellidae > Flexamia > Flexamia atlantica. The sequence continues at coordinate 3,875,121 of JAQJVK010000013.1, read as the reverse complement.
AAAAATAGTTGGCAGTTGGTTGGTGAACTATGCGTTGGGCCGCTGAGCAGAATTTGGACTATCAATTAAACGACCAACTGTGGGCCGACGATGGCCCAACCTATCTGTGCTAAGCTTCAATATGGATGAAGAAATAGCTATTTGTGTATTAAGAGCACAAAGTATGTCATTGCCGCTCGAGAATTACAGATGGCCGTACGAAGCGTAAGCTGAGTGTGGCCAAATATTTCGAGAGCGGCAATGAGTTTTTCAAGGCAATGACAATATGTTTCCTACCGCCATTATTGAAACAGTTTAACTTATTAACTAACCTGTACACAAAAGTTCATTGAGGTTATGTTTCCTTATTCTATTGGGACGAACCGGAAGTTGAGATAGAAACGGTGACAATGAAATCAGCTGACTCAAAACAAGGCAACTAGAATAATTAGAATACGAGTGTCATGGGATTTCTGACCAGTAGTGTGTGGTGTTTGAAGTCAATAGTTTTCTCTCTTGTTGCCACCTTAACCTATTCTACATTTCAAGTAACCCTGGTTTAGCGAGCGGGAATGAAATGAAAGCAGAAAAGAACCGTTTTACGTTTTGTTTAAAGGTGTGGCAATGTCATTATTTCCATGCAGTGGTAGGAAAAACATTATTATGTTCTATTACAGTTATTAATAATAAAACAGATTAGCTGTTTCAGAATGCCACTTTAAGGCGAGCTTATCTTAGGAAGCAGATGACAATTAAATATTTATAAGGAAAATATTTCTGGATATGTTTGGTTATGATAAGGCAGAGAAAACCATTTTAATAAGGGTAATAAAAAAGATTAACTTATATTAATCCCATAAAATTACAGTTCTTTTTTTAATGACCCATCCATAATCGAGCATAGAATAACAATCTTATTCTATGCTCGCTGGACCTAATAGGTAGCTTTACTTCAGTTATTCAAATCATTCCATTCAAATGTGTAAAGATTTAGATTTTATTTTGCAAGACTATTGTTTTTGGTTTCAACCTGGACATCCAGTAAGTAAATTCCTTGTTACCATTTTACTTCTTATCATCAGTTTGAATTGGTAAAATTAAATAGTTAAATAGCTTAGTTTTAAATAAACATTTTAATTTTTTATAATTAATCAAAATTATAATTAATTAATTAATTTTAATTTTAAATAAATAGATAATTTATTTATTTATATATTAAACAAATATAAATAAATCAAATAAATATAAATTATAATCATAATTAATTATTTTTATTTATGATTAATTAACATTAAAATTAAAATAAAATTTGAAATAAACATAATTTAAGAAAATTGTCTTCTAAAGAAAACATGACTGGCAAAAATAACTAAAGAAAGCTTCTTTTTCAGAGTTTTTGAGTATTAAAGTATTCCCGGATAAGAATTATTAAAAGAAATAATAATTAGTTGGTTGAACGAAGCGTCCATCTCTGAACAAGACAGCACAGCGGATGTACTGTGTACAGCGCTCGTTTCTCTGTGATTATTAGATAGAACAGTTTATTTAAAACAATATATATAATTTCATTTTTTAAAGAATAAAAGTTTTTTGTTTAAATAATATATATTATACATGTATGTGTTATTATTTCTAAAATACGATTTATTTAATAGTAATTTAATGAACATTTTAATTTAATTTACTTTATTTTTAGCTTGCAAATTCAACTCATCAAAAGTTTCACATTGATTTTTTTTCAAGAAATTCCAGTTTTTAAGGAACTGTGCTAAACTGCTTTACGCCATGTAAGAGACCAAGAACTATTTTGAAAACAGTCCCGAGTCTGATGACTACAATATACTTCTATTATTTCTAAAATACGATTAATTTAATAGTAATTTAATGAACACTTTAATTTATTTTACTTTATTTTTAGCTTGCAAATTCAACTTATCAAAAGTTTCAAATTGATTTTTTTTCAAGAAATTCCGGTTTTGAAGGAATTGTGCTAAACTGTTTTACCCCATGTAAGAGACAATATTTCCCTTGTAGTATGAATCGAAATAAGTGTACTCTTCAATAAAGTAAAGAAAACCTGCACAGTTTTAATTTCATATCCACAGTCAGCTAATTTAAAATACATTTTGTTTTAGCACCCCTCAATGTCACAAGATACAATGGACAATATATCTCATAACAACCTTCAATATAACATTCTACTTTCACTTTTTTGATAACATAACGACTTAAACATTTGAGGGTGCTAAGTTAAAATTCCTCTAATACATGTTTATTCTGATGAGTTATTTATCTCTAACAATTAACAATATCTATAAACTAAATTAATCAATTAATATCTATAAACAACAAACGAGATTCTTAGGATATACGATAGTATTTTGACAAATACATATAGCCTGGTTTATTACTTAATTTGCCAAAACTTTTCTGTATTTTAAGCAACAACCGTACTTAATGCGCGATGTATATATTTAACACCTTAAGCAATCAAGTAGACTGTAAGTGTAGGTCTGTGTTTAATATTTTGCCAAACACATGCCCCAACTTCTAAAGTAATTTTTTGTGAAACTCACTTTTTTCATGTAACAACCCTCAATACCCGATGCTTTACCCAGGTTCTACTGGTTTTCCACTTCTCCATAAATCAAAGAGTGTATCATGAAGGCTTTTCATTCATATCCAATATGATTTATGAATCGGCCCAGCACCGCTTCATTTAAATGTGATCATCCTATGTATTTTTACCATGTGCTGGAATACTAAACAATATAAGTTATATAGCATCAACATTTAAAAAAAAACCTCTCTGAATATTGTTTTTCACTTTGCGGTTGCTGTATGTATAATTGTGAAATATTGAAAATTAACGGGTTTTAAAGCTTTTGCTATTAGAAAATAAGGTATTTTTCAAAAATCATTGTAAACTAAATAAAATTAATGTTTTAAATATTCGTTTAATGCTCAAAGGATTCTATTAGTTTTAGAGCTAAAATATAACATTTAAGATAAAATATGTTAGATTAATCTGTCTATATCTACATTATACAGAAAGAAATTCTGACAGCAAATCCCCCAAAACTATTAGACCTAGAGAGGTAGAGAGCTAAAATTAGATATTTATACTCTTCTTAGTTCATAGATCCTACCCTAAGGTTTCAATGTGAAAACCATTACAGAAATACCCTCAGTTATTAATGAATCAAACTATGTCAAATTTAAATTCTGGGTTACCCAAAACTAGCTACAGCTGGGCCATAGTCCAGGCAACGGAAAAGTATAGAGGGAATTTTTTTAAACACAATTTTTGACTTTGCAGCGTTGTTTGGACTAGTTGGGAGGTGAACATCTCCATAGTCCCCGTCTATAGCCCTTGAGCGGAGGGAGAGAGGGGTCTGAAGGTACCATCTTTTGGTTTTTCATAAATATCTTGAAAACTATCAACTATTTAACTATAAAAATAGTATTACCTATTTAATTATTAGTATTACCTATTTAATTATTAGTATTACCTATTTAATTATTAGTATTACCTATTTAATTATAAAATTAAAGAAAATTTAATTTCCTTTAAGGAAAATGTATAATATGTCTATTTTAGTCCAACCATTCACAACCTGGAAAGTACTAATTTTATTAATATTTAAATAATAATCCCTCCATAAGAAATACATGTAAATATATGGGTAACGTACATGCCCAATGGGGCAATACTTTTTTCACCTAAAGGAAAATGAACAGCATTCAGGAAATATTGACGATATTTCCAGTAATTTGACACCTCAATCATAAAAATTTGTCTAAAATAAAAGTGTTGGCGAGCTCACAAAAAACGTTATTTTTAAAGGAATTCTACATATTTTTAATAATTCTTATTCTTACTTATTATCCAGGTTGCCCAAAATAAGTACACAAACTTTGTGATTTTATCACTTAGGCTAAAGTAAGCAAACAAGTTCATAAGCAAAGAGATTCTATCTCTTTTAGTTCATCATCTGTCAGTCTGTTTAAAATTTATTTACATATACTGTATTGCCATAACTTTTAAACAACTAGAATTAGCAGCTTCAGTCTTTTTTATTTTATCTAACTGTATTTATCTAGGCATGGAGAGGATATTAAGTTTCAAGTTTGTACCGATTAAAACATTGGATTTTTTTAGTATATAAGGAATAAAAAAATTTTGAAATAATACGGAACATTGTTAAAGGACAAAAAATATGAAAGATTTTTATTTCCTTTCCAACACAGAAAACCTTTGTAGGTTTATAAAAAATTATTAATTGTTTTTATCTTATCGCTCGTGTAAGTTGGAGACATTTTTTGAATGTATTGACAAAAAAGTATATTTTCTTAGCTATCTGTGCTATATTTCGAATAAAGCATTGCATTTTTTGGAAGGAAAGATGATTTTCAATGTTTATCTCCGGGGAAATTTATGTACTATTTTAACAATAGGTTTTAACAATAAGGTTTGAAAATTAAAAAATAGCCACAATTTGAACTGGCACAAACTTTTTTAAGTAATGTAAAATTATGTAAAACTTTTTACAGCTTATCACATGGTAAATTAAACAAAATTGAGCTTATGACATACAATTTTTAAATTATATAATTATGAATTTTTATCTTAAAATTATAAACATTAATGATAAGAACAAAGCTGAAAGCTCAATAGTCCTACAGGACTTGAGAATGGTTCAAAATTATGCCAACTAATAATTGAAAATTAAATAATCTAAAGAAAATTAATGTGTTTAGAAATGTTACAGTTGCAAATACAGATTAAAATAAAGAGGTCAAGTATATATTAGTAAGATGATGTTTCACTAATCGGGTTTAAAATAAATTATGATCTAGAGCTTGTCATTCCAACAAAGCTCTTTCCTCCCTCTCGTTACAGTAACAATTCATCTTGAGTAATCCCTTTCACAGAAATACTTAAATATTCAACAGCTATGAAGATTAAGCTTATTTTATTAAGAAGCGCTTTAATTGAAATGCCTCAATTCTTTTTAGTGAATTTTTCGGCTATATTTGGGGATCATAATTGTTTGCTATCATAACCTAGTAGGCCTAATGTAAAGATAGTAATAAAAAAATTATTGTTTTCTTATATTGATCTGTTAAACCTCCATCCCGATTTGAGTTTACTGCTTTTAGCATCTAGATAACTATAATCATTCATACCAAAGATGAAACCGCATTCCAAATTTTATTCAGATATGGTGAAAAATAAGTGAGATATAGAATTTTATTCATTTCCCGTAAGGTCAACATTGGGACTATGTAGGACTGTGTGGACCACTGACTGTGCGCCAGGAATGAGTTGACTTAGAGTAATCATTCAAAATACTAAATTATTTGTTTTTTTTGAGCTGAATTCAATGGTTTAACCCAAAATTAGATTATTTAAATTTTTTATGTAATAAATCCAAAAAACCTTATCTTGGGGGTTTATTCCCCTTTACCCCCCCTTGTGATGGTCCGATCGTGCTGGTTTTCAAACTCGTCCGAATAATTTCACTTTAAACACCTGTGCCAAATTGCATTCCGTTCGGACCGTTTTTTGCAGGCGCTAGTCTGCTTACAGACACACTTCTGGGCTTCTGGGGGCCCCAAAACAAAAGGTTATGATGTTCTCGCGCTTAGGTCTTGCACGAGACCTGCGGCAATAGCTTCTTCCCAAGGGGAAATACGCTAAAATAAGAGATAAAATTATTAACCAAACCAGAGAAAAGATTTTCTGTTGAATTTGACATATTATAATTATTCAAGGAGCTTAACGATTTAAAATACAAACTTTTTTTATGTTATATTTCAAAACTTTAGAGATGTGGAGATCTTGATTTCTTAATAAGAAAACGAAAAAGTACACTAGTTTTCTCCATGGCAGGCATCAAGTTTACAAATTTTATAAAAGGCCAATGCAATAATGAACAACATCTGCCAAGCACTGCGTAATAATGTGATCAACCTTGTTAATATTTTCTCTAAAGCTCTTATGCAATACTGTTAACTATGCAGTACTAACAAAATTCACAACTTTTAATTATACAACTAAACTGTACAAAAGTCTTTGAACACCTGCAAAGTTCACTGAGGGCTTTAACTTGACTGAGTTTGAAATCTTCTTACCTTGTTACCTTGTTACCTTGTTGTTTAAGAGTCTTAAATAAACTTAGCGATACAATTTATGAAAGCCGTATGATTTAAAGATACAATCAAGGCTGTTTGGAGGATGGCATTTTATTCAACAAAATCTAGCTGAGTTAAATCATAATAACCACTAAGAACTTTTTCTTAAATAGGCTATTATAATAACGAATTAGAATATTAAGTAACAAATTTCACTCAAAGTTATAGTTATAAGACCATGTACATGTAATCTATCTGTATATATAATAAGGTAAGCGAAATGTTTGAATAGATATTGTGGGCGCTTGGTATGTTGCCCTCTTCCATCAGGGAGAGGGCTCAAATCGAAGGCTGTGAGGCCAGGGACTTTGGAAAAATATTAGAATTTCTTGAAATTCAACAGAAAAGACAGTGCTGTTGCTGTCGATTTTATTGATTCAGAACCATGTGTTGGATACTAACATATGGTGGATCTAAAATCCAATAATTTGACGGTGAAGGTATTTTTTACTATAAAAAAGATCTCTCCTATTGTCATTAGGCCCCTTCAGGAAACTAGTAGGCCTATTATAAATAAATAATTGCAGAAAATGATAAAATTAATTGAACTTTTGTGGTGTTAGTACGTAAACGAGTACTCATGCAGCAAGCTGACACGAGGGCGTGAATTTCTATTTCAGTGCTTGAATATCCCATTTTTTAAACCAAAAAACCCCTAATTTTGGGCTTTATGCCTCCTAAAATCGGGACAGAGAATTCCGATTCATCCCCCAACGAACTGGCCAATCACATAATATAAAATAATATCTCTAACAAATTTAAAGAGAAATAGATGATAATTGCGGCCACTAGAGTGCAGAATCTTCTGAAGACAACTTACTGTGTTTAGTAAATTTGTATTTTTGTTCATAAATAAGTATTTTTCATGTGCTATAACCTCGAGAAGGGGCTTAAAATCCAAACATTGTAAATGTTTTTGTAAAAAGTACATTAAACTTACTTTTCGGGCTTATGTTACACTTTTTAGAGCTAAAAGCCCCAAATTTGGCGCATTTCCCCTCAAAAGTGGGGTTACGGGTGCTGTAATAAAACAATATGCTAGAATGTATTTCACCCAGAATTAAAGTTGAAAATACTATAAAATTTTAACATTATAATACATGGATCATGCAGCAAAAAGATTTAACAAGTTGAACGTCTGTGTAAATAGTATAGTTGTAAGTCAAAACTGGAAGCAAGTAAGAAAAATATAATGCCATTAGTTTACGACATTTTGTTTTGCTGAAATATTTGTTGAAGAAATAAAATAACGATACATACTCTCATCAAAGCCCTAGATTTTATAGCAATAATACAACGGTCTCAATAATAATAACAATAAAAAATAAAGCGATTAAACAGATTATAGGGACGGTTAATTATATCTACCTTACTACACTGCTTATGAAAGAAAACCTTTATAATTTCCACCAAAAATAACCTCGCCTGATTCCAGTTAATCTTTACTAGGAACTGTAAACTCGACTCTCAAACGTGACTTGGAAAATATATTTTGCTCCCAATTGAATTTCTCTCGGTTGACGCGATGTGTTTTATTTCTTTCTAAATGTAACTGAAATCTCTTATACAATACACTCCCGATTATCCGAGCCCCGGTTATCCGAGGTCACTCTACCCTGAAATGTATACGTTTGTTATCATCGATCGAAACGGATAAAAATTTGATTAACATGTACTAGCAGCCCGCGTCACTTCATGGCTTAAAAAAAGAACAAAATGAAAGTGGCCTATCAGGCAAACTATCTATCAGGCAAACTTTTAAAATCAACTCACTGCTTCATAATTGAAACTTCAACATGGAGAAGATAATTAGTTTAACCTTCTTTAAAAGTATCAGTGTACATAATGCTTCCCAGCTTTTATAGTACATCCATTTTTATTTTCCATAATTTGGGGGGTTAGTTTACATGGATTGTTATTGCTTAGCGCATCTTCATTCCGCTGTTTTGTAGTATTTTTTAAAGAAATGGATTTAAAAAAATGTTTGACCGACGCGTCAGTCAAACAGACGCGCATTCATCAGATGACTCTTGCATTCATCAGATTAAACTGTAAGTGACTGTAAGAAGATGTGCAAACCTCTGATCAACATAAATATTCTCTAAATAACATTGATAAAATGGTCATTCTTAATTAAAAACCAAATTATTCAGTACACATAACTAAACGGCCGAGAAATCACATTTTTAAACTCACCTGGTTTTTTGTTTCGTGTCAAGCAACGTGTAAAATACATGTTTGATAGAGTTAATATAAGCAAATACCATTACTTTATGCGGAATACCTACGTTAAAAAGGTGCATTTAGTAATTTAACAAAAATAGGCAGGCTAACCGGAAACACTTTAATATACTTCTCATTCCAAGGGCAAAATCCAAGTTCTAAATTTATGATGCGTTTTTAACCTTGATTCTTTTATTAGACAAATCTCCAAATCTTCAACTAATATTTGTAATTTGAAATTATTAACGTTGAAATATGCATCAATTGTTCGTAAAGAAAATTCCATCTTCAGAGCACCTCCTAAGTTATATATTTGTATCTTTTTTAAGTTTAAAAAATACAGGAAAGCAACATGATTACAGACTGATGGTCTCGGATTCAAAAGGGTGGACACTCCTCCTTCTGGTGAGGATACATTATTTTCCGTAGTCTTATAAAAAGTCTGTAATTTAAGAACTCAAAATCATAATGTGGGTAAATATTAACTGACTTTGGCCAGACCTGCATTTTGTAGGTTAATTGTGTAACTATTTAAAATCTTGACCATCTGTTTCGTTATAAACAAACATCAATCTGAAAAAGTTTACAGGTTTTACAACAGATAGTAGCACTTTCGCTTGAATTTCAAAAGCCTCCTGTCTGAAGGCTTTCAATGGGATATTTTCCAAACCCGCAAAAGATCTAGAGAGTAAAAGCTTTAATTTGATACCAAATATGTGTAGAAAAATTTATTTCTAGGGGTCGATTTGCTCTGTACAAAATCCCAGAAATTCTTTTAATAATATAGATAGATACATTTTATACAATTTAAACACCAAACGATCAATAATTTGTTAGTCTATTAATTTATATTCAATACTTTATATTTATTTTATTCGAGATTTTATAATTAAATGAAAATTCGAAGTCATATTTTATGTTAAGGACACTCCACAATAACCTAAGTTTGTGTTTCAAACCATATCACAAGAGTCGGACTGACCGAGTCGTCTGCTGGATGTCGGGTGGGTGTTCACTGTCGTGAGCGATGGCGAATTTGACACGACCTTCTAATCGTAGGAAATGCCGAGGAGCAGTTAGCGTTATTTTTGACGTAGACATTCCACCGACTAGGCGGAACTGTATTAGTCCGTGCCGAATGCCGATGCCGTTCCGTTCCGGTTCCATGCAACGCTAACTTAGTAGACTGAAGATTGAAGTATGATTGAAGGTGAAGGGAAGAACCTATCTCATCTCTCCCTACCCTGATTCCTGTATAAGGAGAAAGAATTTTACCATCGGAAGTTTTGTATTTATTAAACTATGTTAATATTCAAACTCTGGATTATTAGTTATCATTTTTTTTATCCTGTTTAATAATTCATTATTACGTAATTTCTTTTAAAGGATTGGAAACTTCTACAAATATTTAATAGTAGCCTACATAACTAACTCAGTGTAAAGCCAGTTGGCCTAGGCCTAGTATAGTAATCCAATTATGGGCTGTGTTGAAATACAATGTAAGTTTAATCTAAAGGTAAACCAAGATTACTGTCAAATTAATCAAACAAAGGTCACTATTCACACACTAGTAAGAATAATAATAATGTGTTGAGTTCCTCTAGCTAATCAAAACACGGCATCATTTCGATAGAAAACCATAACAAAACAACAACGATATAAACTTAACAATTAATTAATTTAACAAAACAATATTTTATAGCAAATCGTTCTAACTTAAGTGTCGCAAGATGGGTAGACAAGAGATTAGGAAAGGAAAGAAAGAAATTGCGGCACTCTAATCGAAAAAATCAGAATCGCGACGTCAGTCAACTGTGACCTATTACTAGCAAGTAACTGGAACTTCGGATCAATTTAACTGCTTCTTTGGATGTAACAGATACATGACAATGACGCTACTGCGCATGCGCAACCGTTGCGGCATTTTCTACGATTAGAAGGTCGTAATTTGACTTGCCCAAATATTCGGGAAGTATTTGCCTTGAGGCCTTATGCGAGTGACGTAGAAACGAAAAATGCTGATCGCACCAGTGCATCGTAACAGCAGCGAGGTTAAAGATGTCTTGTTGCTCCAGAAAAAAAAACACTAAGAATAATACCTAAACTAAGTCAGGAATAAAGCTCATTGTAGGCCTTTGTTTATTGAAACTAAAATTTTAACTGTCGTTAACTTGTATATTTGTATATGTCTCAATCATGTCAAATATAATTTCAGTAATTTAGTCATAAGAAAAGATTGTCACTCTCATTCCACCAGAGGTAACGATTTGCCGGATATTCCCCATTAAAGGCTTGGTTAGAGTGCAAAACATCATCCCAAGCACTTTTTTCCCATCATGGGCTTAAAATTGTTCAATGCTTCGCTCATTGAATCAAAAATGTTGGCTCAACCTACTTTTAAGGTTAGGCTGTAAACTGGCTTGTTGATAATCAATTTTATGACATTAATGTTTTTTTTCGTTAAAATGCATTTTATTTTAAGTAGGCGTTGGCCTAATAGCTCTGAGGTTCCAATTGCATAATTTTCTGAACTTTTGTTTATTATTAAGTAAGTTTGCACTGTAGTTTTATTATGTCACTTTTTTTATTTTTTGCCTGGTTTAAATTTAAGTAATGTACAGGCCCAAGTTAACACTAGTTTGAGGCTACTGTGATAATTTGAATGTAAAAAAAACTTATTCTATTCATTGACCACGTCTATTGTATTATTGTAATACCGAATCAAAAAATGACTTGATTGTGAATGTACGCCAACATCTACGTTCGTGTTGGCGTACATTCACAATTGCTTCATGGTAATGAATTCCCGCCATTAACAATTGTTTGTATGAATGTAAACAGACGTAGTTTGACGGAAGACAACTTCCCTTGACGCAGTGTATTTTGTATCCGATTGTTATTTTTATGTAAAGGAATACATTGAAATAGTTCCTTTGACTTGAAATTCTTTCTCTATATGACACAAATACTCTATTTACAAAAAAGAAATAGTTTGATACCATTACTCTTACTATCGTGGTCTTGTAACACTTTAATCTAAAAAAATAAGCATCCTCTTATAGTTATTCGAGATTCTCGGTTCCGAAGCGGCCGGACATAGACCATCTTTACCCGGCCGGACATAGACCATCGCATATTAATGCGATTTATTTTAAATGGGGTCGTATTAATAAAAAAATAATAAATCAGATAATTATTCATCTCTTTGTTCCTCATTAAACCTGTTGCGATACGTTTCGAAGTCTTAATATGTTTTCTGTGTTCAGTTTATCAAGCCAGTAAAAGTTTATGGCCGATAAACTGGTTGAACCGAAAGCGCCAGAAAGTGTTAACAGTTTTGAACCAGCAGATCCAAAGGGATTAATTAACTAACTTTCCTCTTCATCCAATAACTGAATTCATTCCGAACTTTTTAGATAAACCAATTATTAAGTTAATTGGAATCGCATTGTTTTAACTCTTCGTGATTTAGCCGTAAACACAAAGTTTTTTTTGTATTTTTTATCTCTATACAGTGTGTAAATTAAGTATGGAAACAAATCTGTATTTTTTCATCCGAAGGAGATAGAGATATTTTGTTTGTGGCGTTGGTTGTTAGTCCAGGTTCCGGATTTTTTGACATCGAAAATTTTTTTTCATCCCCCTCACAGGGTGGGGGGTAAGGGGTAACTTAATTTTTTCAAATAGCAACCCCTATTGAGTGACCCCTCATCTTAAAGGGTTTCTCAACATAAATCAAATGGTGCCAACCCGAGGTCAATACCTCAACCCTAACCCAAATGGCAGCCATTTTAAATTCTGAGATGAACACACGAGATTAACTATGGAGACCTAAATTTACCTTTTAAGCGGGTTACATTGGGCAAGTTAAACTCTGGATACCATTGTTAGATGGAAACGTGGATGTTTTCGCCTTATTCCTGATTTTCCCCAGCCCCCAAAATAGGGTGTTTTGGGGGTAGCCCCAAAATTTCAAATGCCCTACTGAGTGACCCCTCATTTTGAAGGGTTTGTTAAGACATAATCAGTGGTGCAAACTTAAAGTCGATATATCACACCTAGCCAAAATGACAGTCATTCAAAGATTTGATTGGGTGAAAAACACCCATTTCACCTTTCAAAATATTTAATGCCTGCTTTAGCAGCCATATTGAGTCATCCCTCATTTTATAGCTCTTAACAAACTTAAAACCATGATTTAAATTAATATCCGTCGATCCTAAAAAGACATCCAAAATTTTGAATAATAGAAGTAGGTGCTTTTTACCCAGTCACATTTTTGAATACCTGCCACATTGGCTAGGGGTGACATATTACCATAAGGTTTGCACTATTGCTTATGTTTTTACAAACCCTTCAAAATGAGGGGTCACTCAGCAGGGGTTTGCATTAACATTTAGGGGGTTGCCCCCAAAACACCCTATTTTGGGGGATGAGGCAAAATCAGGAATGAGACAAAAATGTCCACTTTTCCATCTAATAATGGTATCCAGAGTTTAACTTGCCCATTGTAACCCGTTTGAAAGGTAAATTTAGGTATCCATAGTTAATCTCGTGTGTTCATCTCAAAATTTAAAATGGCTGCCATTTGGGTTTGGGTTGAGGTATTGACCTCGGGTTTGCGCCATTTGATTTATTTTGACAAACCCTTTAAAATGAGGGGTCACTCAATAGGGGTTGCTATTTGAAAAAATTAAGTTACCCCTTACCCCCCACCCTGTGAGGGGGATGAAAAAACTTTTTTGATGTCAAAAAATCCGGAACCTGGACTAACAACCAACGCCACAAACAAAATATCTCTATCTCCTTCGGATGAAAAAATACAGATTTGTTTCCATACTTAATTTACACACTGTATATATAAAAGCCAAAACCCATTGACTGACTGACTGACTGACTGACTGACTGATCACAGTTTCTCAAAAACTATAAGGCTTAGAGCCATGAAACTCGGCACAAATATTCCTTACAGGCTCTAGATGCGTACTAAGAAAGGATTTTGCAATATTTTGTCTCTAAAGGCCTGAATATAGTATATTAAAAAATACAATATGGCGACCACTTTCAAAGCTTAATTTCTCAAAAACCACAAGACTTTGGGCCATGAAACTTGGCACAATTATTTTGTATAGGCTTTATATGTGAAAAAAGAAAGGTTTTAAAAATATTCTTCCTCAGACGGCTAAAATAGATTACTTGAAAAAATTCAAAATGGCGGCCATTTTAGTTTTTCCTAACTATGGATGGGAGTCCTGTAGAATATTTTCAGGGAACAGAAAAGGTACGAGAACTAATCCACTAAAAGAATAAAATTTAAAAATTTAATGGGAAACCTTTTGGGGATATCGGTTTTTGGCCAAGATATTTACCTCCTCTTTTTCTTACAGTTTTCGTTTTTTTTCAAAAACTTGGTAAATTCAGATTGATGTCAAGTCGAAAATCCATCCTTAGTGTCTTCTTTGTTTTATATTCCGGGTTATCCTCATTCTCTGTATTGGGAAATTGGAGGAAGTTATTTTATACCATTTGCTAATCATGAGGGAGGGGGGGTACATGTTAAGAGGAAGCGTTACACTTTCTCATTTTCATCTAGAGTGGAATTATAAGCTGCATCTTAAGGGATTAATTGCACGCAGATGACCCAAATAAATCAGTCCATTTATTTGTTAATTATTCCTAAAAATTGCACAAGGCATAATATAATTGAATGAGAATGAGCTAACCTTTCAGCGGGCGAAGCTGCGGGTATGTCAGCTAGTATATATATATTTTATCTTTCCTTGTCGGTTGGAAATATTTTTATAAAGTAATAAAACCTGGAAAGACTCTTTTCGTTGTATCACAGTTAGAAGATAATTGTTTGGCTGCAAATTAGGTTATCAAGTATATTATTATTTAAGGATATCTATTATTAATTTTATAAACTAAATTGTTTTGTGATCAAGACCCATTTGTTTTTCCCATTGTTTTTTACCGATTTTAGTAATTTATGTGTCCTTAAAAGAGTTCGGCATGGAGTTTTGCAGGAAATAACATTGATGAAAATTAGACTAAAGGTAAGAGTCCTATACGCGCTAAAATTTTCGTATTTGTCCATGAGATTTACCATGGAAATAAGAATTTCAAGGAACAGCTGATTATATAATACGCGTTGTTTTATGATCATACTAAACAAGAACTAAAGCTATTGAGCACCACGTGTCCACTAGGCCTGCTAAACTTGCAAAAAATTCTACGAGCAAAAAAATCAACATTTACTTTCACAAAAATAAATAAATTATGCACTTTTCTTACAGGAAACTCAGTTTTCTTTAATTTTCCGATTTAATCTATACACTATATATAAAAGTGTAGAGGTTTTCTACCGGATAGCAAATCTCCAAAACAATAAGTCCTAGAAAGCAGAAATTTGGCTTAAGTGAGTACTAAGAGAGGATTTTACTAAACTGCGCCCAACGGTACTTCAAAATTTCAATGTTACAATGTAGGGAAGCTCATGAAGTTGCCGTGGAACCTTAAGAATAATGACAAATTAAATTCCAAATACATGGAAGTTTTTCTGTTTTTCCACGCGTCAAACCGATTAGGTCAGGTAGTAGGGAATATTAAAACTTAATAGTTTTCGAATATTTAGAAAATTCTAAAAATTGTACCTTTAGTTTTTTCGTCCTTCCTCCCGCTCTAGGGCTACGGACGGGGACTTTTGATATGTTCTCCTCTCAACCAGACCAAACAACGTAAAAAAAAATGTTTCAATGCATTCTCCTCTATACCTTTTTGAGCATTCGTTGCCTGGACGAATTCGATTAGATTAGTTGGCTAAGAGCGTGTATTTTTATATTCAACTCAGGAAACATTAATACCAGTAATAATAAAAAAATATAAAGGATCTTAAGGAACGTAAATTACTTACAAAATAAATTACTTTAACCTACCTAAATGCGACGTAAAGCTTTCAAGAGAACAACTGAACCGATTTAAAGTCTTACAACACCTGCAAAGTTGCCAAAAGGCTTTAACTTTACTTAGTTTTAAATCTTCTTACAACTTCACCCTTCTTAAGATATTTTTATACCGTTAAATTAACGTTAACTGGGTTCTTATTATTCTAGTCACCTTGACAGGGTCTCCAAGTCGTGTATCAGACCTATTTCCGTAAGTTTTACACTAGATTAAAGTATTTAGACATTGCATATTTTGTAGTTTGATTTAAGTGTTGTGTTTTGCCTCATGTACAATTTAGAGATATGTATCTATGTCTGTGTTTAACTAATTTGTCATTTACTTATTTTTTGGTTCAATAGCTAACCTATTAGCATTTAAATTGGAAGTCCCCCAGTAAAGAATAACTGGCTTACTTTACTGGCCGTACTTTACTTTAAGGATCCATTGCTGCTTCCTGTGCAAACACTGCAACTCGTGGTTCATATTTCAAAGTATGACCACACGTCGTCAAAACAACTGAATAGATACATGAAAAAATAAGCTCTTTTTTAAATACAAATTATTTACAATCGTAATAATTATCAGATGATTTCATAAATTGTTGGTATGAACTGAGTTTGGTTATATTTCGATAGATAGCGCCACTGTTCAGAAACTTGAGCTCTTTACTGTACTTTAGTGACGCCCTTTTTTAAAATCCCGAGTTGTAATTACGTAAAAATACCTGATACAAACGTCAAAATACAAAGTCGGTAACGTTTGTAATAGCGTGCTTTATTTGTCCTACGTTGCACGCAGACTGAGGAAAATATATATATATTTTAATATTTTTATATACATTTATCTGATTGTATCTTAAAAAATACCGCTCTTTCGGCACACAACTGGAAACGAAAACAACATTTACATCGATCAGAGCTGCAGATAAGAGGAAAAATGATGTGGAAACTGCGAAAAGGAAACTGGTGCAAGGAAACTAGGCCCTTGAATGAGAAGTTTCTGCCGATTTGAGGTCGGGGATGCGTCATTTACCCGCCATTTTTCACCCTAAGGTGCTCGTTTCCTTTGAGGAGCTAAAAATATCTGTCTAGCAGTCTCCTCTTCCACTAAAAGAATATATCTGGGGCAATTTTTATATTTGTAAATTTTGTAAATAGATTGTTTCGATGACTAAGTAAATAATGAAAATTATGCTTAAAATTGCGTCTATAAAGAGGTGTAAAACCTATAAAGCGGTAAATAACCACTGAAAACTAAAATAGAAATGAAGTCGGATTTTTTTTGTTGCCTTAAGTCCTAGTAAGGTTTGGACCCCAATGATTACATAAATAAAATGAGACTTTATGGAATTGGAAGGCTACATTATACTAACAGGAAGTTTTTTTAAAACTCCATTTTGTTTAATTATGGTTTTAAAAATTATTATAGTATTGTAGTAAAAGTATAGTAAATATAGTAGGAAAAGTGTATATTTATAAGTATAGAAATAATTATAGTAAAAAAGTCGTGGAATGAGTAAACTATCTTTATAAATTTATCTTTGCGATAAAAAAATAACAGACTCGGTTACCATAAATGTAATATTATTTGGGTAAACATTTACATTGCGTTACATTACTATTAAAATCCAACCCAACAGCTGGTGGTTGGATGATTTCATATGTATATATAAATTCATGTATACATCTAATAGCTCACTCAACGACTACTAAATCGTCAAAACAACTGAATAGATACACAGAATAATAAGCTCTTTTGTAAATACAGTTTATTTATCATCGTAATAGTTATCAGATAATTGTTATAGATATTCAAAGACTAAGTAAACAATTAATTAAATAAAATTTGATAAACGAATCTCAAAGCCACGACAATAGAAAGGAAGAAAAGCAACGCCAATGAGCTGTTCCAAGCAAATCTGGTGACAAAAGGTCTTAATTAAATTCTTATTTTACAAGGCTTTGAGATTTCGCGCTTTGTGCCTGGAAGTGATAGCTTGTTCCGGCCCTCTGCGCTTCTTATACACCAGAACCGCTAAAACGACTTTATCTAATTAATTTACTTTTAGGCTCATGTACCTTTACAAAACAATAGTCCTAAGTATTTTTCAGTTTGATTACATTTTGGGGTGGATTAAATGAATACATATTTACTGCACATTGTGGTTCTATGTTTGGGTAATTAATTTCGACGATCTAAGTCCTAGAAAGCTTTAAAAAAATATTTGTTTATTTTAAGTAATATGAATACTATATTCAGTTCCACATTCACCTTTCAGTACAGGCCTTAAGAGAAAACACAATTCTAATATATATTTTAGGTACTTTTGTTTACTAATATTCGTAACATAATATTATAAAATTATCAGCTGATTATAACAACATTTGGCTAGTACAACTTAAATTGCCATTTGAAATACATGGCTTGTGGAAATTCCATACTGAAAGGTGAACGTGGAACCGAGTATAAATAAATGCACAAATAAGGTTTTGTTTTTATAAATAAGTAGTATTATTTAATATTTAATCTTACGATCCAATATATGTATTTAAGGGAGCCTAGGTTTCAGCACCGCAATGCCATCATCAGTTCCATTTGTTATGTATTTCAGGCAAGCTAAACTTTTCATCTTCTCGGTTGTAGCTTACCAAAAAAATATAACAAATGGATGATGGCATTTCGGTGCTGAAACCTAGGTCTCCCTTATATCAATATATTGGATTGTAAGGTAAGATTAAATATTAAATAATTTTGTTTAACGATCCAGAGGCTATGCTATTAGTGATGAAATAAATACCATATGCTTTTTATGCTTATTACTAGCAATGCCAATAACGACACATCAACAAGATAATTTGACTTGCCCAACTCTCCTCGAGTCAACGGACGGAAACTACAACTAACAAAAAATGTTTTAGGACGGAAACTGCAGTTAACAAATAATATTAAAGGACGGAAACTACAAGTAAAATATAATTTTTTTAGGACGGAAATTACAATTAACAAATAATGTTCTAGAAGCCTAAAGATGGTTCGACAATAAATATTTACATTCAATAAAAACTAAGTTAGAGATGACAATTTTAAAAGCATCTATTTCAGGAAATAAATACATCCTGATTGGTTATAGTCCAATCAGGTGTTAAAGTTATTTGGAGCTGTGCTATGAAGAATTTCACGTTAAAGTAAACTAAAATGAATGTTCCTTGTGCCAAGGAAAAATTAGTAATATCAATAGGTGTGATATCCTATTGTTGTGCAAATTTTTAAGGGAAAAATATTCTCCCTGAAACCAGAGATTATACAAATATACATTCGATACAGGACATAAGGAAAATCATGTTGATATGTAAATATATCTTTAAAGCTTGTAAACTGTATCAAGGTAGCAAACACATTTGAAAATGTATGAACGGTTTGATTTGCACAAGCAAATGAAGAGTGAAGGCTTCCACGGTCGTCTTCGCAAGACGGATACTCGAAGTCTTCTGGGATAGACTGCGTGCTGATGTCGAGTTTCAATTCCGACGTTGCATCTCCATTTTCAGGGCAAAACACTCCCTCTTACAACACATTCAGAACACTCTTCAAAACAATATAGTATTTATGTATATAGTACCTGGTGGACCGAACATTGTTCGGTGTTATTTCATGTTTACCAGTTCATATAGTTACTATGAAATATTTCAATGTCATAAAATTGATGAATAGAAACTTTTTTCATTGCTCGATGAATTCTTCATCCAACTCTATTTATGTATTTTCCTTGATGGCTGTAGATTGCAAGCAGCTGTTATGATTACTTCATTTTTTTACACTTTCCTTGTTTATTTTCGTTTTCTATTATGGCAACTCTTAAGGCAAATGTTTAACATTTACAACTTCATAATTCGTTTTATTAGGTTATTAGATTTTCTCTGACAAGTCATCTGCATAAAACACGATTTTGAGTCATGAATTACTTATTTCCAGCCTTTGAAGGAAATCCTCGGAGCCGTTTTTGAGATGATTGTCCAAACAACCAACCAACCAACCAACAAAGCACGCAAGCACGATAACATTACACATATAAGAGTATAGGATATGATTGTTACCAATTAAATATAAATTCAAAGATCAATGACGATACCGATATCGGGCACTGCGGGACATGTTTGGCGTTCATCCAGTATTTCAATGGCGGCTCCAAGTCTGCACGTAGCCAATATCGGGATATTGAACGGCGTCTAGAATCCTGCACGTAGTGTATTAATAGTCTATTGGCGCCATCACACTAACAAAAGAGAATTTATGTAAGGATGGAATCTATTTATTTAATTTACTTTGGAAAGTTAGGATGGGAAAATATTGCTTAAAAACCTAAGCAGCTTGTCTCAAAACAAAGCAATTATATTTGTTAAGCTTTTAACTTTTAACTTATTGTATATTTTAGGATTAAAGGATATATCAAAGACTACCATTCTTTGTTGTCTAGGATTAGATTTAGATTAGATTGCCATTCAGACGCCGACTACCAGTCAGGGGTATTTAAAAGCGAATATGAGTAGAGAATGAATGTAGAATGATTGTGGCACAATCTTGTAGTCTTGTTACTGACTAAGGCCAGTAACAACAGTAGAAACGCTTGAACTGTCAAATATTCAATTGCTGTTCATCATAGTATAAAGTAAATTCAATGATGTTTTATAAGCTGCTATGTTTTAATCAGTTACCATAAAATATTTATACTGTTAATGCTGCTTTGCGTTTTACTTTTATCACGACTTCTTTTAAAATTAAATTGATGTTAAATACTTTAGGTAACTATAATATGTGGTATTGTTTTGTGCACCGTTGCCTAGAGCGCTATATTCTTTATTTAGTTAATTAAGTATTGTAATATGTTGAACAAACACCAAACGACAGTTCATAAGAATGGTAGTCATTGTTATTTATACTTTAAATCCTAAAACTACTCGTTCACCTTCATAAGATTTGTTGGGGCCCATAAATTGTAAAAACATATGGGAATAAAGATTCTGATTTCTGATTTCTGATCCCGTTATGGAGCAAGGAGTTCTTATGAACTCATGTTCGGATTTTGTCCAATACATCAAAGGTAGCCACACGTCTGCCCGTAGTTTATTATATGGCCGGCGCCGGCGTCCAAAACTCCGCACGTAGGGCCTTGATGCCTACCGATGCGACCACAGAGACCCTTCTATTAAATTTAAAAGACTTTTTTTAAGGACGTGACTTTCTTAACTGTATTTTTTTATTTGGTACTTGGTAAAATATAGTCTAGCACTATTTAAGAATGATATAACAAATGTATTAAAAATATATTGTTTTTACTAATCAGTGACGGCAAATGTATGCGAAAATCTAAATTATTACATAAACACACCATAACCAACTACGAATTTCAAACGATATGCGAAAAATAGCATTAATACAACTTATGAGGTATGAAACTCGGTGGTTTTGAATCAGGCTTGTCAAAAAAAGCTTTTAATTACATATCAGTTAAGTCAATCTCTGCTCCAGCTCCGTTGAGTCTTTGTACGCCGCCGAATTGTTTGGAGACTTGTTGAATGAATTTTGAACTACTTCATCAATAAATGGAACTGGAACCATCAATATGTTGTTAGAATCCTGTTGTTAACGTGGGCCGGAGCACCAGAAGTGAATCTTGGTAATTTCGATTTAAATGCCTGTAGTTTGTTGGGATTGCTTATTTTCCGTGTCAAAGAGTTGAATCTAGAGTGGTTTTGAAGGGGCTTTTATTTATTGTAAAAATTGTACTTTGTAAAAATTAGAGTATTAGAGCTGAGAATTTAATTTTTTTAATTTACTTTATGTACTTAAGAGTATTGATGTAACATATTACATAAAGGAAGGTTCTAATATTACATATTAGAACTTTCTGCAACTTTTTTGAAATCAGTAAATTTTCTTCCTCTTAGAACGTTATTTATTTTTAAAGTTTTGCGTATATTTTTGATATATGTGGATCTAGAAATATATATAAAAGGGATAGAGTAGGTTCATTCAGAAACAGGTTATATATAATGTTACCTGGACCAAATTTATCTCATTTAAAAAAGTTTGATTTATATCTTGCTTCAAGATTTTTATTTAACTGCTTTTCTATAAATATAAACAATGGAAGTACTTCCTGGAACTAGAAAATGCCAACTATTTTTTCTCCACTGTTCCTTAGTCTCAATTTTTATTCGTAGAGCTTTATTTTCGTAGAAGCTCACTGAAGTGAGGAAGGGGTACATGATGAATTTCTCAGTGCCTTTGTGCTTGTGTTGTGTTTTACATCTAGACTGGTCTACTGCCAACCACAACTCTTAGACACTATCGAGAACAGTATTCCTACTAATTAAATAGTGGCAAATCCACCGCAACAGGTAATAACCATCGATGTAAATAAATACAACTTATTTGTACTTATTTACATCGATGGTAATAACCTAGGTGGTTATTTTTTTAATTTTGTGCCTTTGTAAAAATATTTTGGTTAATTTTTTTATCAATAATGGTTTCCTTTGAAAAAATAGTAGAGTAGAGAAAACTAAGGAAAATCTCAAACCTCTTAAGTTAACTTTGATTTATTGCCCTACTCTGCTAGAGTGAAAAATATGAATAGAATCATCGAAGGAAACAGAGGGGGGGGCCGTTTTTATGATACATTGCCGAACCTCTATTGGTTAATACCGCAACAACTTCTCATGAGTGGTTCCTGGAAAAAGGTTTTTAACAATATTTATAACCTTTTACAATCAACCTGTGGGTGGGGGGGGGGGGGGGTTGAAACTATTCTGTTGTAACAACGTAGCTAAATGGGGAAAATAATAGTTTTTTCAACAATTGATTAATTGACAAATTTGTTATTTAACATAACGGGATCTTAGATGCAAATCAGAATGGGCTGAAAGTCTGAAGCCAAAATATCTTAAAAAAAGTCATTCAAAAGTGTGAAATGTGCATATACACCAAACAAGATGTAAGATTTAAATACATTTTCTTATGTTATTTCAGCACCCAGTAGTTCAGTAGCTCAACGTTAAAGTGGGTTGTCTTAAATTATCATGTCTCAACATAACGCATGACCATCTCTTAAGCTGATTTATTGTTGGAACTTATTTTTTTTAGGACAAACTTAAAAGGTCTATCATTAACTTGTAAAAAAAATACATATAATGTTGTTTTGTGACTTTTTATAAAATGTTTGATTTGATGAGCTTTACAGGATTGTTGAGAGACTATTTATTATCATTTTAGACTACAGAAAATGTGCGATGTATGGTTATATCTCCAGTAAAAAACAGTAACACCTAGTATATTATTCATACGTTATTCTACATTGAAAGTTTTGAAAATATAATAGTAAAACGTTAGTAATTGGCTAGGTACATCAAACGTTAGTTTTAATCCTTTATAATATAATAGTGAAAACAGTTTCGTAAGAGAAAAAAAATAAACACAAAATATTTATCAATAACTTCACTAAGCCCATTCTAAGTTGGAGGTATAAGAGAATACAAAGTTTTTATAAACAAACTAAAATGGAAGATAAAGCAGTTGACCGTAAAAAGTCATATTGTGGTCTTTTTTCGTAAAGCTAGTTGATTTAAGCGGGAACCTGTAAACCCAGGTCGACTGCCGTGACTTGAAAGTAAATTTCGTTCACAATCGAATTTTCCTCAGAATACGTGACGCGTTTTGTTCCGTAGAAAAGCTAATTGAAATCTCTTTTCCAGTTCATTGTTAATTTACGATGTTGTTTCATGACTTTTGCCCTTAAACGAGTATTAAAAGTATTAATTTATAACGCTGTTTAACTGAGCAAAAGCTATGTTATATTTACTGAGACCGATGCAAAAGTTTTAAGGGTTTACTAGATTACCAGGATAAAACAGGAATATATAAAAAGAAAAATCCCTTTTTCTTACAGTACGTTCAACCTATATGTTTATTAGAAGGTATGAGTCTTATAATATTGCTTCAAATTGGTTATAAGGCTCAAACCTGCATGCTTTATCTCGTTTCTCTGCTAAAGCTCATAGAAACCCATCACCGCTCGACTCCTTTTTAAATTAACCTTTGAGATGCATCTGCACTTCAATATTCAAACAAGTTTTCATCAAAGTCTGACATAATTTACAGAGCCACAGTCACGGTGTATCGAACAGTCTTCAAATAGTTCCCACATTTAAATTCAAACATCAAAGTCTCTCTGCAGTGTTCAGAGGTTCGATATTATCTCAGAAATGGCCTGTGCGTATATCTTTTTGAGGACATTATGCTGATGATTGTCGACCGATTGGAATAAAATTTCTGTGCGTGTAAGTTTTCAACCTAGAGAATATTCTAAATTTAGCCATAGCCTTGTTGAGCCCCTGAAAACGCATTTTATTGAGGAATTAGACTTTACCATGGAATTAAATGGAAAATTTCGTTTTCCAAATATACAATGAAAACTATTAACTTTAGAAAAATGTGTTAAATACAAAAAGGTTTTATTTTACAATTATCTTTCAAACAAAAAAAAAAAGGTTTATCAAAGTCGGAATACTATTACTGGAGTTATAGAGCAATTTATGAATGTAATGGCGGCCATCTTTAATGGCTGATATGGGATGTTCTACACGAATTCAAGGTTGGATCTTCGGACAAAAACACTTCTACAGGTATCTTCTATACACATACCAAGAGGCTAAGCTGTATCAAAGAGTGCAAGGTTTTGGTGAAAATTTACGCTAACCACACGTACTATTATCAATTAGCAACAGAAACTGACCTACATAGAAATTTTTGCAATTTTTGATCTGCATATCTTGTTCAATATTTTATCATCACAATAGTATAAAGTCTATTCAAGTTTAAGTTATGAATTTTAAGTTTATTTATTAAGTTTGAATTGCCTTTTTCAGATGACGTTTGATAAAATTTCTTGGCAGTTAAATAGCTTGGATGTTTAAAATTGCTCAGGATGCGTAGAGTCCTTCCAGGCGTAAAACACTGTGTTATTTAATAATAAAGAAATTCTTCCAAGGAGTTGCCCTTTACTATCAGCTTCTTAATTTTAATAAAGGGCACTTTCACTTGAGTTGCTGCTGATAAATGAAGTGACGCCACCAAAAACATTTTTTCATCCCAAGACCAAGGCCACACTACAGTGGGGCCTTGCCAAGACCCAGTTTCCTGTTTTCGTCTTTCCACTACATTCCCTTTCCCAACTTGAGTGATCTGTTGTTAAGCTTTCTCTTCCGTGTCTTCTACGTCTGTATATATATATATTCTACGCTATGTATATTGAGATGTTCATAGCGTCGCCTAGAATGTTCACACAGGCGTACAAACGTATAAATCATCGTACAAACATTTCTTACTACTGTACATCAGAATCCCACACGAAATAATTTTTATTGTCTTTGAATAGATCCACGAAACAGAATCAATATAATGTTTAGTATTAGCGAATTTACTCTATAGAGAAGAAGCTGTTATCGTAGGTCTCATGGTAAGACCTAAGCCCGACACCATCATAACTTTTCGTTTTGAGGTCACCGGATGCCAAAAACACAATTTGTTCATTTATATATATATCCTACTTCCTGTAATAATATTATAAATGTGAAAGTATGGATGTCTAAATATCTGTCTTTCAACCACGTGAAAAACACTGGACTAACTGAGCTGAGATTTTGCAGGAATAGAGCCACTATATTAGAAAAGGACAAACGCCTATTCAATTCCTTAAAATCCCCTCGGGCTACGCCCCATGAACGTCCTTAGCCTCAACATTTACATTTTATAAGGATGTAAACATTCAAATTCTGAATTTTAAAAAGCTGTGAATGCTAAAATTTGTCAGTTTAAAGAGCAACGTAAGATCAGCTGTAAGTTTTATCGTGAGCGAAGCCACGGGCAACTGTTAGTATATCTATATACTGTGTGTCCCAAAAGTCCCGGACCGGCTTAATATCTTTTAAAGTAAGCCAGATATCAAAACAATATTTCACATACCTTTAAGTACTGAAAAACTACTTTTTGATGTATGTGACATTTCTGCCCCTGCCCCCAAAATTGGATTTTTTTTGGGGGGGGGGGTAGCCCCAAAATTTTTATGTAAACCCCCACCGTGCGACTGCTTATTTGAAAGGGCTTGTTAAAAGAAACACAATGCCGCAAACCGGAGGTCGACATCATGCTCCAGTCCGAAATGGCGGTCATTCAAAAATTTAAAAATGTCTTGCGTCAATTAAAATTGACTATTTTCTGTGTTCAGCAATTCACATTTAAATCGAATAAGAACTACCAGAACACATATTAACTACTTAAAAGATACAAAAATTATAATTTTTTCTTGTAATTATCAAGGCTCAACCCTCCAAAGTGGTTTTGGGGGGTGAGGGTTTGTCCAACCAATTCCAATATCAACTCACATCGTATGACTACTCGTTTTATTATGCTGAATGAGTAAAAAATAAGGCAAAGCTTGTTATAGTAAAATTTCAAAAAAATTGTTATATTTGTGGCGAATATTTGGTACTTCATGAATGGGGTTTCAGGGGTGCCCAGACCCCCGAGGGCAAACTCTTAAAGACACAATCGACTACTATCAAGTAATAAAGTGATAAAACATACAATAATAAAACATACTAGCATGTCACTTCATTGCTGGGTAAAGGGGGTGCTATTCTAATATGTCTGTTTACTTCAAGTACTGTTCTTAAAAACCATAAAAACTTATTATTTTTCTCACCTTACATGGACATTGGATATTTGCAAAGCAAATCACAATTCAAAAATCCACGGCTTTACCAGTTTTTTTAAATGTATTTAGGATGCCGGGTAAATCCCCGCAGCTCAAGTCTAAATCCCCGATTTTACTCGATTTTTCTTAATCATGTTAATTAAGTCCCCGAACGGCCATCATAAAATACCCGCAAACCGGGCTATTACCATGGCTATTACCCCGTTTCTGGTAACACTGCAACGAAATAAAGCAACCACACCAAATATATGATACCACCTTCCGTAAAAAAAATAAAATTTCTTGAGTTCCAAAAAATCCTTGTAACTCGTCAAAAATCCCCGATTTCGCCCATTTTTTAATATCCAGGTTGATGAGTAAATTTCCTCAACCCAAGTCTTAAATCCCCGGCTGTGTCAGATCGGGGCAGCAAACCCTGTCTGACACTATGTCTTCTGGGCCCGATGTCAGACCGGGTTGCCAGTCCAGTCGACCCATTGCCAACCCCCCTCCAAATAATTTAACACATGGATTGACTTGGGGATTCTGGGGATGGTTAGCAAACTTGAATATATGACAATTTTAATCCTGATTAAATGGTTAGACAAATAAACAGTACTTTTAAATGTTGCGTATGGTTATGATCATTTATTTTTTTTTGTAATTTTCCCTTATTCGTTGGTTTATTCCTCACAAAAAATCAAAATCCCGCCCGAAAAATCATGCACTCCCAAAAATTTTGATGGCACAAATTGCGCCATGTCCCCCCTTTCTGGGCACCCCTGTTACGGCCTGTGGGCTCTGGTGGTGTTGGTCCGGAGGGTTATGGTGGAGGTTGAGGCGGTTGGGGTGGTTGGGGCGGGGGTGGGTTGTCGGGAACTACCGAAAAGCCAGGAATGTTTGGGCCGCTCTGACGCTACGGAATAGCCACGATCATTAGAAGGGATTAAGAAGGGTTCGTTTGCCAGCGCTGAAATGTCCGAAAAGCCACGACGGCTCCGTCCACCACCTCTGGGAAAAAGGGAATTGATAATTCCTTGACCTAATCCATTTATTTCTACACTTAGTAGTTTGTAAAATAAAAGTTTATTTTTCATGAAATAATAATTTAGTATATAATTATGATAATAATTCATCAGCCAACACTATATTGTTCTGTATATTTGACATTTTGGTGTTGCGCGAATTCTACAATAATTAAGTTTCCAGCAAGTTTATAACACAAGACTAACACAATTTAAATTACATATCCTAAAGAGAGCAGGTATGAGCAAATTCAATGAGCAGGTGCGGGCTCATTCAATGCAGGGCGGGCGATAAATGCATCACATTCGGGAATGTCGTGTAACTAGAGTGACCCCGCGATAGGCCAAAGGTGAGGGCACGAAAACAAAGCTCGATAGCGTCTGTAAAAATGGTCCAATCTTAATGATACTTGGTACAGACATGTAAAGTGGTAATCACTCGGACGAGTCAGACCGATCGGACCATTGAAAGGGGTGGTAAAGGGGGATAAACCATAGTAGCCTTGGGCTATTCCGACTATAATTTCTAAAAACTTTATATAACTTATTTTACTTGGAAGGAAACACGTTACCATTAGGAGAAAACAGGCTCCCAAAATTATGAAACTAGCCTAAAAAACTAAATAATGCTTTAAGGAATTAAAAAAAAACTTGTGAAATAATTTACTATCAAATTGTTTAATTGTTAAAAGGTTCATTGACAAAATATATATATTTATATTGTTTCATAGTAATTCGATGTAAACGCACGTATTTCGACTCACCCACCCCTCACCCCCCTCGAATTATGTTATTTCGTTTTGTGAGTAACTACTCAACTTATAATAATTTCCCTCCTAGATTCAGTTTTACTTCAAAATATTTTTTAAATATACTATGAAATACATTTTCTCTGTGAAACTAGAGCAGGGCGGTACGGAGTGTTACAACCTTGATCACAACCATATGTGTACATTAATTATCGCCGAATGCAACAAATGTGCCAAAAGTTCAATACATTCAGTGGAACATCATGCTGGAATCAACACGAGCGTTTGCAAATTTTCTCCTTTTTATTCAGGTAAATGTTTATTTTTTTTGTATTTTTATGCAATTTTGTGAATAAATATTGTGTACTTTTTATATAACTCGTATTATATTATTTTATTGGAACTAAACAGTTGAGCGAATTTGAACCGTTTCATATTTCTAATATATAGTATTGTAACCAAAGTTAGTTGAGAAAACAGTTTTTCATTCACTAACAAAGAACTTTTCTAAAATACTAATGCGAGGAACAATTTCTAATCCTACGATCAACGTATTCTTTCAATTATAAAGTTCATCATGTAATCAACGATTTAATTCTAAATGGGGTGGGCGTAAGTTTTTCAGTGCCTTAGCATAGAGCTAAATTTCAGTCTTTAACATCTGAATTTACTATGTCTCTTAAATGAATCGAAAACTATAATACGAATAAAATGGCAATGAATTATTTAAAACATTATACCAAATTCGTTCACTACCTCATAAATCCATTTTTGCCCAAAACATTAATTGCCATTAACTCTTATTTTTAAGATACAAGAATATAAGCGGAGTCAAATGTACAAATACATTTTACGTAGATTCTAAATATTTAGAAAACATTGCGATATAATTTTGTTCTTCGAGGAAAATTCCCAATTCCACAGTTTTAATTCTAACATATAAAATGTAATTTTATATGTTAGAAACGGCAGTTTTTATTATATTACAAACGTTTGCTAATTTACAACAAAATGAAACTTTAAATATGATCAATCTTAGCTGTGCTTACGTGCAACTTAAGTTGAGCAATAAAATTAAGAAACATTTATTTATTTAAACATTTTATTTTTAGATAAATACTTTTGCCTCACACCTTGAGCTCACCCTCTCTCCTTTCAAATAATTTACCCCCAAAGTCAAAGAACCCCTACCACCAATAACCCCCACCCCTTGAACAAACCCAAAATACCTTGTGCTGAGAATTTGTAATTAGTTAAATTAATTTTCACCTGCAACTTTATATGTAATACGTCTACCTCAACCCGAGTCCCACCCACCCCTTCTCAATAAAAAAATAGCCCAACCCCCTCCACCATAAATCCCTCCACTAACTACTTCCCCACACTAACCAGCGATCTCTGTACACTAACTGCTCTCCTCCCAAACGATAAATTTTGCTAGGATTTGTAAAGAGTTGATTCTTATTGTGACTTTTCGGTACTCAACTCCTTAATTTTTCTTAACCTCCATGTCTTACGAACATTCGCCTCTTAAAAGCCAACTAGCACCCCACAAATAAAAACCCCCAAACAAGCTACGTCCCAAAACTACAAATGATATCTTGACCAAAGTATTTATAAACCGTTTAATTAATTTTGTTTAGATAATTTTATACCCAAACCTCCCCCCTGACCACGACTGAAATACCAGATATGATGACTTTGACCGTAAACAAATAAATTAATTTCGTTATGTGACTTTTCAATATTAAAATCCCTCTCCAAGGAACACACAGTAGGGGGCCTGGGGTCCCCAGCGAGCCGAACACTACGATGGTCATTGTTTGGTTCCCGCGTAAACTTGATACCGGTAACAAAAGTTTTAACTCAAGGCCTGACGACAGGATGTCTGGTTCCCAAATTAATAGCAAGTGACCTTGAGTACACTTGATACACCTCTCAACTAAAACCACTCCACTGTCACCATGTGAAGCAATTTTTAAAATACGGATTTACTTTACTGTAGGTCAAATTTACTAATATATAAATATGCAAAGTCATGATCTTTAATTCGACAAACTATTTTAATTTAAATAAATGTGTGATAACTTTCCTGAAAAATGTTTCGCAAGTTAAAAAACTTAAGGTTTCTCCTTAATTTTACACTTTTACGTGTATACAAAATAACAAGACACCTTAAATTAGCACTCTAATTAAACCGAATCTTTGTTCTTAGACGTTTCTATTTGACAAAATTCTAATAATCTTCAAGCAATGATACAGTTCTTAAAAATAGCCCATAAATATTCTACTTAAATTTATTTGGTTCGAAGCTTAGACATATATTTACTATTTACTACAGTTGTATATTTTCATTAAGCCAATAAAATATGATGTAATTTATAGTAGAACTGAAGAAGGGTAATGACGCATTTTGTTGAATCGTTCGACTTTCACAACTTAATACGAGTACTTCTAAACTATCCAGAGAACTAACCTGGGCGATTTCATTAAAATTACTCCTCCTTTTATACTCTATTTTATAAACATCTCTTGAATAAAATTACGAACTTCTTATACGGAATAGTCACGGTAACATTTCCTAAACATATAACATTATCACAATCGCACTCATTTTTTGCTGGCGATTTTTGCAAGCATGTTAACAACGTTTGAAAAATATGTCCAATTTCGTCACGCTTGATTTAATGTGACTAATTCATCATATATTTCATTTCGTAAGGCGATTCTTTGCGTCAAAATTGTGGGCGTCTGGCAAGTCGTAGAAAGATGGGAGTGGGCTCAAATTATAGGTCTCTATTCCGTGATGGCGGGAAAAATACTGAGATTGCTTGAAATTCAACAGAAAACTAGAAATAACGAAAAATATCTACCATTTAAAAAAAGCATTGGGATATAAAAACGTCTGCTTTGTTTACATAAAACATGTGATGTTGATCCTTGATTGGAAACCATGTGTTTGATATTAACATATGACAGCTAAAAGCCAGTTTGCTAAGAAGGTATTTTGTACTATAATAAATAAGGACTGTTTGAATTTTCCCGTATTAGGGGCTTTTAGCCCCTTCAAGCCACTAGTGTGATTTAATGTTACTTGATTATAAATGTTAAAACTTGATCTCATACTATAAAAGCGTCACTTTATTCCCTAGTAACGAAATATATTATGAAAGTATCATTGGATTCTTTTGGGGTGGGGCGAACCAGGCTTCAAATTTCCTCTACAAAAAAACCTCAATATTTAACGATGCTGCATGAGAAAATATTTTTTTCTGTAAACCAAGCATCGTTTTGAAAAATGCACATTTTTTTCTTCGGCTTACTTTTAAACTTGAGGGTGCACTTTCTTTACTTATATTTCGTAGCACGGTAGACCGGGGTGTATAACTTGAAACTAATTAATCTTCGTAGTTCCAAGCCCCCAATTAGTATAGCCCCCTTTGCATTTTCTCCTCCTCCTACCCCCACTTTGTTTCCGGAATTCTTTATCAATAAAATAAAGGCAAATGTCACTTCACAAAACTTGGAAGGGGAGCATATTCTAATGGCCAGTGCACGTCTACAGCAGTGAAAGTTTAACTTAAGTTGTTTTAATGCAGAAAGAGTAGCGTAGCGAGACAAACAGTACTCAACCTGTGATAAAAATTATAGTCGTAACTGGAGAAAAGTAATAAAACAGTCATTTGCATGTGTAGATGCGCCCAAACGTAAATAGCCTTGCGCATTGAAAAATTTGCAAAACACCAAGTTATGGGAAAGGGGATTACGTTTTTAATTAATGTGTTAGGGTTTCGTAATGTTTAATATTTTCGTAACGGAATTGTGAATTTTTAGTTTTTTCGCCAAATCAGTCCAGTAATTTTGGGAAAATCGACCTAACAATTCCTGACCAAGAGGAAAGTTCGCACAGATGTCAACTTCCCTAAATAAAAAGTCAAAAGTCCCTGGAAATCCCTTTGAAACAAGCAGTTTGTTCGTTGATAAAAGTGAAAAGAGGTTATGAGATATTTTATAAACAATCAGTCGTATCCTTTGCAAAAAGATAATAATTATTTAGAAAGGGATAACCAGGGCTGGCCCTAGGGGTGGGCATACCGGACGGCCGCCCAGGGCGGCAGATTTTTGGGGGTGGCAAATTTTAAGGAACGGTATATTTTAAATTATGAATAAAATAATAAATTCATAATATGATTGTGAAGATAAAAATTTTCTGAATCACATTTTACTTAAGGAACAAGCCTAAGAATATATGCGGCAATGCAAGCATCAATTTACAATTTTAATTCAAGTCCAAATATAAAAAAAAAACACTCGGCTTATATCGAATAATCGTCGCCGCCGCACTGCGCAGAACAGGTCAGCGTCAAAGCAACAGCGCAGCGGTTAGGAGTGACCTTGACGGAATCCTCCCCCCTTACAAATTCCATAAGGGTTTTCTCTGGTACGTCCCTTTTCTCCGGACCTACTCAATCGATTTTCACGATTGAGGTGTCATTTTAAAGCTTATGATCCAGCGCACGGCGGACGGAAAATTAAAAAGGATATTTCGTTTGGGGCCCCCTAGCCTTTGATTTATTTCTAGAGGGCGCTTTAAAATGTTGACCAGCTTTCATTATTAGAGTTTTAAATGTCAATTGTACCTTAACAGCTATTATCTTCGGAGTCAAAATTATAAACTAAAAAAACAGATATTAACGATAAAACGATATAAAGATATTAACTTCTTTAATGTTGATTTGTTGTTTGTCTTATTGCAAATAGTGAGCTGATATTTTACAACAGTTTTTATTTCATAATGAAAATACCAAAATAAACCGTTGGTATTTGGCTTCAGTTTTTACCTTATTTTTAATACTAAGCTAACATATCATGTTCAAACTGAGAATGACATTGATTATAACTGCTACAGAATCGATTAAATGTTCTAATAAAATCCATTAAATCACCGTTTTGTTCCTATTTACATTTAGCTAACGCAATAATCAGTAAGCTGCCAACAAAATTGTATTTATATATAAATAAAATTAGAGTTTTGCCTGTACATTGCTTAGAATTATAAAATTATTGGTTATTTTTGCGTTTTGAAGGTCGGAGAATCCGAATCAAGCCTTATTTCAATTTCTGTCACTCACCTGTCTTTTGGTAGCGCTCAACATCACACATTAGACCGCTTTCAAGCAAAAACTAGAGTACTGGTATGGCTGCAACTTATTTCCTGTATTGTATGCACATATGAGAAGGTACTAGACGAATTATAACCAGCGTAAGTCTTTTTGAAATTAAACAGCAAGGTTCTAAAAATCCAATTTTATTTGATTTTGACGCTATAGATACGTTTATAAAATTGTCATGGCAACCTGAACATTAAATTATGAATCCAAGGAAGT
The DNA here is from genome assembly GCA_035578135.1 of Flexamia atlantica. Classification (NCBI taxonomy): domain Eukaryota; kingdom Metazoa; phylum Arthropoda; class Insecta; order Hemiptera; family Cicadellidae; genus Flexamia; species Flexamia atlantica. Next base: position 3,841,865 of record JAQJVK010000013.1, on the reverse strand, counting down.
TTTTCTGTTTTTCCACGGGTAAAACCGTGTTTATCAACTAGTAAAGTATATAAAAACTCATGATTACTAAATTAGGCCGAAACGTGAAAGTAGAATGGAAAACATTTTGAATTTTAGATTAAGCATTGAAAAAATCAATGTTGTGCATTTCGGATCTAAAAAGTTTTTAATCAAATTACTGCTGGCAGAAAGGTCGCTGGAATATTACCCCGTAAAAAAACGCTTAAACGTCATTTTGACTGTACAGGTCTGAGGGTACAATTTTGGACTCAAACTTTTTAGTTGTATTTTAATCAACTGACATTTCTCGGTTGACCAAACAGTTGTAATGAATAAAAATCCCAATAAAACTGCCTCCTTGAATCCGACAACGGAATAGTACCCCCAGTGGTAAAATCCTACAACGGAATTGTACGCCAGTCCTCAAATCTATTTTTAAGTACTCAAGAAATATATCGCTTTAGTATTTTCTGTTGTTGATTTCTTAGTTATTTCACGTAAATCAACGACTGTATTCATGATTTTACCTTTTATTATTCTATGAGTGTGTCGTATTATTATAGCACCCGTTTTCAGATTTCAAATCATATAATTTCAAAAAGTTTGTGTTTAATGTAATGAATAAAATTAAAACATAACTTCACATATTACAGCCTATAACCGTTGAAATTGGATTGTAAACAATAAAGAAAATATAAATGTACATGTATAAATGTAGTAAATGTTGTATAAATGAAGCACAACAAAGTGTAATCAGCGTTAAACATATTGCCTAATTTATTATTGATACCGCCTGATTAAAACTGAAATAAACTTTTTTTAAAGGCGAAAATCAACTCAATAGATCAAATTAAAAAATATACTTAAAATTTGACCTTCATTAGCTTAATTTTTTTGTTGCTCTGGGGTGGAGGAGTAGGGTTCAATAACTTTTGAGTTATCATCTGGTATAATTTTTCATTTATTATAGAGGAAACAGTGATAAGGTTGAAGCAAAACATTATTTCAACTCCTGAGTTCATCTCATAATAATTTTACGTTAACTTTTACGATACCAAGTAAAAATTAATTGTAAATAAGTTAAATTTTACGTTACTAAGTAAAAATCGTAATTAAGTTTAGAGAAAAATTGTAGTCTAGGATTTAAACTTATTTGAGCGCGAAACATTCATTAATGATTGAACAGCAATATTTTGTCGCAAGCAAAGGGTTTCCCTCCGATCCAATGTAACAAGGAAAAATTAAGGAAAGTCATCTCCCTATACGAAGAACATAATAAGCGATATCAGAGAACTGACACATACTTTCTCCCTTAAAGTAAGAAAATCTACAATGAAATAAAATTAATTTACAACCACCCCGCAAATAGGTACATAACAAATTTCATCGAAATCGGATGTCAATCAATGAAGATATCGGTTTTTGAATATTTGCCATATGAATAACATACGACAACGTACTGCGTTTACCGCCAAAGAAAAATATCAATCACCTCTGCAACCAGTTGACATAGTCTAATAATTCAAGATACTGGATTATTTATTTTTTGAAGCCAAATCTAATGACTAGAATAGGTTAAAATACCTCAACGTCCAACCGTTCAAATAGAACATGAATCCACTACATGTTTCGAAGTAATAACTCCATTATCAAGCGGTTTTTACATAAACGTTCATCCGGGTCGGAGTTGACAGGACACAACAGTTAACACGCACAATACACATACACATTTAACACTGTACGAATATACAAACATTGCAGTAGGCCTACTGTACCCGACCGCGGCACTGACAGGAAGCAGACTGGCGAAAATCATTCATCCCCTCCCCCACCACCGTTATCAGGTGTATAAAGGTTGTGTTGTCCTTGACCAGAGCTTTGGGCGATTATGCCATTAAAAATTGAATGAGATTTGAAATTTAATTTTTCGTTTAAAATGTTTCTTTTGTCCTCATGGTCGTTGAAGCTTCTGTAGATTTCGAACTGTTCTAAGGAGTCTAATCTGTTGCCTTTATTACAAACGTGTAAGATTTCCAAGCTATTGTTTATGTCGTCTATTGATTGTAGTCTACCATGTGTTGAGCTAATGTTGACTTTTGTTTATTTGTTTTGGGGTCGGGGCGGTGCTCCTTGTAACGTTGCGTATAACTTCTGCCCGTTTGTCCCACATAAAAATTAGGGCAATCTTTACATTTGATTTTGAAATTAGGGGGCTCATATTTATTTGTCTAATTTATTCACATCATCATTCTTTAATGAAAAAGCGTCTTTTGTTTTATTAGTGGTTCTAAAGGTCAGACTGAGTCCGTACTTCCTACAGATTTTATTTAAACCATTCTGGGCTAAATGACTATACTCTATACAAACGTATTTTTTATCTAATGAGTCAATGTTGTTATTCTGGAAGTTTCTTTGATTATTCTTTGTTTTCGTTACTATTTTATCTATCATACTGCTTTTAAATCCATTAGACAATGCTATTTGTTTTATAATATTTAGCTCTCTGGTGTAGTTACTGGTTGAGAGAGGAAAATTAATTAATCTGAAAACTAGGCTATTGTAAGCTGCGAGTTTCTGAGAAATAGGATGGTATTAAAAATATTAAACAATATTGTTTAATAAAAATTAAAACAATATTGTTTTAATTAAACAATATTAAGATTAAACAATATCTTACCAGTTCTTTTTGAATCCAGTGATATTTTTTGGTTGCAGTAATGATGCCCCATAAACTTAATTTATGTATAATTTAACCTAAATCAAATTTTTTATATTTAATATTAAAGTTGTTTTAACTTATTTGAAACAACAATAATGTCACGAATTCGCAGAGGGTATTTTCGCAGAACTCATGAGTCTCAACGAGGCGCCACAAAAAAGGGTGCGCGAACAAAATCGTGTTGATATGAACATTGACTCTAATACGAGGCTGAGCCTTCGGAACTTTGCGAAGCAAAAGAATTTAAGATTGAAGCAAATGAAAACAATAACACTTCATACAAATTGAGCCGTCACAAATGGAAGTAATTTTGCAAATTACACTTGACTCTTATTGAGAAGTACGCTTTCACTCGACAGACAAACAAAACACCTCAAAACTACATGGAAAATTAAAAATAATTTAATTCTACATTCGTTATGGTATGCTCAAGGTCTCACCTCGATGATTCTATTGGATGGTCTACATAATTTTCATATACATAAACATTTTAATCATAGAATAGTAACCTTATTACCGGAAGAAAGCACTATACCAAAGTATGCATAAATGTACAGTTTGACGTAAAAACAGCAACCGGACATAGACGGATGGAGATATGAAACAACATCTATGAAATATATTTAATGTTGGAAACTGGATGTTATTTAAATGAGGTAAATGTTTACATCCGTTCGTTTAGAACTTTAAAACAATGGCAGACATATGCAGTCATGAGAGTGATGTCTGCATGAATAACTTTGCAAACAAAAATTTGGATGAAAGACGAAAAAAGTGCAATTACTACAGACGTTGCTGCCATTTTTCGTGCAAGAGATGGACAAACTTCAGGAGAAAGAAATTTGGTTGTTTTGCTAGATTTTGAGCAAGGGTTTACTAGTAATTAATAAATACTCTTAAAGCCTTAAAGACTTAATTAAAATACACTCTGATTAAGTTTTGATAAAACCATATTTTGATTATTTTAATCAAGTAAATTTATAATTCAATTGTAGTTCATCGACTGTATCTTGTATCTCAATGTTTTTACAATAAACGAACCGCTTGCTCAAAGTTCACGAATCTACATGTATGTTTGATTACCCAGAAAATTTAAATGATTTAAAATACAAGTTTCAGAAAAGCACTGCTTATGAAATCCGGAACAAGAGAAAATGGAGAAATTAAAATTGCATTATCATCTATATTATTAATTATGTAAGCGATTTTTTTAAATGAAAATTGTGAGAGTTTGCCAGCTCGCAAGATGTCCGGAGATGGCTCAAATGAAAGGTCTCGGCCCCAGGGGGTCGGGAAAAATAGCAGATTATGTCCAAATATACCAGAAAATGAGAAATAACGAAAAATATCTTCCATTTAAAATGCATTGGGATTGAAAAGATTGAAAAACGTCTGCTTTGTTTACATTAAACATGCTTTGTTTCTTAAACAAATGGGATTTGTTTCAAAATGCAGCTATCTATGCACGTTTAATGTACTATAACAAAAATATTTTAAATTTGTGATTTTCGGATTTTATAATAATTAAGGGTTTGAGTTTTTCATAATTTAAAATTATAAAAAAGTTAAGTACGTTTGTTTAGTTTATGTTATAACGATGCAGATTTAATACCAAATGATCTATATATATATATATATAGATATATATATATATATTTACGTAAGCGAAATTTTTGCGAAGAAAATGTGGGCGTTTGGAAGGTCGCAGGATGATGCGGGGGGGAGGCTGAAACTGAAGGTCTCCATCTCAGGGACTTCGGGAAAATACTGAAATTGCTTAAAGCCTACCATAAAATGAGAAATATCGTAAAATAGCTGTTATTCAAAAACCATTAGGACATAAAAAGGTCTGATTTGTTTAATTAAAACCAAATTCTAGAAATAAAAATAATTTTGTGGATCCAAAAGCCTATTTTCTAAGAAGGTATTTTGTACTATAGTAAAGAAGGATTATGCTTAGGGGCTATTAGCCCCTTCAAGCCTCTAGTTTTTTATTAATTTTCATTCTTGTTGAGATAGTAAAGTTATAATATCTAGACGATACATCGTACCAGGCTGTGCCATGTTGACGTCACTTAATAATTGCACACATATGGTTGAACAGCTGTTGCATTAGTCGCAATACTCGGTGATGGTAGCTTTCGAATATCACAACTTTTCAGATTAAAACGTCTACAGTATTCTTTAAAAAACATCTTAAAGGCCTTCAAAATTCTACAATTTTGTAATTTACTTAAGTATTCTATAATTTTTAGTTTTTCAGTTATGGTCAAAACACTCCATTACCCAAATATAAATTGCATGTTAGCCTATTTGCATGTCCATAGCAAACGGTCTATGGGTACCCTTTGGTATTATGAACTGCATAAATAACTTGCACTTCATAAGGGAAAATGGAGTTTTTTGACAATAACAAAAAATTAAAAAAGATAGAATACTTGTGTAAATTACAAAGTTGTAGGAATTTTGAAGGCCTTTAACATGATATGCTTTTTAGCATTTGTTGCTATTTGAATTTTTTTATTTTCAGGGCTACCAAATTTTTGGAAATAACATTTTTTCCGTAAATTTGATATCATTAATACATTGTCAAGTGACATATCATAGTAAAGCTGAGTTACCAAGGATTAAGGATTTCGAATCAGAACAGAATATTATTTAATGGTTTACCAACATTTCGTAGTAAAGCTGAGTTACTAAGGATTTCGAATCAGAACAGAATCATATATTTAATTTCGTAAGGCAACTCTTTGCGTCAAAATTGTGGGCGTCTGGCAACTCATAGAAAGATGGGAGAGGGCTCAAATTAAAGGTCTCTAATCCGTGATGGCGAGAAAAATACTTAAATTGATCGAAATTCACCAGAAAAAGAGAAATAACGTAAAATATCTGCCATTTGAATAGCATTGGTATCGAAAAACGTCTGCTTTGTTTACATAAAACATGTGATCCTTATACTTGGTTCAAAACCACATGATAGATGGTGATATGTAATATATGGTTTACTTATTTAAAATTTAGCTTTGAATGTAGGATGAACCATGAACCTACTATAATAAATAACTGTTTTTTTCTTACTTTTAAATTTTCTCATTTTATAATTTAGTGACTTTGACATACTCACTATTTTAAAAACATTAAGACTTACATACGTCAATTTTGTTTACATTAGTAGTCGTATATGCTGATCTAAAGCTAAGAGATTAGTAATATTAACACAATCGATAAGCGCATATTACAGGTATAGAGAAAACTTAGCATTTTTAAAGCCTGCAGCTCTGCCAGTTTTTTCTGAGGTCGGAAATGGTCATACTTTTTGCCAAGCAACAAGAGTGTGCTGCAGTAACAGCGATTGAGTGTAGTGCGGCCTTGATTGAGTGCAGCATCATCTTTAAATTTAACCAATAAAAGTACATTGAATCATCTTGAATCTAAAAACACAAAGCAGCATTTATTCCCGGGCAACCATAAAAACGTGTGTGACGTAAGGAAAAATCCTCAACCACTATTCACTAAGTCTCCAAACCTACCTCCCGTATGGGGTGGAGCCAGAGGCTCTAACGAGGAGCGTGGAGTCGTCAATGAGAGACTATTTTCTGATTTCATCCTTACCTATACCTATTGGGTAAAAAATGTAGCTTTAATTGGAAGTTTCCATAATGTGTACCCTTTAACCGTCCAATATATATTTTTGAACAGCTAGAGGCATTCGAGTGTTATGACGATCTTTTGATTACGTCACAATTTGTTTGCATTTTTGTGTTAAATCTATCCTCAATTCCATATTCACCTTTCATTACAGGCCATGGGAGATAACTGACTATTCTATTACTTTTGCTGGGTACATTTGTTCACAAATGTCCATTAAACATGTTATAAAATCATCAGCCGATTGTAAAATTATTTGGTTAGTACAAATTAAAATGCCATATGAAATACACAGCTTATGGAAATTCTATACTGAAAGGTAAACGTGGAAATGAGTATACAGTCGACTCTCGCTAACACGAACCCTGATATCACGAAATCCTCGATATCACGAATTATTTTTAATATCCTTGGAAAAACCTGTCTAACACGAAGAAATTACTGTACATAACACGAACTAATTTTGATAACACGAACTAATTTTCCGGGTATATTTTACCTCTATAACTCGAAGGGACACAAAAATTACCTCTATAACACGAAGTTCAGTAGATAAGACCAATTCGATTCACGCTTTACCTCCATAACTCGAAGTTTACCTCCATACCACGAAGTTTTCAGAATGGACCTCTGTAATACGATATACCGGCGTTCTGAACTGTTCACGCTATTTTATTTCACATGTTTTTTATTTTGTATGCCGTACTTTAAGTATTATTTATTAATACAGTGATATTCAAAGTTATAATTTTATTTTTGTAGCATTAGGGGAAACAGTAAAGTTTCTTTATATTATTGTTTTAATAAAAATTATGATTGATACTGTAATAATTAATTGTTTAAGCAGAGGAATATTACAATATTTTTAATCAAAATTAATATGATCTTATCTGTTTTTGTGTTTTACAGGTTATTATAAACACTGTATTTTTCATTGATATATAATATTTAAATAAGTTAAAAGCTTGGATTTGTCGAAGACGTAGGGTAGGTTATAAACTACATTTTTCTTTACCTCTATATCACGAATTTTCATTTAATTTACCTCTATAACTCGAACTATACCTACGACGAACTATACGTAACACGAAGAATAATCGCAGTCCCGTGGACTTTCGAGTTAGCGAGAGTCGACTGGACCTTCCTGAGGATATAAACAAAGTGCTACAATCTGTGGTTAATCTTTAGAAGTTCTTAAAACCATTTTCATATGTTTAATTAAAAACAAAGTGAACTGGGTTTGTTTTGAGATCGACGGATGGTGCCACTTTCAAGGGATTCAGCCCTTTACTATAGTGAAGTTGTGTCCTTTCTTAAAGTCTGAAAAGTCTGTGTCCTTTCTTGAAAGTCTGACATTTGCTAGTGAAGTAACGTACTAGCAAATGTCAAAACACCTCCAACATTACGCATCAAACGTTTAATAAATACTACAGATCTTACATTAAATCTTCAGCATTGATAGTTTATTTTAGGGTCTTTCGCCCCTGCAAGCTACTAGTCATATATTTAATTTCGTAAGGCGATTCTTTGCGTCAAAATTGTGGGCGTCTGACAAGTCGTAGAAAGATGGGAGAGGGCTCAAATTTAAGGTCTCTATTCCGTGATGGCGGGAAAAATACTAAAATCACTTGAAATTCACTAGAAAACTAGAAATAAAGTAAAATATCTGCCATTTAAAAAGCATTGGGATTTAAAAACGTCTGCTTTGTTTACATTAAAACATGTGGGGCTGATGTTGTGTCAAAGCCATATGCTAGATGTTGACATATGGTTTTTTTTCAAAAGACAGCTAACTACGTTCAATGTACCATAACAACAAAATTTTAACTTTTAAATTTTCAGACTTTAAAATTACGGGTTTGAGTTTATATATTTATAATTTAAAATTATAAAGAGTTAAGTGCGTTTGTTTTGTTAACGTTATAACGTTGAAGTGACATTTTTGCGCCGAAATTGTGAGCGTTTGGCGAGTCGCAGGATAATAGGAGAGGGCTCACTCAACTGGATGGTCTTGATGCCAGGGACTTGGGAAAATACTGAAGTTTCTTGAAATTTATTAGACAACTGGAGGCTTGAAGGGGCTAATAGCCCCTAAGCATAATCCTTCTTTACTATAGTACAAAATACCTTCTTAGAAAATAGGCTTTTGGATCCACAAATTTATTATTATTTCTAGCATTTGGTTTTAATTAAACAAAGCAGACCTTTTTATATCCTAATGGTTTTTAAATAACAGCTATTTTACGTTATTTCTCATTTTATAGCAAGCTTAAAGCAATTTCAGTATTTTTCCCAGGTCCCTGAGATGGAGAACTTCAGTTTCAGCCTCCCCCCTCCCATCATCCTGCGACCTTCCAAACGCCCACAATTTCTTCGCAAAAATTTCGCTTGCATAATTATATATGTATAGATCATTTGGTATTAAAACTGCATCGTTATAAAATAAACTAAACAAACGTACTTAACTTTTTATAATTTTAAATTATGAAAAACTCAAACCCTTAATTATAATAATATCCGAAAATTATAAATTTAAAATATTTTTTGTTATATTACATTAAATGTGCATAGTTAGCTGTATTTTTAAACAAAGTCCATTTGTTAAAAAACAAAGCATGTTTAATATAAACAAAGCAGACGTTTTTCAATCTTTTCAATCCCAGTGCATTTTAAATGGAAGATATTTTTCTTTATTTCTCGTTTTCTGGTATATTTGGACATAATCTGCTATTTTTCCCGACCCCCTGGGGCCGAGACCTTTCATTTGAGCCATCTCCGGACATCTTGCGAGCTGGCAAACTCTTACAATTTTTATTTAAAAAATCGCTTACATAATTAATAATATAGATAAGATAAAACGTTAAATATTTGCCATTTAAAAATAATTAATTGTAACATGAAACCGTCTGCTTTGTTTTCATTAAAATTTCACCTTTAAATTTTGCCAATCAAAATTATATTAATTATTGAATCTACCAAGTCAAAGCAGTATTTACTCTCGGGCAACCATAAAAATAGTGTTGAACATAGGATAAAATCCTCAATATTAACCATTTATCAAGCTCGTGGTCTCCAAACCTAACTTCCTTATGAAATGGAGCCAGACCAACGGGCGACCACGGGAGACTTTCATCGTCAACGGGAGACCATTTTCTGATTTCATCCTTATTTATTTACCTATTGGGTAAAATGTAGCCTCAATCGGAGATTTCCATAATAAGTACCCTTTAACTGTCCAATATGTTCTTTTGAACCAGGTGGAGGCCATTTACATCGATGGTGGAGGCTACAAACGACATTTGTTTACATTTTTGTGTTAAATGTCACAACTTTTAATAATAAATTAAGTGCTGCAGTCTGTGGTTAACCTTAAGAATTTCTTCAAGCTATGTCCATATTTTTAATTGTAAACTGAGTGTGTTTTGAGAACGATGGAAGCGCCATTGTTTCAAAAAAATTCAGCTTTTTACTATACTGAAGTAACTCCCTTTCTTAAAATGAAATGGAAGTACTAGCAAATGTCGAAATATCTTTAACATTACACTTTAAACATTTAATTCCGTCAGAGAGCGTGTTACCGAGTTGTGAGTGTGAAGAAAACATTAAATATCCAGTATTTGTATTTTATTTTTGGGGTTGTTTGCCCCTACAAGCCACTAGTAATATTTAATAAAAGTAGTAGATATGAGGATGCAAGTTTCAAAGTAACCTGAGTTGAGTTGTTATATGTAAAACACAGATGCCTTTTTATCTAGCATTTGATCAGGTATTCGAAATATTGTTTTTTACATGAAAAATTAAATTACGTTCATACCATTCCCTGTAATAATACAAAATTAAATGTTCTTTTTTCAAAGCAAAATTAAACAAACTAAAAAAGAACCTCTTTGTTGAGCTGATTCAGGTTGTCTGCTCTGCGAATTACTCGATTTTAAAACAAAAGATAAACCGACAAAATATTCTCTGTAACCTTCATATTGTATATTTGAATATGGTTTTTTTAATTTTTTAACTTATTTGTAACAACAATAATGTCACGAATTTGGAGAGGGTATTTTCGCAGAACTCATGAGTCTCAACGAGGCGCCACAAAAACGGTGCGCGAACAAAATCGTGTTGATATGAACATTGACTCTAATACGAGGCTGAGCCCTTTACTTTCGGAACTTTGCGAAGCAAAAGAATTTAAGATTGAAGCAAATGAAAACAATAACACTTCATACAAATTGAGCCGTCACAAATGGAAGGTAATTTTGCAAATTACACTTGACTCTTATTGAGAAGTACGCTTTCACTCGACAGACAAACAAAACACCTCAAAACTACATGGAAAATTAAAAATAATTTAATTCTACATTTGTTATGGTAAGCTAAGGGTCTCACCTTGATGAGTCTATTGGGTGGTCTACATAATTTTCATATACATAAACATTTTTATCATAGAATAGTAACCTTATTACCGGAAGAAAGCACTATACTAAAGTATGCATAAATGTACAGTTTGACGTAAAAACAGCAACCGGACATAGACGGATGGAGATATGAAACAATATCTATGAAATATATTTAATGTTGGAAACTGGACGTTATTTAAATGAGGTAAATGTTTACATCCGTTCGTTTAGAACTTTAAAACAATGGCAGACATATGCAGTCATGAGAGTGATGTCTGCATGAATAACTTTGCAAACAAAAATTTTGATGAAAGACGAAAAAAGTGCAATTACTACAGACGTTGCTGCTATTTTTCGTGCAAGAGATGGACAAACTTCAGGAGAAAGGAATTTGGTTGTTTTGCTAGATTTCGAGCAACGGGTTTACTAGTAATTAATAAATACTCTTAAAGCCTCAAAGATTTAATTAAAATACACTCTGATTAAGTTTTGATAAAACCATATTTTGATTATTTTAATCAAGTAAACATATAATTCAATTGTAGTTCATCGACTGTATCTTGTATCTCAATATTTTTACAATAAACGAACCGCTTGCTCAAAGTTCACGAATCTACATGTATGTTTGATTACCCAGAAAATTAAAATGATTTAAAATACACGTTTCAGAAAAGCACTACTTATGAAATCCGGAACAAGAGAAAATGGAGAAATTGAAATTGCATTATTAATGTATAAATTAACTGTAAATTAATTTCAGCTATGTCAAAAATGTAAACATTCCATTGATCAATTCTGGTTCAGCAACATTTTATCGTAGCTTAAAATCATCGTTCTTACGAAAATATAAATCAGTTGTTCTACAGTATAATTATGTTTCTACACCCAGGAAGTTCAAAAATAAATATACTAAAGTTTAGAAATTTCATCGTTCATCTGGTGAAATAAAACACGGAAAACTATGAAATGGCATTATTACTCTTATACAGGGTGTTTTTAACGCAACCCATTTTTAAGATTGAACAATGCATATAAAAATGAAATAAGTTTTTTTTATCTTCACATTTTATTCAGCCTATTATTTAAGTTTGATCACATTTAGTTTACATTATGTGGTCAAACAATCCGCCATTGGCATATGTACAAAGTTGTGCTCTCTCAATAAAATTCCTGAGCACGTGTTGCAAGGTACGTCTTTTCATTTCTTGAATTAAATTTATTATGTTTGTTTTGAGGTACTGAATATCCTGTGAATTGTTTCTGTAGGCCTTACTTCTTATGCATCTCCAAAGAAGGTTATATAGTGGGGTCAAGTGGGGGGGGGGGGGGGGGGGAATAATACTTTGCTGATAAAATAAAGTTTTGGGTTGCGTTAAAACGCACTGTATTTGATATATTTTTTGAGTAGATTATAGCAGCTCACTTGAACTTTTTATCTGTTATTTATCATTCAAAGGGTTTGTTAGATTTGAATAAGGAACCGTTAATGCAGCTCATTGGCGTGATTTGTTATCTAAAGGCCAATGTAGAATACGTGATGTCTAAAGGCGGCTCCACACATGCGTTATTCGGCGTGCACCGAATGTTCGATGTTCGGCGAACTATTTGTCTCGCTGTAGGACCGACAATGAACAAGCACTAATGTTTGCTACTTGCCAAATACATAAACACCCGTCCACACCACTCGTGATTCGGCGAGTCGCTGCTCGCTGCATGCCGAGTAACTGGAGTAACGCATGTGTGGAGCCGCCTTAAGACGCATGAGGCGCAGGTGGCGCGCTCTTTATCGTCCTTGCTCAGCGATGAAGGGTTCCTTATCATGTTTACGTAGGAAACGGCTGTGCTCTCGGACAGAGCGGGGCACCTTGCAGCAGTTTTGACTCTACAAATGTTATCAACTTCCGCATTAAATAAAAAATAGTAACTTTAAAAATGTCGTAAATTTCTAATTTTATTAAATCTATTCAATATGCGAGTCCCACAGTATCAAAACCAAAATCTCTTGTCACTGGCTGTGTTTGCGTTTATAGTTTAACTCGTAAATAACTGTTATGCCGTAACTTGTTTTGTTAGTGTCTGTAAAGAATTAAATCTTATTTAGTTATATAGCCAGTGCTAGGCGTTTGTTCAGACACACTGAGCTAGAACACTCAGTAGTGCACCCAGGAGGCAGAGACACTATTAGAATTGGTATTGACGGTGTACACATAACATGAGATATTGGCTGGGCGGGCAAGGGCTCGAAATCCCGGAGATAGGGGTTGGGTGGCAATAGAGGTTAATCAAGTAGAATAGAGCCTATAGAAAAGATATATGAAAGCACACATAAAGAGTTCAACCCTTTCTTATCAATATAATAAATGTTAACCTTAAAGTTAAGTGTGTTTCCCAATGATAAGTTATGGTACTGTCTAATCGTGACACTTCAGTTTTTTTTCGGTATGCTTTATAATAGTGCTTGATATACAGTATAAATATTAATTAGAATATCATTAAATAAGAATTAATTAAAAAAATAATAGAACATGATTTATGAGTAGTCTATTGAGCACATTAAAATTGTATGCCCAAACTTTAAAACAAAATCCTAGTGAAATAATAGGTTTTTATTAAACTGAAGAGTTCCAACTTTTAAAACTAAAAACCAAACCTTTAAACCACAATGACATTAAAATTATATTTTTCTATCATTCAGAAAAATTCAAATTGAATTATAGTTGATTTATAAAAAGACAGTGAGGACAAATGTGCCCCAAAGTACGTATTTACATACATCATTCATGAGCCCAAATGGTGCTTTTGTATCAATACTTCAACGGGTTTCATTAGTGAAATTTAGTTTAGCAATGTTGGTAATCCAATGAAGAACAATGAGTTTGCCGTGTGCCCAAAAGTCAGGACCATGAGCCCAAATGTCCCTCCTTGTTAATTTTCCATGAGCCCAAATAAGCTTTTGCATCGATTTAATAGGACTTTTGGGCTCAGACATTCGGGCTCATTTTAAGTGTCCAAAAGTGTGTTTGCGTCTCTAAATTACCCTAAATATCCTGATGCATCGGGATATATATATATATATATATATATATATATATATATATATATATATATATATATATATATATGTGTGTGTGTGTGTGTGTGTGTGTGTGTGTGTGTGTGTGTGTGTGTGTGTCTGTGAGCACGATAGCGCTCGCAAAAAAGGTCCGATTGGAATGAAATTTGGCACAGACGTGTAAAGTAGTAATTATTCGGACGAGTTCGTGAACCAGCCCGATCGGACAACCGGAAGGGGGGGGTTAAGGGGGATAAACCCCCAAAAAATGGTGTTTTTGAGTCTTTTACATAGAAAAATAAAATTTTTCGAATTTGTGTTGGCACCATTGAATTCAGCTCATAAATACAAACAATTTTGTATCTCTAATCATTGCTCTATGTCTATTGGTTACTGAGATATTGAAAGTGGTAAACACCGTACGTTGTCCCAGTGTGAACCTTGTGGGAAATAAGTAAAATTCTATATCTCGGTTATTTCTCAACATATCTTGATAAAACTTGGTAAATAGCTTCTTCTAGTTCAGATCTACTAAATATTGAATTAAAACCACCCAGTTTTAATATACCTGTAGCAGCAAACCTGCATACTCATTCCCCATATTATTCTTACGGAGCTTACAAAAACATGTCAAATCTTGCTATGATTGAAATATGTTGCTTTGCATTTGAAACTCACTGAGTATGCAGGTCTGCTGAAACGGGGGTATTTGTGTCTTAGGAACAGTGTAAAGACCTTTCATTGATGTGTTTTAAAATTAAAACCTTAAAATAATTCCATCACTTTCAATTTTAAAATGAATTATTATTTTAACCAATTGAGACTCAAAATTTTAAACCGCTTGTTAATACGCATCTAGAGTCTATACAGAAGATTTGCGTTAATTGTCATGGCCCATTTGAGAAAATAAGGTCAGTAGTCGATCAGTCGGCTAACCGTTTTGGCTATTGTATAGGCTACCATCTAGGTTCTATATAGTTAATTGATATGCTCAAACAGTTGCAACCCGTAGCAGCTTTGTTATTTACGATCTGAACAGTAGTCTAGATAAACCCTTCCAACAATGGGTTTTTTGAGTTTTTATACACATAAAAAAATCAATCTTTTGTCGGCACCAATAAATTCAGCTCGAAAAACAAACAATTTAGTAGCTTGAGTCATTGCTCTGTGTCCATTGGTTACTGAGATATTAAAAGTGGTAAACACAGTAGGTTGTTAGTAAGTAGGTTATCTTCTCTTATAATAATTCAGTTCAGTCCAGTCTTCAGATAACTAAATCTCCAGTTCTACCGGGCCGTTTTTATTAATTAATGGGTCGTTGGAAAGCTCTCTTCCTGTAGATTTGCAAATAATTATGAAAGTTAGTTTTTGTTGAGATTTATGGTGAAAAGTAAAAATACACGTTTCCCAGAAAAAAATACATTGACACGGGGTTTTTACATTTTTTAATTGGAGGCGAATTTTGGCTGCCTTTAGTGAGTATTTTCAAGAAATGCACAATAGTCATTTGAAGGAAATTTTATTCTCTTTCAGAATATCACCTTCCACTTCAACCGCTTTCCTCACCATTTAAAAGTTATTTGCAAAAAACCTAAGCAACCTCTAATTTTGTTGTGGTCAGAAAATTATGAATTAGAGATATATTTTATTAAACTTGGTACAACTAAATCTTCATTCGTGTATGTTTGCAAATAATTATTAAAATTGGATTTTTTTCAAGAATTCTTATGAAAAAGTAAAAACATATATTTTTTTATGAGATAAAATAAAAAACAGCTTGCTTTTTAAAAATTTCTATTTGTAGCCAAGTTTTGGCTGCCAGTTATCAGTATGCTCAAGGAATATTGAGATGCAAATCGTAGGAAATTTTATTCTCTTTCAGAATATCATCTTCCACTTTGGTCGATTTCTATTCCATTTAAAGGTTATTTGCAAAAAAGCTAGGAAACCTCCGAATTTATAGTGGGGAGAAAATATTGTGTTAGAGATTTTTTTTGTTAACTCTGTTCAATTAAATCTACAGTTCTACAGGACCGATTTTATTAATTAATAAGTCTTGGGAAGCTTTCTCCTTCTCATATTTGCAAATAATTAAGAGAAACTTTATTCTTCCAAGATTTATGGAGAAAAAGTTTAAATACCCACATGTTTTCTATGACAAATACCTAAAAAGAGGTTGTTCAAGTTTCTTTGCAGCCAGGTTTTGGCTGCCAGTTATAAGTATTTCAAAAAAAACAGATTGCAGTGTTTTTTGAGAATTTTTTTTCTCCTTCAGAATATCACCTTCCACTTTGGTAGATTTCTTCAGCATTTTAAAATTATAATTATAGTTTTTTGCAAAATGCTAAGCAACCTCCGAATTTATAGTGGTAAAAAATACTGAGTTGGAGATTTTTGCAAAACTTTTTACAGATAAATCTACAGTTCTACCAGAGAAATTTTAATAATTAACGGGTCGTTGGAAAGTTTTCTCCCTGTAGATTTACAAAGAATTTTGATAATATGATTTTTATAAGATTTATGATGAAAATGAAAAAATTTGTTAAAATGGGAAATACATTAACAGCTGATTATATCTGATCATGTTTTTTCAGAACAATTTTATTTTTGATAGAAAATCTAATTATTTTTCAGGTATTTCACAGGAAAAAAGCATACATATACTATTTTTCTAGAGACCGTTGTATTTAACCACGACGGGCTCTGGAGCTAGTAGGAAATAAGTAAATTTATATATCTCCCTTATATCTCAACATATTTTAATAATACTTGGTTTGTAGCTTCATCTTGATGAATCCAATGTATTGTAGTCAAAAATCCCCGAAAGGTCCATTTTTGTGGCCGCAAACCTGCATTTGGGTATTCCCCATGTCGTGCTTATAGGAAATGAAAAAGATCTATTAAGTGACCTAGATCTATTAGATCTTCTTTCAGTTAAGATCTATTAAACATTGAATTGAATTGACTGGGATTGCAGCGTGTCCTGTAATCCAGCTACTTGGAGGTCACAAATTGTGAATAGCTATGAGCTATAGCTTAAGGACGCGGTATTCCTTAGTGGGGATTAACGTCCGCACTATTGATTACTACTTTCGTAGGACCGCCTAGTCCAGTTTGGTTCCCGGATTAGTCCAGTTCGTAAAATTGTTAACCGGGAATTTGTGGTTCGGATCCCACGTTAAAATGTAGGTCCCTTACTTGCCATTGGCTGTAGGGCTACTAATTAACAGTCATGTTTAAGGAACAGTTGTAGTGTGTAACAAGACTACAAGATTGCGCCACAATCATCTTTCATACATCTGTCATTCATACTTGGCTTAAAATACCTACCTGGGTAAGTCGCCATTTCAAGAAATGTAATGTAATGTAAAATATCCAGTTTTTAACATACCTGTTCCAGCAAACCTGCTGGAAGAGTAACTTTTTTGCTTTTGAATAAATTCGCTGAGTATGCAGGTCCGCTGCAACCGGGCACTTGTTTTGATACGAAAGTCATAACTCCGAAAGGCACTGCTTCAACACTTTTTTTCGGAGGTCACTTAACAGGTCTAATTAGATTATATATTTAATATATTCACCTAGTTTGAATATAATCAAACTATTTTTACGAGAGTTATCTTCAATAAAAGAAAACAGTATAAATTTATACGTTAACAGCTGTACATGTATATGCATGTATAAAAGAATTAGAACGGATGATATTTTAGGGGTCTGGAGACATCAAAAGAAAAGTTATATTAGCCTTGGGCCTAGGTTTTACTACAACTCAAACGGAAAAGCATATTCCTTATAGGGTAGTAAAAAAATTTTCAATTTTCAATTTTCAGCGCTGCCTATAGACTTTGTCATAGAAATAAAAAAGTAGGCCTAGTGTATATTGTAGGAAATTTTATGTACTGTCTTTTTCGCAATTAATGTTTAACACATACAATTTTACGGTTTTTGAGTTATAAGCAAAAATACGTAAACAATAAGATTTTTCGCCTTATTTTACATTTTTGACAATATTCCATCACAAAATTTTATTAACAAACATCGGATTTGGATTCAGCGTCCCAAAAACATAAGAAATATCAAAAATCAAACTTAACCCAACACTTTCCCTTGAAGGGGTTTTTTGAAGACAATTTTACTGGATTATTAGTCTGTGAATTCTGCGCACATGTGGTTAATTACCGGGGAATGTTCAAACAGTTTTATGGTTAACTGCGCGATTACTTCACCTACAGCCTACCACGTACTTATTGTAGTGTTGATCGTACAGAAAACACAAAGTACATCTTTTGTCGTGCACCTTATATTAATTAATTTTAATATTATGTTCAATTTACAGGTACACTTGAAGGACTTGTGGACTTTGGGATGGTTGTGGTTGCGCTGGTCCATCATTCTGGTCGCTCTAATGGTTCGTATTACGTTATATTTATCCGTGGCACCCTGGCAGTCGACGAGGGCGGCTGGTGCCAAGCGGCTACGTGGCTACCGACCGCACTCGTGGCTGCTAAGGGGAATAGCCTGCAATTGTATTTTTTATGTTTCCTATTTTATTATATTGAATTTACAATTCCACCCCATTAGATTAGTCTCTAAAATACTAATTTAGACAAAAAATGTTATTTAAAGATTTTGTTTTAGGTGAGCTGAAGCTTTTAACGAGTATCTCATATGATATTGTTAGCAGTGATAATCGGCAATGAAGGAATTAAAACCTGTTAACAACGTAATTCTTTACAGGTTGTGGTAGCGCAAACTAAAAAAAAACCACAGCACACCTTTACATTTCTAAAATACATTATTGTAATGAAGAAATATTATGGTTATATCAGCACATCCTACTTCATACATATTGGAGTACGCTTGCATTATAAAATCACAAGAAACAGTGTAATTAATAAAATCACCATAACCGCAATGGGCCTTAAGCCAGGTTTGAAAAATGCCGACTATCGAAAAGAAACTTTAGGCCTGTGAGATGAGCTATATTTTTCGTTCCGCCATTCTGTTCATTATACAGGGTGTTTTTTTAAAAACGCAACCCATTTTTAAAATTGAATAATGCACATATAAAGATAAAATCAGTATTGTTTTGGTTATCCTTGCATTTTATACAACATATTATTTTTGATCACATTTAGCTTAAATTATGTGTTCAAACAATCCGCCATTGACATATATACAAAGTTGCGTTCTCTCCATAAAATTCCTGAACATGTTTTGCAAAGCGCCTCTTTGAAATTCTTGTAATTCTTTTGATTTGTTTGTTTTGAGGTGATGAATATCTTGTGAATTGTTTTCAAAGGCCTTACTTTTTATGTATTCCAAAAAGAAAACAATATGATGGGGTCGAAACCGGGGATCTTGGGAGGAATAATCATTCACTGATAAAATAAAGTTTTGGGTTGCGTAAAAAAACACCTTGTATAACACTATACTTAAAAAAAACATTTTACAAATTGTTTTCCTTTACAAGATTTATTCCATATATATGCAATGTTGGGTTAGTATACATTGATATATGCCTTCATCTTGCATTTACTACTTAATACAATCGGCTGTTTTTCTGTGTAATTTGTTTTAGTGTTATATTTTGATAACAAATTGTAATTATTAAGTATATAATAACAATAACTGTATAATGAACCCATTGAAACATCGAATGGTAAAATTAGCAAGTTCCACGACCAACAATAACGCAACGATGAATTACAATCTATACAAATGATCAATCATTACTCTCGATACAATCGATAACACTATCGATGCCGACATTCACACGAGTAAAAATGAACATCAACAGCTGACGTCCTCGACATCAGCTGATTCTTCTTAGCGCATTAGGGTAGAGGAGAGCTTCTTTAGGCCTCGGGTACGACACAAGCGACAGGCGGCGAGCGATAACTTACCTCTGGTCAAAATTCGAATAATTTTAAACCACCGTTCAAAAAACTGTATTTCTATTATTATATTACTAAATAATCTCCCTCATGTTTCCAGGGGGAATATTTAGTAGTTGTCGCTATATCTTCAGTTAGATTCTAACCTCAAACACTGCAACAATGCATGAACGTAGATGGTGAGCGACAAGCGACGCGAAAAACATTTTCGAACCTGACCGGCGACAAAAACGACAATGAGAGACACCACTGAATATCGCTCGCCGCTTGGGACAATCATGGCAGCTGCATTCGAAATTAACAGCTGGCAAATGAGTGTTACCCGAAATTCGAGTGTTGTCGCTCGTCGCTCGTCGCTCGTATCGTACCCGAGGCCTTAGCCTTACAAAACATGTAATGAAAACTGCCTTTTCGCTGCGGTATAGCAAAATTATATAATTTAAATGTTTGATACTTTTACTTTTATTATAAGAAGCAGTACCTGTACTGCCTGAGTATTATATGCTTTGATTAAGATTTGGTTCTAAAAGGTGCTCTGTTGGAGAGGTTTTTGTTTCATTAAATTTGTTTTTTCAATGCCAGTGGCAGCGGTCCAACCAGGGCCGTGTTACTATCAATTGACTTCGCTCGGTAAAAGTTGTTTTATCTTTACGTAGCCCATTGCTTTTATAAGCTTAAAATAAAATAAACCTATAATAAATGTTATTTCCCACTTTTCACATTTTATATCTGTGTACGAAACAACCTGTAAATAACCAGATGTAACCAGCCGATTTAAGTGGATACGGACGGCTCTCCCTTGGCTCCTTGCACCAGAAACATATGCATTTTCCCCCTACCTAACCACTTTGATTTTATTGAGCACCTATATATGGATTTCTCCTTCTGGCCGTGTTGAGATGATTGCCAATATTTGTGGATACAACTGTGTAATTTTCTAAACCAAAGTACAATTAATTTACAGCAGTTATGCCCTATGGGGTGCTCTGAAGGTGGAATTTACATAAAATAATAGTATTATAAAAATACTTTACGAAGATCGATGTCCTTACCGAGTTCATCAACGCCCTGAAAGATAATGTTGAAGAGAATAATACCTTGAAGTGACTCCGGAGTGTTCTCGGTCTCCCGTTTTTTTAATTTTAAGGGGCAAGTACGTCGTTTGTAAAATATTTAATGCCCGAATCACCCATTGATGCCAAAGTGAGACGATTCGCTGACTTTCTTGTGGATACAAATATGGAAGATGGAGTTATTTTTCCACCTAAATTTGGGTATATTTTCAAAATCTGACATTTACAATCACGCATGTGAATCTTTTCACGCCTATTTCAGTAGACAATTTAAACACTCCCAACAAAATGTGTTCACCCTTACTAGGGAGCTGCTAAATACGCAACTTTCGATTGTACAATGAATGATTAACATTGCACTGGAAAAGCCACGGAGACTTTCTGGAAAGCCTGTAAAAAGGCCGTAAAGAACTCAAACGTACCAAAGAAAACTATTTCAATGGTGCGCTGTACCGAAAAGTTTTTCTCTCGATTTCTTGCAAGAAATACAGGAATTAGTTTATCTTTGGTGACCGAAACTGAATTTCATGTGAGAAATAATTGTATTATTATTCAATAGCTTTAGAGTTTTGTAAAACAATCAATCCGGTCATAATTTCGTGCTGCGTGAAATTATACAGCAGATATATCACTAGTAAATAAGACTAGGTAAAGTGCTTTAAACGAGTACAGTCATGACTAAAATTAAAATTATTCATTTTAACACGGCCAGAGGGAGCAATACGTACATTGGTGCTCGTTAAAATCAGACCGTTTTGTCAGGGGAGCGTTATGCTGCTGACGTCACCTGCTACGGGGGAGCAGTCCGCATTCAGCCGAAAACTTTCACTTTCAACATACTTGCCAAAGAGTATAGCTAAAATACCAAGTGTCTCACCTAAAGTGAAACAATAGGTAACTTTTTAATTATAAATCTGACAAAGAACTTCTTATGGGGAACTTCCCTCTATTTTTAAATCTGCTTTTTGGAGTCACTTCAAAATTTGTAAATATGGCCGCGATTTTCCAATATGGTGGACTACTTTGATTTTTCTTATAGAACACCCTGAATTATTTATTTTCGCGAATTTTCCCCATAGGGAAGAAACTATTACCGTAGGTCTCATGGTAAGACCTAAGCCCAAGACCATGATAACTTTTCGTTTTGGGGCCCCCAGAAGCAAAAAACACCATTCGTTCAAATTTCTAGATATATGTATATTTATGTCTGTAAGCACGATAGCGCTCGCAAAAGTGCTCCAATCGGAATGAAATTTGACACAGGTGTGTAAAGTAGTAATTATTCGGATGAGTTCGAAAACCAGCCCGATGGGACCACTGGAAGGGGGGGGGTAAATGGGGGTAAGCCCCCAAAAAATGGGTTTTTTGGGTTTTTCACATAGAAAAATAAAAATAATCCAATTTTGTTTGGCACCATTGAATTCAGCTCGAATAAACAAACAATTTAGTACTGTGAATCATAGCTCTATGTCCATTGGTTACCGAGATATTTAAAGTGGTAAACACAGAACCTAAATACGTTTTAGCTCAATTGTTTCTAAAGTAATTAACGACAACGACACTCTCACGCACGGGCAGTAGCCTATGTTAGGGACATTTCATATTTTAATGGTCATTTTTAGCGATTTTTTCCTACAGGGAAGAAGCTATTACCGTAGGTCTCATGGTAAGACCTAAGCCCGAGACCATGATAACTTTTCGTTTTGGGGCCACCAGAAGGAAAAAACACCATCCGTTCGAATATATATATATATATATATATATATATATATATGTGTGTGTGTGTGTGTGTGTGTGTGTGTGTCTGTGTGTCTGTAAGCACGATAGCGGCCGTAAATACGATCCGATCTTAATGAAATTTGGTACAGACATGTAAAGTGGTAATCAATTGGACAAGTTCGTAAACCATCGGACCATCGGAAGGGGGGGTTAAGGGGGATAAACCCCTCAAAAATGGGTTTTTTGAGTTTTTTACATAGTAAAATAAAATTAATCGCTTATTTCTCAACATGTCTTAATAAAACTTGGTTTGGGGCTTAATCTAGACTAGAGATCGCCAGTGGTTGAAAATTCGACCAATTTTCAAAGTGACAAATAGGGATAGCTAATTTTATAAATAATCCCCGCATAACCCAATGCGTTTCTAAATACATTTCATATAGTACATATTTTCCACGTAAACCCATAATATACCAAACTGGGGGCCCAAAAACAAAAGAGAAAGACTCAGTCCTTGACTAATTATTTTACTTCATTTCTGGCTTATGGCATGGTTTTTAGTAATTAGTATTTTATTAAGATAATGACTATTTCATTAAGAACTCATGTATATTTTTTAAAGAATAATTACTGAATCAGAGGAAAGTAAAACTTCAGTCATCAAATCAGTTTATCCTGTACACCCCTTACCACAGTTCTCTCCCTCCCTCCATTAATTCCTCACTCTCTACTTCCGACCTTCTTTCCACTTTTCCCTCCTTTTCTCCTTCATTCTCTTCTTACCATCTCTCCTCCCTTCTTTCCTACCATTTTGAACTTTTTCTTTCCTTCCCTCTCCCCCTACTATTATCACTAAAATGTAATATATATATTACCCATTATCCACCAATAAAAACAAAATTTGAATATAATGTGTCCACTTATACTCCGGTTGCCAAGCCCGGTGACAGGATTTTCGGGCCCCTGTGCAATTGAGAAACCCACCTTTTTTTACTCATCTCGATTCTGGGCCCCATTTTTACTAATCTCGCGTGGATCTGGGCCCCCCGTGAATCCAGGCCCCTGTGCATTTGCCCCCCCCCCCGTCGCCGGCCCTGCCGGTTGCAAGTCAGTTAGTACATTGGATGGTAGAAACTTAATGTACTTTTTTCTTCCCTTTTTATCAGAAACTTTTTATCTCTTAATCTTATTTAAGCAAGTAAACTTTATTTTTCCATATATATGTAAAATTGAACACGTTTGAGTATGGTATCCCTAATCTTCTCTAAGTAGTCCTGATTTCAATCAAATTCTATATTTCCACTCCATGCCCCAATTAACTGTGGCTTAATGTTTCTACATCAAATCTTTACTCTACGAAAAATAGCATGTGATAACAGCTACATATGATGCTAACTTTGTTTACATTTGGTTGTTATAATCACCAAAACAGCAACTCATAAGGCTAATGTTAATTTTTTTGAAATTTTAAATTGAATTTTCTACATTTCTAAAAGACTAATATAAATTTCAATGGGATTCTGCACACCTACAGGAAAATACAATTCTATCGGTGTGCTTAGATTTTTGCTACGTTGCACACAGGCTGAGAGAAAAGGAGCACAAAAACCTTATGGAAAAAATGCTTGTCTATTAATATAAAGATGAGATCTAATGTATATAAGTCTAAAATACCCGAAATTTTCATTTTTGTGGCAGCAAACCTGCATACTCATTCACCATGTTATCCTTATGGGAAATAAAAAAATGCTCTATCTTCCTTATTTTTAACATTGCTTGATAAAACATGGTATGTGGCTTCTAGTTAAGATCTACTAAATAATGAATTAAAACCAACCAGTTTTAACACACCTGTTGCAGCAAACCTGTATACTCATTCCCCATGTTATTCTTATGGAGATTACAAAAACGTGTCAAATTTCGCTATGTTGGATTTAATTAAGCTCTTTTGCATTAGAAATTCGCAGAGTATGCAGGTCTGCTGCAACGGGGGTATTTTTTAATCATTTATTTTGTTTGCTAAAAGTATTAGGTTAAAGAAAATACCCCCGTTGCAGCAGACCTGCATACTCAGCGAATTTCAAATGCAAAAGAACATATTTCAATCCAACATAGCGAGATTTGACATGGTTTTGTAATCTATATAAGAATAACGTGGGGAGTGAGTATGCAGGTTTGCTGAACAGATATGTTAAACCTGGTTAGTTTTAATTCTTTATTTAGTATATCTTAACTAGAAGAAGCCATATACCAAGTTTTATTATGATATGTTCAAAAATAAGGCAGATATAGAATTTTTATATTTCCCATAAGGATAACATGGGGAATGATTATGCAGGTTTGCTGCCACAGAAATGGAAATTTTGGGGATTTTAAATACATTAGATCTCATCTTAATTAAGATATGTTGAGAAATGAGCGAAATATAGAATTTTACTTATTCCCCATAAGGTTAACATTGGGACAACGTACTGTGTTTACCACTTTCAATATCTCAGTAACCAATAGACATAGAGCAATGATTAGAGATACAAAATTGTTTGTATTTTTGAGCTGAATTCAATGATGCCAACACAAATTCGAAAAATTTTATTTTTCTTGTAAAAACCCCAAAAAACACATTTTTGGGGGGGCTACTCCCCCTTTACCACCCTTCCGATGGTCCGATCGGGCTGGTTTACGAACTTGTCCAATCGATTACCACTTTACTTGTCTGTACCAAATTTCATTAAGATCGGACCATATTTACGGCCACTATCGTGCTCACAGACACACAGACACACACACACACACACACACACACACACACACACACACACACACACACACACACACACACACACACACACACACACACACACACACACTCACACACACACACATATATATATAGATGGATATATATATATATATATGACGGGGAGTAGGGTTCTAAATATGTAGATAAATATGTAGATTTAAGAAATGTAGATTTCAGGGAGGAAGGTGGTTGAGAAAGAGGCGGATGTATATTGTAGGAAGCGTGCTGGAGGTGTTGTGATAACAACGCTGAGGCTATTGCTCTGAGGGCAAGGCCGTCGGTAGTATACGGTTGATAAATGGGGCAGACTTCCTGGTATCGGGGTCAGTGGGCCACCGGACCTGCAGGAGGGGTCAGGTGAGTAACTGTATTGAGGGGGTCTTGATAGGGTTAGGCTCTATCGGGACTTAGGCCGTTTTCGGGGCTCTAAATTGGTAGGATCGTAATAGTGGGGCTGAAAGTTTACTATTGGGAGTAAAGTCTTTTTGGGTAAAGTTCTTATTGGTTACAGTTTCGGGATAACGAATTAGTCTGGGATTCATTAATCTGGTTTTAAAGTGATCCATACCGTAGCTGCCTCCAGGACGTTACCCTGTGTAGTTGGAATGATAAAATTGTTGTTACTAGACGAGTAAGTAAGGTTACCCAACAGAGAGGGAAGTTAGGCTAGTCACCCAGAGAAATAGGGGTTAAAGAGTTAGAAATTAGATTATTGGTGAAACAAGGTTTTGAGAATAAAGAAAGATTTGTCTGGAAATTCAAATGTGTAATGTCTTTATTGAGGAGGCCAACCCTGAAGTGTTAGTCATTTAAGAGAGGTTTAGCTACGCTCCCAAGGGTGGTCGGGTGTGTTACTCGAGGCGCTGTTGTGTACAGGCGGGGTTTCACACGTCACAAAGGTTGTGGAAGCGCCGGATATTTGTACAATTTTACAAAGTGTTCCGATCCAGGTACTCTCACATATTGGCAGTATATTGTTCAGTGGTAAAATTACTTTTCAAACGGTAAGTTGATCTTAGTAAACGATGAAACAGTGTTGGCTTCCACAGAAAGGAGTTTTAGTGCTAGGTAGACTTATTGATGCGGTAGTATGATTGTGCTTTGATCACTCACGGTTGCTCAAGTCGTAGTGTTTGTGCGAGGTTAGCTGTTTAAGTCGGCCGAGTTTAGACATATTGTACCAGATCAACGTTCTGTTTGCCTACATTGTTTGCCTACATATGACTTTGCACATTTTTATTTCTGAATAGTGTTAGATAGTAGTTTTCTTGGGGAAAATGTGTATAACTTTAGATAATGGAACTAAATTTAACGTTGACGGAAATTAAGGGTCTGACTAAAGAACAAGCTAAGGAGTGGTTTGTAAAATTGAAAATTCCAGTTCCTAGAAACGCAGACACAGAATTTTTAAGGTCTAGTTTAAGATTAATTAAGTTAGGGCAGCAGCCGGGACAAGAAAATCAGTTTTATAACGATATTACTAGGTGGAATAGGAGGGCTAGCCAAATTCAAGATCAGTTTGGGGGGCCTAGTCGATTAGAAAATCAGTACGAAAACGAGGATCACGATTACGAGGAAATTGATGATTTTAGTTCCACGGAACACTCCAGTATCCCACAGGGTAGTGTTGACAGTGACGGCTTAAGTGGTCTTGTAGAAGAAGTTAGAATGGCTTTACAAGATCAACAAAAAATGCCTTTTTTCAATCCGGGTAATTTTTCTGGTTCACCAACTGAATCGGTAGTTGCATTTTTAAACAGATATGAAAGGGCGGCCTCTGTAAGTGCGTGGAGTGAGGAAAAAAAGAAAACGTACTTCCCGATTTATTTGTCAGGCGCGGCCTTGGATATTTTCGAAAGTTTGGAAAGGAAGAATCAGGCCATTGATTGGCAGGCGGTAAAACGAGAGTTCACCACGTTTTTTTCTCCGGTTGAGTCGAAAGAAATATTTTTGGCTAAATTAAATACTCGGGTACAACTCCCAACGGAATCGGTGATACAATATTTAGCCGATGTTGAGAAATTGTGCGCTAGCGTGGACGAGACAATGACTGAAACTAGGATTTGCGGTCACATACTGAAAGGGTTAAATCCGGCATTGCTACAACAGATCTCGATGTTAGACAATTCCACATTAGAAAAATTAAAGGAAAACATTTCGAAATACGAGATGTCGTCATTTTTGATGAGGCAAAGGTTAGGTTTGGAAGGGGTAGCAAGCAATCCGAATCCTCCAACCAACCAAGGCTTGGAGAAAAAGCTAGACTCGTTAACGCAACCACTGGTACAGCAGTTACAGATATCAAACTCACCGGGAAGAGAAGGAGTCGGCGATAGGCGAGGAGAAGATAGGGGGCGTAACCTCTACGAGAGGGGACGAGACTTTTCTAGGAACAGAGATTGGTCCCGGGGAAGAGAGAGGGATTTCTCAGGACGCAGGGATTGGTCTCGGGGGCGAGTACGAGATACGAGCAGAGAGAGAGATTGGTCCCGAGACAGGATGAGGACGCCAGACAGAGGCGAATCGCGCTTCTCAGGGAGAAGGATATACAGGGATGATAGGAGCGGCAGCCGTGGGGAGAGCCGAGACTATACCAGGGGCGGTGCCAGCCGTGACTATAATCGAGGGGGATAAGATCGGGATGGCGATCGAGGAGATGGAAACCGGAGTTATGGTAGACGGGAGGATAGCCGGGAGAGACGTGTTAGGTTTGAGGATAACACCAGAAATAGGGGTTGCTTCTCGTGTGGTTCCACGGGCCATTTCGCTCGAGAATGCGATCAAAAAAACTAGATTGGCTGGGAGGGGATGTACAACCCTCCCAGGGTATAGATAGTGAAGAAGTAAATAGTATCGTCTGTGTTTCCAAACCGTCTATCAGCGAACAAAGAAGTCTTCAGCTTAGCTGGATTAGGGAAATGTACGCGTTGAGTAGGTCGACGAAACCAGACAGTAAACAGTCAACTGTACAAGGTCGTAACTGTTGTGATGAGCTAGCATTGGTCAACGCACGCGGCGACCTGGACATGGGATCAGCGGAAATTCAAGACTCGCACGCAGCTGAGGTTGTAAATAGCGGATCTTTCAGTAACACTAAATTGGCATTACATGAAAATGTTTTTTTAGAAAATAAGGAAGTAAAATTTTCTCTCGATTCTGGAGCTAACGTCTGTTTGATAGATAGTTCACTTTTAGGTGAGGGAATGGAGTTATCCCCCGGAAACATTTTACTAAAGGCTGCAAACAAATCAGTCTTAGACATGTTGGGAAGCACTGAAATAATGCTATCCATTGGCAATGTTAGTTTCAAGCAAAAAGTGTATGTAGTATCCAATCTGAGTTGTGAGGTTTTGCTAGGCAATGATTTTTTACTAAAGTATAATGTTGTTTTAAATTATGCACGGGGCGAAATTGAGTTTGGGAATGACAATTTTAAGTTAACCATAGAAATGGACAAAGACTGGCTACTTAGTTTTGATGTAATAAAGTTTCAAAACAAGATGTTTTTACCGTAGAGGATGTTAGAGTTCCTCCACACGGCGAGGTGGTAATTCCGGTGGCAGTAAATAGTTGCCTAGGGGAAGATTTGCCTTACGATTTTAGTGATAAGGATATGGTGATGAGAAAAGGACTCCACTGCACGGCGGTCAGCTCATTAACTCCACCGATGATCTCGGTGACTATAGTCTATCCACCCGGCCATGATACCCAGGCGATTAAGCGTCTTCTCGGAACTCGACTCACCCTCCCGACCTGCTCGCCGGGCCGACCGGTGGCAAACAATGACTCACCTACTGGCGCTGTCCCACAGTACTAAAAATTTTTTTCATTTCAAATTAAAATTTGAAATTATCAACTTTTTTTAATTCTAGTTAAAATTCTAAAGAAATTCAGCTAAAATGCGACTAAATTACCTCATATTCACGGTAAGTACGTCACCAGTTTTTACCGACCTTCATACCGTGAATATGAGGCATTTTAGTCGCATTTTAGCTCATTTTCTCTAGAATTTTACGTAGAATTCAACCCCTATTTCTGGTGTTATCCTCAAACCTAACACGTCCCTTCCCGCTATCCTCCCGTCTACCATAACTCCGGTTTCCATCTCCTCGATCGCCATCCCGATCATATCCCCCTCGATTATAGTCACGGCTGGCACCGCCCCTGGTATAGTCTCGGCTCTCCCCACGGCTACCGCTCCTATCATCCCTGTATATCCTCCTCCCTGAGAAGCGCGATTCGCCTCTGTCTGGCGTCCTCCTCCTGTCTCGGGACCAATCTCTCTCTCTGCTCGTATCCCGTACTCGCCCCCGAGACCAATCTCTGCGTCCTGAGAAATCCCTCTCTCTTCCCCGGGACCAATCTCTGTTCCTAGAAAAGTCTCGTCCCCTCTCGTAGAGGTTACGCCCCCTCCCCCTATCTTCTCCTCGCCTATCGCCGACTCCTTCTCTTCCCGGTGAGTTTGCTATCTGTAACTGCTGTACCAGTAGTTGCGTTAACGAGTCTAGCTTTTTCTCCAAGCCTTGGTTGGTTGGAGGATTCGGATTGCTTGCTACCCCTTCCAAACCTAACCTTTGCCTCATCAAAAATGACGACATCTCGTATTTCGAAATGTTTTCCCTTAATTTTTCTAATGTGGAATTGTCTAACATCGAGATCTGTTGTAGCAATGCCGGATTTAACCCTTTCAGTATGTGACCGCAAATCCTAGTTTCAGTCATTGTCTCGTCCACGCTAGCGCACAATTTCTCAACATCGGCTAAATATTGTATCACCGATTCCGTTGGGAGTTGTACCCGAGTATTTAATTTAGCCAAAAATATTTCTTTCGACTCAACCGGAGAAAAAAACTTGGTGAACTCTCGTTTTACCGCCTGCCAATCAATGGCCTGATTCTTCCTTTCCAAACTTTCGAAAATATCCAAGGCCGCGCCTGACAAATAAATCGGGAAGTACGTTTTCTTTTTTTCCTCACTCCACGCACTTACAGAGGCCGCCCTTTCATATCTGTTTAAAAATGCAACTACCGATTCAGTTGGTGAACCAGAAAAATTACCCGGATTGAAAAAAGGCATTTTTTGTTGATCTTGTAAAGCCATTCTAACTTCTTCTACAAGACCACTTAAGCCGTCACTGTCAACACTACCCTGTGGGATACTGGAGTGTTCCGTGGAACTAAAATCATCAATTTCCTCGTAATCGTGATCCTCGTTTTCGTACTGATTTTCTAATCGACTAGGCCCCCCAAACTGATCTTGAATTTGGCTAGCCCTCCTATTCCACCTAGTAATATCGTTATAAAACTGATTTTCTTGTCCCGGCTGCTGCCCTAACTTAATTAATCTTAAACTAGACCTTAAAAATTCTGTGCCTGCGTTTCTAGGAACTGGAATTTTCAATTTAACAAACCACTCCTTAGCTTGTTCTTTAGTCAGACCCTTAATTTCCGTCAACGTTAAATTTAGTTCCATTATCTAAAGTTATACACATTTCCCCCAAGAAAACTACTATCTAACACTATTCTGAAATAAAAATGTGCAAAGTCATATGTAGGCAAACAATGTAGGCAAACAGAACGTTGATCTGGTACAATATGTCTAAACTCGGCCGACTTAAACAGCTAACCTCGCACAAACACTACGACTTGAGCAACCGTGAGTGATCAAAGCACAATCATACTTCCGCATCAATATGTCTACCTAGCACTAAAACTCCTTTCTGTGGAAGCCAACACTGTTTCATCGTTTACTAAGATCAACTTACCGTTTGAAAAGTAATTTTACCACTGAACAATTTACTGCCAATATGTGAGAGTACCTGGATCGGAACACTTTGTAAAATTGTACAAATACCCGGCGCTTCCACCACCTTTGTGACGTGTGAAACCCCGCCTGTACACAACAGCGCCTCGAGTAACACACCCGACCACAACCCTTGGGAGCGTAGCTAAACCTCTCTTAAATGACTAACACTTCAGTGTTGGCCTCCTCAATAAAGACATTACACATTTGAATTTCCAGACAAATCTTTCTTTATTCTCAAAACCTTGTTTCACCAATAATCTAATTTCTAACTCTTTAACCCCTATTTCTCTGGGTGACTAGCCTAACTTCCCTCTCTGTTGGGTAACCTTACTTACTCGTCTAGTAACAACAATTTTATCATTCCAACTACACAGGGTAACGTCCTGGAGGCAGCTACGGTATGGATCACTTTAAAACCAGATTAATGAATCCCAGACTAATTCGTTATCCCGAAACTGTAACCAATAAGAACTTTACCCAAAAAGACTTTACTCCCAATAGTAAACTTTCAGCCCCACTATTACGATCCTACCAATTTAGAGCCCCGAAAACGGCCTAAGTCCCGATAGAGCCTAACCCTATCAAGACCCCCTCAATACAGTTACTCACCTGACCCCTCCTGCAGGTCCGGTGGCCCACTGACCCCGATACCAGGAAGTCTGCCCCATTTATCAACCGTATACTACCGACGGCCTTGCCCTCAGAGCAATAGCCTCAGCGTTGTTATCACAACACTTCCAGCACGCTTCCTACAATATACATCCGCCTCTTTCTCAACCACCTTCCTCCCTGAAATCTACATTTCTTATATCTACATATTTATCTACATATTTAGAACCCTCTTCCCCGTCACATATAAATTCGAACGAATGGTGTTTTTTGCTTCTGGTGGCCCCAAAACGAAAATTTATCATGGTCTCGGGCTTAGGTCTTACCATGAGACCTACGGTAATAGCTTCTTCCCTATAGGGGAAATTCGCTAAAATGGCATGTAAACAAAAGAAAAATTGTAAAGTAGACAAAATGACTTCCATGTATATTTTGTACCAATTATTTTTTGAAATAAAGCTGCTTTGATTTGATTTGATATCAGTACGTTGTCCCTATGTTAACCTTATGGGAAATAAGTAAAATTCTATATCTCGCTTATTTCGCAGCATATCTTAATAAAACTTGGTTCGTGGCTCCATTTAGATGAGATCTAATGCATTTTAGTCTAAAATCCCCGATATTTCCATTTTTATGGCAGCAACGAGCATCCTGCTGCGTTCGAACGAGTATTTTTGCACGCTTTCTTTTGAATGTATATTGATTTTACTTGATGTGACACTTCATTTAAATTATTTATTTATGCACTTGAAATTCGCTGAGTATGCAGGACTGCTGCAACGGGGGTATAGTTTTTATTTATTTTTATTTTTAACCGCAATTTTTAATTTAATTTAATTTTTAATTTAATAATTTTTTTATTTAGCTTTATTTAATTTTTTAGTTGCTAGACTCAAACTTTTGTTTTTTTAATGTTTGTAGCTTTAGAACTGATCACACTACTGGAATTGTGATCAGGTAATTTCCAAGTTTTTATCTTGTTTATGTAATGTCAATGTCCTTAATTGAGGAAATAAATAATTTATTCATTTATTCATTATATAGTGCTTTTGAATTTTACGCTTAGTTTTAGGAACTTTTGTTCTTTCTCATTCTGTCCTAAATCTAATGATTCAGGAGATATGAGCAGTTAAAGTTTTGATTTTACCCATTTAAAGTGCATTGTGTCCATTTAAATGTGCCTTCCGATATGTTCCTTAGAAGTAAACGCATATTCAAAATAATACATTTCCATAAGTGAATCTTGACTAAAAATTATTTTATGATTTAATCACAAATAAAACAATATTTTGAGGCACTTTTATTCTTCGGCATGTCATAGTCATACTCAGTCATAGTCATTTGTTACGTCTTTAAACAATTATTGTGATAGACATCGTCAATAAAAGTTATGACTAAAATTAAATGTACAAATAGGGTACAGCAAGTAGCTAAGTAATGCATGTTTTATTTAATCCAACGGTTTTCGATATACAATCTACCAAAAATTTCTCAAAACATATTAAATAGGAAAAATCAAGCTTTAACTGCCCATACCTACTTAAACATTGGTTTGTAAAGAATAAGAAAGAATAAAAAGTTCCTAAAATTAAACATAAAAACGCCATAAAGTACAGGGAAAAAATCCAGGGAAAAGTACATAAAGTACAGGGAAGTGGGGGGCCTTAGGAAAAATCAAAGTTGTCCACCATATTAGAAAATGGCGGCCATATTTTTAAATTTCGAAGAGACTCAAAAAAGCAGCTCTAAAAATAAAGGGAAGTCCCCCGCAAGGAGTTCTTTGTTAGATTTATAATAAAAGAGTTAGGTATTTGTTCACTTTAGGCGAGACACCCGTTATATCATGTTATAACTTTTCCTACCACTGCATGGAAACAATCACATTGCCACACCTGTAAACAGTACGCAAAATTGTCCATTTCCGCTTTCATTTCATTCCCGCTCGCTAAATCAGGGCTATTTGTTAGGTTAAGGTGGCGCGCAAGAGAGATAACTATGATGTCAAACCCCACGGACCAGTTTCTATTGGCCAGATATCCCATGACACTCACCGTATTCTAAATTCTAGTTGAATTGTTCTAAATCAGCTGATTTTATTGTCACCGTTTCTATCTCAACTTCCGGTTCGTTCCAATAGAATAAGCAAACACAACCTCAATGAACTTTTGTGTACAGGTTAGTTAATGAGTTAAACAGTCTACGTACTGGTGGGAGGAAAAATCTTGTGTGTATTACGAGCACAAAAAGTCATTGCCGATCTCGAAATATTTGGCCGCACTCAGGTAACGCTACAATTGTCGAGCGGCAATAACGTACTTTGCGCTCTTAATACACAAATAGCTATTTCCATGTCTCATTGTACCCCTTACTTTATTCACAGTCGACGCTCGGCGGAGGGGTGAGCGCCTGCGCTGGCCTCGGTTGTGGGCATGAAGAGTTGTTCAGCTGTTTTGGAGTCACCTCACAGCAAAGTAAGTATCCAGGGTGTTAAAAATATCCCGGACCGGGATTACAGGTTTTAGTTGAATAATTTTGCATATTTGATTCAACTTAATTGAACAAAACATTTTTTAGATGCACTCGTAATCATCCGCGCTTTTGTTTGTTATAATTCTGGTGAAGTGAAATGTTATATGGGGACCCGAACTCCTTTTGGGTAAAATTACGCTCTGGTGTTGTGTGACATTGGGATCTAAAAACGTCTGTTTTTTTACACGAAACTTATTGTGATGCTGATACTTGTTTGAAAACCATGGGCTAGATATTAAAATTCGGTGGACCTAAAAGCCAGTTTTATATGATTATTATAGTTTTTATAGATGGGTATGTCGTATTATAATTAAGAGGGATTGGTTTGATTAAACTTTTCTTTTTTTGTACAATTTTCATAAAATTTACGGTTTTTAAGATATTAAGTTTTAAAATATAAAAATGGCTGTCATTTTTAAATAGTACAAAGTAGAAACTAGATATTCCGTACCAAAACAGGTCCTATTAGTCAATATACAGTATACGGACAAAGTTTGAAGTTGATATCTTCAGTGGTTTCAAAATAATGTTGAAAACACATGACATACATATCGACAGTTGGATAACCGAGCATTTAGACCCACGTTTATAGGAACTTTTTTCTTAGTTTTGATGTAAGTAACCATATCCTAGAGTCCTGAAGGGTTTTTTGTAAACACCCATAGATATATTAGGTTAAACCTACGATAAAGAAAATCGTATACAAAATATTAATACATTTATTTATTTGGTCGAATAACATCAGACCTAGAATTAATACAACTATGAAGCGGGAGAGGGAGGGTAGTTGGTATTCTTATCATTTGCCAACGACAGGCCAGCCCCACGAAGGCAGACGTGTAGACTAACTGTTGCGGTTGTTGGTTGGAGGTGGTAGGTTGTTGGAAATACTTAAAATATGGAATCAGGCCAAGGCCGGAATATGAATCTATGGTAAGGTGGTCCTGCATTTTCAGGAAAGGATTGGTCTGAGCAAGTATTACTGAAACTGTGAAGGGGGTAGGATAATTAAATCTAAGTGGAAGGTTTGCCCTGAGGCCGATCGTACCCATTGCCATATATTCACTTTAAGCCAGCTTTGATGAACGATAATTTAGTAATTAACACTATGTACAACCATAATGCCACTATCTAGCATGTATGTGGTTCAGAATAACTAACTGTCAGAATAAAAGCATAGCGGTCTAACCACTGATTATTATAATTGTGAATAAAGGTTTGATGTACTATTGAATTAAGTAATGGTTGGCAAGCGAGATCTGTGCAATAATATTTATTTTAATACCTAATGAAAGCTACATTGGTAATATTTCACAAGTCGCTTCGCAAGGAAGCGATACGGGCAGAACAACATCTTGAAACCCTCAACTGGAAATTTCCCCCCGGCACCCCGAAACCAAGCTAACTAAATCATAATAGTTGGTTTTAAACCAATTTAGAGAAAATTGTCCAAATACTTAGAATAGTAAGACTAAATTACTTACATCAACCGTCAGAACAGCTCAAAGAATACTGTCGTCGGCAGTATTTTTTGAGCTGTTCTGACGGTTGATGTAAGTAATTTAGTCTTACTATTTAAATCGCACAGCTCAGGGGCTAAAAGATGGATATTAATACTTAGAAGCTAGTACTTATCCCGATAGAATACAGAGCCGTTGTCTCCTAAGTTTCCTAAGTTTCCTAAGTTAATCCTAAGTTTGTTTCCCTCTGACGGGGTAGCGGATTTGTACCCTCGGATTTGTACCCCCCACAAAAAACGCTACGTCATTTTGGCGTCTCATGAGGCGGGGCCTAAATCGCTCGAGAAACAGCCCGCGACTGGAAATGTACCCCCCAATACATTATTAAATCATCAACACCTAAATGGTTTGCAATTAAATTATTTCCCTTGAGTCTGACCCCGGAAATGTACCCCCTCGATTTGTACCCCCCGTGGTCATATTCTTAAGTCCGACCCCGGATTTGTACCCCCCGGATTTGTACCCCCCGTCGCCAAATCTTCAAGTACTAACCCGGATTTGTACCCCCCGGATTTGTACCCCCCGTCTCCAAATCTTCAAGTACTACCCCGGATTTGTACCCCCCGGATTTGTACCCCCGATTGAGATAGGACGAAATGAATGGCTTAAAAACCTCCTCCGTGACATTTTACATATTTATACCTAGTTTCATGGTAAACAGTCCAACGGAATACGAGACCATAAACGTGAAACATATATAATCAAACTAACAATTTTTTTTATGAATTTAGATATTCAAAACAATATTTTATCCAATACTTTCATCGCGTATTATTGACAGATTTTCTAGCCTACTTAATGATGAATAAGACTACA
This sequence comes from Flexamia atlantica, assembly GCA_035578135.1. Taxonomy (NCBI): domain Eukaryota; kingdom Metazoa; phylum Arthropoda; class Insecta; order Hemiptera; family Cicadellidae; genus Flexamia; species Flexamia atlantica. Next base: position 3,805,288 of record JAQJVK010000013.1, on the reverse strand, counting down.
CAATATAATAATAATAAGACATATTCGTAGAATAATATTAGGCAATAATTTATCGAACATCCGTTGATTTACGAGAATTTAATTAAAAAAGTCAATATCAACAACGAATATTGACCCGGTATATTTCCATGGTCGGTCAAACTGGATTTGAGCACAGGGGGTACAAATCCGGGGGGTACAAATCCGGGGTAAAAGACTTAAGGATATGACCACGGGGGGTACAAATCCGGGGTAGGGCTTGAAGATTTGGCGACGGGGGGTACAAATCCGAGGGGTACAAATCCGGGGTAGGACTTAAGAATTTGACCACGGGGGATACAAATCCGGGGGGTACAATTCCGGGGTCGGACTTAAGAAGTTTAATTGGATATATATCAAGTATGCAGCTGTTCAGCCAACCGTGAAATGTCAGTTGATTAAAATACATAATAATTTATCCGTCCTAAACGTTCGCGGCCGGAATTGTACCCCCCGTCCTGTGACGTCAGCATGACGTAGCGTTTTTTCTGGGGGGTACAAATCCGGGGGGTACAATTCCGGCGACCCCTTGTATATTTTTTATCTAAAATTTACGGTTTTTAGCTTTGAAAACAAAAAACAGTCGCCATTTTGAATTGATACAAAGTAGAAATTTTATACTTCTTCCAAAAATAGTTCTTTATAATGGTTATCCATAGACCAAGTTTAAAGTTTATACGTTTATAGGTTCGTGAGATATGATTAAATATGTATAAATCACAGACACATAGACGGAAAACGTAGCACTTTATGGCCTATATTTGTATAAACTTTTTTTCTTATTTTTTACCTCTGTAATAAAATATTTTACCATAATTTTCGGACACCCTGTGTACATAGCGCGAAATCAGGCATTGGCCAAAATCTCTCTGTACAAAAAGCCAGCGCATCCGAACATTATGACCGGGGGTCGGAATGTTTTAATTGCAAACCATTTAGGTGTTGATGATTTAATAATGTATTGGGGGGTACATTTCCAGTCGCGGGCTGTTTCTCGAGCGATTTAGGCCCCGCCTCATGTGACGCCAAAATGACGTAGCGTTTTTTGTGAGGGGTACAAATCCGGGGGGTACAAATCCGCTACCCCTATACAAGAAACAAAAAGTTGCAAAATGTATTCCACTTAACGCTGATATTAAGATTATGATAATCGGACAGATAATAAAGGAGAATTTTAACTTTTCTGTATAAAAACATGGTTCTTTAGGATCTATACTGTCTGAAATTTGCATGTTTTCTGTTGGATAATTTAAAATTTCTCCCTAATTAGTTATCCGATCGTTAAAATCTTAATATCAGCGTTAATTGAATTAAATTATGTAACTTTTTTGTCTCTTGAATAATTTTCTGAAATTTACGGTTTTTAAGATATTTATCTTTGAAAATAAAAAAGTCACCATTTTGAAATGGTACAAAGTAGACATTTGATACTTCTTAAAAATATAGTTCTTAATAGCGGTCATCCATATACCAAGTTTGAAGTTTATACGTTTAGAGGCTCGTGAGATATGATTAAATATGTCAAAATCACAAACAGACACAAAGATGGAAAATGGAGCGCTTTAGGTCTTATGTTTACATTAAATTTTTTTCTTATTTTTACCTCTACTATCAAATCCACCGCATCTTGACAATCAACAATGCCCGGTTATAATTAACAATCAACAGTGCATCCTTATGGATTGTACTTACCGAATCCACCGGAAACATTTTTCGGTGGTTGCGCAACAATGATCGGTAGGTGGTAAATCCACCAACTACCGTTCTCTCATTACAGGTTGGTAGATTACTCACCGATGACTGCGGCTGAAAGCGCCCATAATAGGAAAATACAAGAATTCCAAAAAATCATTAGTCTCAGTGTCCCTATCTAGTGGATAATCAGTAAACTATTAGGACAATATAACAACATCATCAACAAAAACAAACCAATTGATTAATTTAACGGGAAACATCGTCGTGACAAAAAACCATAAATGCTTCAGCAAATAAATACATACATAATCCTCTTGGTGACACTTCAACATTGCTCTTAGGTGACAATGAAATTCAATCTTGCCAGCAGGCAACTTTTTTGGGTTTGACCATTGATCCTCGCCTCGATTTTTCAGACCACATTCATAAAGTTTCACGTAGGATAAACAGCTGCATTTTCATTCTTCGCAGATTGTCCAATTTTGCAAACGCCCAAGTTTTACTTACTGCCTATTATGGTTGTCTGTTCCCTCACCTTAGTTATGGTATTGCAATTTGGGGAGCCGAGTCTTCAAGGACAAAGTCCCTATTCATTTTACAAAAGAAAGCGGTTAGGTTGATTTTTGGACTTCAAAGAAATGATTCATGTAGAGGTGTTTTCTCCACGAATAATCTGCTTACATTTAGTTGCCTGTACATATACGAATGTCTTTCTTTCTACTTTAAAAACAAACATTTCTTCCAATTTCGCAATAACAGTTGTTACGACCTTAGACATTCCTTGACTTTAACCATTCCACAGCACAAAACCACATTTTTTGAAAAACAGACCTTCTTCAATGTAATTAAACTTTTCAATTCCCTCCCGAATTCCATCAAAGCCGAATCAATCGAGGCCAGGTTCAAAAGAAAGTTGCGGTTTTTTTGGTATCCAAGGAATATTACAGTGTTCAGGATTACCTTACTGATAATTAGGAGAGGTTTGTTTTTATGTTATATGTAAGAGTCATATACATGCACTGTATTTTTTATTATTTCTGTACATATGTTTGTATGACGTTTGTCCATGCTTCTTAAAGTTTATGACAATAAAGTATTCTTGATTCTTGATTCTTCTTGATACTTAGCTGGACCTTGCGACTATACTCGTTGCTTTTCGTTTATTCTCACAGTATTTGAACTTTTCCGAGGGTATTTCTATGATATTTTGTTGAAGTTTTGATTATTATGCTTTGGTAAATATATATATTACGTTATAAAAGTTTTATATTGGTCAGCATAATTTCTGCCCTAAAATAATTGATTTGAAGTGGTACGCTGTGAACCGCCATTAGTCCATATTGCGCTATCATGCCTGAAACCACGGAGAAGACATCTAATGTGAATACTAGAAACATGTCCAAGTCCAGTGAAGATAATGAACCAACTTTACAGTCACTTGATAAGAAGCTGAATAAGATAATCAGTGCTATTGAGGCGAACAGTGCTGTCATCAAGGTTATTCAACAGGAACAAGTCGATTTAGCCTCGTCAGTTGAGCCTTGCCATAACAACATTAGGGATATATCCGAGTCGATTAAGAGGCAGGACGCGAGAGTCGATTTGTGTATCAGTGAGGTGGACATTGTTAAGAACGAAAATTTTAAATTAAAGTCTAATGTTCGCACTTTGGAGCGTCAGTTAAATGATATTGAGCAGTACTCGCACCGGAACTGCCTAGTGGTATATGGCATACCAGAGGTCAAAAGTGAGGTTGTATTGCATGTGATTCAGCGATTGGCGACGGCAATAAATTTCCAAGACTGGTCCACAAACCTTGTGGATGCTGCTCATCGGATGGGATCAGTCGGCAAAAATGGTGAGAGACCCATTATAATTAAATTTATCAGCCGCTTGGACATAGATAAATTTCTCCAGAAGAGGAAAGCTAGCGGCAAACTACAAGCTTTGGATCTGGGTTATGCCAGTGAGTCAAATATATATGTCAACGAGTCCCTTACACCGTCAAATAGGAAGCTACTACAGAAAACTAGAGAGGCTGCTGAGAGGAAAGGCTACCAGTACGTATGGACCCTAAACTGCTCTATTTTTGTTAGAAAAGCTACTAACGATAATGCTGTGAAGATACTTTGCGAAGCTGACCTGGATAAGTTATGAATGTAGGCCTTGTATTTGTGGTATGTGTTTTGTCAAGAATGTTAGCCTGGATAAGCTATGAATGTAGGCCTGTGTTTGTGGTATGTGTTAGCCTATGTCAAGAATGTTAGCTCGGATAAGTAATGAATGTAGCCTAGGCCTAGTGTTCGTGTTAATTGTGTTATGTCAAGAATGTTAGCCTATGTGGATTATTTTATTACCAAAAAGGTAGGCATGTTTATTTATTCGGTTTGCTGCATGATTCTAATGATAAGTTATTTATGATGTGGTAGTCTTCAACATTTTTAGGTTAGACGTAGCCCTTGGTCATATATTTATAGATATAAGGGTAACCAATGCAAGTTGTAATGTAGGCCTATTTATTTATTATTATTTCTGCATGTCTGGCTTGAGTAGTTTTATATTAATTTATTATATTTATTCTGAAGACATATTCTATGTGAGCAAAAAAACCAATATAGGCCTATTAAACCTGATTTTTAGTATTAAGCACTGGTTGGGGCCAGGTGAGCTTACCATTGTTTCAATAAGTTATTTAGGCTATTTATTTTTTTATTTTTTATTTTTTTTATTTTTTATTTTGCCGCATGTCTGACATAAACTGCGATAATAGGCTGAGCATCTATTATCAGAATGTAAGAGGTCTTAGGTCAAAAACTACAATTGTTAAGTCGAACATTTTAGCATGTGATTATGACATAATTGCATTAACGGAAACTTGGCTACTTCCTGAAATAAATAGTGGAGAAATGTTTAATGACGAATTCAGTGTTTTCCGTAGGGATAGAGATAGGCTAGTAAGTGGAATGAATAGGGGGGGAAGAGTTCTATTAGCTGTGAGGAATAATTGTTTACGATCTGAGCATGTGTTAGTTGATAGGTGTGAAGAAATGATATGGGTTAAAGTTAGGGATAGTAAAGGTTTTGCGTCATTAATTGGGGTAGTTTACTTTATGTGTAATTCTAATTTAGATGTTTATGCCAGGTTTTTTGAATTTGTAGAAAAATTGAGTAGTACCCATGATTGTAAAATTTGCATTTTTGGTGATTTTAACTTAAGAATACTTCCCCACGAAGATTTAGCAAAGGCAGATAATATGTGTAAGGAATTAAGACAGTTTTTAAATTTGGGAAATTTGTCCATGCATAACTTTATACCTAATCACCAGGGTAGAACATTAGATCTGATAATATCAAATTGGCCAGAGCTGGGTTTAGCCTCTCATTGTGATGGTCCCATTGTTAAGGAGGACAATTTCCATCCTGCTTTATTTTTGGAAGCTTAGAATTATATACACTAATTGGAATAGGTCAGTTAATTGTGGAAATAACAATAGTGGATATAACTTCAACAAAACTAATTTTTTAGATTTGTATAATGGTCTAAATGCAATTGATTGGTCCTTTTTATATAGCATTAGTGATCCAAATTTAGCTGTAGATTTATTTTATAAAGTAATTTATCAGGTTTTTGATCATTGTTGTCCCAAAAGAAAACAAATCAAATGTAAATTTCCAGCTTGGTATAGCAAAGATTTAATAGGTAGTATTAGGTTAAAAACAAGAATTAGGAAGAAGTGGAGACGGAGTAGGAGTGAAGCAGATTTAATAGAATTTAAAAGATTGAGAAAAGTTGTTAAAAGTAGGAAAAAATTGGATTATCACATTTACCTAAATAGTGTGGAAAACAGCATCAATAGGGATGTGAGAAAATTCTGCGACTTCTTTAAAAATTCTAGGAATCATAAGAATGCTAATAGTGATATGTCAGATGGAAGTCAGTTTATTAAGGGAGATAGTAATATTGCTGAAGCATTTGCTAAGTACTTTAAGTCTACTTTCACTCCATCCTCCTTAACTGAAAATGTCATTGACCCTGAAACTTGTCTGTCTTCCCTAGTATTAAGTATTAATCAAGTATGTGAAGGTGATGTGAATGAGGCAATTAAACAGCTTAATGGTAAACGATCTGCTGGCCCAGATAAAATTCCATCCTATATTTTCAAGGGTTGTCGAGACATATTTGTTAAAACTCTTTGTTTAATTTTCAATCTTTGTTTAACTAATAATGTATTTCCTGATTTTTTAAAATTGACACGAGTTACACCAATGTTTAAGAGTGGAAATTCTAAGCTAATAACTATCGACCTGTAGCAATTTTATCAACTCCCTCAAAAATATTTGAGATAATAATTTGCAAAAAAATTATGTCGTTTTTGACCGCATCACTGTCTGATAAGCAGCATGGTTTTCAATCTAAAAAGTCTATTGTTACGAACATGTTAAATTTTACAGAATATGCATTACTTCAGTTGGATATTAAATCTCAGTTAGATGTGATTTTTACAGATTTTAGTAAAGCCTTTGACAGAGTAGACCACAGTTTAATTTTAAGTAAAATGCATCATTTAGGTTTCTCATCTGATTTAGTTAAGTTTTTTTATTCTTATTTTTGTAATAGGTGTCAGTATGTTTCTTATATGGGGCACAACTCTGATAAATATGTTGTTACTTCAGGGGTTCCTCAGGGGTCTAACCTTGGTCCAGTACTTTTTAATTTATTTATCAATGATATTGTTAATTGTATAAAAACTTCAAAGATTTTACTTTATGCAGATGACCTCAAATTGTATAGCATAGTCAATAACCAGCTGGACTCTGAAGCATTACAGGCGGATTTGGATGCAATTGTAGCGTGGAGTATTAGAAATAAAATTAATTTTAATATTAACAAATGTAAAGTCACGACATTTACTAGGACAAAAATATCTATTTTAAATGATTATTTTATTGATGGTACAACTCTTGAAAAAGTGTATGATTTTAAGGATTTAGGCTTGATTTTAGACCCTACTTTGAATTTTAATCAACACATTTTTTCTATTATAAATAAGGCTTATAGAAACTTAGGATTTATTATTAGGCAGTCTCATAATTTTCATTCAATTTCAACATTAAAATCATTGTACGTATCACTTGTTAGGTCTAATTTGGAATTTGCTATTATAGTATGGAATCCTTATTTTGCTGTTCATATCAATTCAATTGAGAAAGTTCAGAAGAAGTTTTTGCGCTATTTATATTTTAAGGAAACTGGTCACTATACTTTTGATATTTCATATAATCAGCTTTTAAGTATTTTTGAAATGGAAAGTCTTGAGAAAAGAAGAAAATTGGCACATTTACTATTTCTTTTTAAATTGTTAAGAGGTGAAATAATTGATCCATTTTGTTTGTCTAAAATTAATTTTTATGCTCCAACATTTTACAATAGGTCACAAAATTTGTTCAATATTAATTTTTCGCGCACAAGGGTACAGTTTTCATCACCTTTAAACACAATGATGAGATTATATAACTCCTTATCGGGAGAAGTTGATATATTTGCAATTAATATTTAACAGTACAAAAGATATTGTCAAAGGGGTTTAAATTGATAGCTTGAATTTCTAGTCAGCCTGCTGGAAAAGGGGGAGGGGAAGTATCTGTATTTATTTTATTTTTTTAGGCTATATTTATTTTCTCTCGCTACTCTGGAGCCTAGTTATTGTTAAGTCTTAGCAGAGTTTATTGTTGTTGATTATTGTTAATATTTATTGTAGTTTATTGTTACTGTTACTGTTACGCTATTTATTATTTATTTATTTTTTTTTTGTTACTTGCATTAATAGTGATAATTATGTTCGTTGAACTGGAGTGGACTGAAATATTGTGGACTTTATGATAACTGCATGTCTTCTTCTGCAACATGCACAATGTAATTGGGTATATAACCTGTATTGTTGCATGTAAAATAAATAAATAAATAAATAAATAAATTAACGTGGGGGACATATGCCTGTCGCGGAGAAACATAAGTTAAATTTCCCTCCCTGTTGCGCTTCATAGTTGTATTAATTATTCTACAATAGAAGTAAAACTTCGGTTGGAAAGATGTAAAGTAAAATAAAACAAGAAAATACGACAGTCAAACGTAATGGCTACTTCAGTGTATATACAGCAACAGAAACAAATTAAAATATTTTCGCACAATTTTAAAGGCTATAAAATACATCAGAAAACCACTTATAGGTACAGATAACGAGATGTTACCCGTGGCTTCGCCCACGTTCAAAGTAATTTGAAACAACTGGCATTGCTCCTGCTCTTTTTTTTAATTGTCAATTGGAATTGGGATTATTTGTTTACATTCTTCTGCCTGGTTCGATACGTTGTTTCAGCTAATTTACATATAGTCCAGTATATCTACGCAAAAAACACCCTTAACCTAGAACAAATTGCAACACGAGCGTTTTTGGTGGAAATCTGTCCAAAAAATGTGCTTTTTAACATATCCAAAATCGGACAAAATCGGTCCATGGGAAATTCCCTAAAATTACGTTTCAAAATGGCGGATTACAATGGAAAAATTTAAAATTAAGTTTTACTCTTAGTTTTCAACTACATCTCTAGAGATATAAAAGTAGAAATGCTTCAGAAAACCGTTAGGGGGGTAATACTTCATTTTCATAGGATTTTAAATTTTGGCCGCCATCTTGGATCCGCCATATTGGATTCAATTTTTTTTTCAAATACAAAGGTGGTCATGTGACACATCATTTAGAACTAGATTTTTACGCTGATTCCAATGCTGAAATCTGTTTTCAAAAATCCGTTTTTGTTTTTAAGATATAACAAATTTGTTTTTAAAATTTTTTTAAAATTTGTTAAAATGCTCACCAACTTAGACCAAACTGCAACACAACCTTTTTTCATGAAAATATAACAAAAAATACTTATTCAAACATATCCAAAATCTAACAAAATCGGTCAACGAGAAACCTCCAAAAATCACGTTTCAAAATGGCGGCTTTTTTAACATTGGGAAGTTTTTGAAAAAAGCCACTCGGCTGCATTTTTTATCTACATTTAACAAGATATTGAGTTGAGACCACCGCCAATAAGTTTTGAGTGGCTAGTCGTGCATTTTGGCAAGGTAAAAGTTTTTGGCCGCCATCTTGGATCCGCCATATTGGATCCAAAATAATTCTTCCAAATGTAAAAGTGGTGTTGTGACCCATCATTTCAAATTAGATTTTTTCACTGATTACAATGCCGCAATCTGTTTTTTAATATATAAATTAATTCTCAAGATATGGGTACTTTTAATTAATTTATTTTCAACCAATTTTAACATTACAAATTGATTAAATAGGCCCCTAACCACAAAATAATGCTAGATAGTGGCAAATAACCACCATCAGCCATTGTTGAGCGATTTACACTTAACTTTCACCGATGTAAATTTTTTGGCCGCCATTTTGGATCCGCCATTATGAAATGAGGCAAGTTATTTCAAATATGAAGTTGGTATTGTGACCCATTATTTCAAACTAAATTTTTACGCTGAATTCAATGCCATAACTCGTTTTTTATTATAGTGTTTAGTTTTCATTGACATGTTTCTAATAAATATCTCATAAAACCTGAATTTTTCAAAAAATAGGTTGTATAGCTAAAAACGGGTTGCGGCATTGAATTCGGCGTAAAAAGCTAGTTTAAAATGATGGGTCACAATACCAACTTCATATTTTAAATAACTTGCCTCATTCGAAAATGGCGGATCCAATATGGCGGCCAAAAAAATTACATCGGTGAAAGTTAAGTGTAAAGCGCTCAACAATGACTGGTGGTGGTTATTAGTCACTACCTAGCATTATTTTGTGGTTATGGGCCTATTTTATCAATTTGTAATGTTTAAATTGGTTGAAAATAAATTAATTCAAAGTACCCATATCTTGAGAACTAATTGAGATACTAAAAAAACGGATTGCGGCATTGTAATCAGTGAAAAAATATAATTTGAAATGATGGGTCACAACACCACTTTTACATTTGGAATCATTATTTTGGATCCAAGATGGCGGCCAAAATTGGGTACCCTCTCAAAATTAAGTATTAACTACCCAATAATGTTTGGGGCTGGTGTAAAATTGATATTTGAAAAAATATAGGAAAAAGTTAGGAGGGGGCTATTATGGGACACCCGGTATATACATATATTTATATATATAATTTATTTATTTATGTAAGTATGTATTTATTTATTTATTTATTTATTTATTTATTTATATAATATCAAATAAAGGTCGTTTCGGTGTTGTTTTTGTGTAAGTTGTTTCAGGTAAATGCAAAAACTTCCAAGGGGAATAGGCTATATCATCGCACCAAGTTATATCATCTACCCAGGCAAAACATGGGTCTACCCAGGTCCTTAATATCCCTTTAAGTTTCACCCCGTATGCATTATTTCTCACTGGTGTTTTGAATAATGTTTGTAGTTTTTATTTGGTTTCCATAGGAACTATAGTTGATTTTATATAATATGGCCAAAACAGTTACCATAGCAAAACTGAGTTGACAAGGATTAAGAATTTCTTAACAGAACTAAAATACTTGTAGTGGTTTAAAAAAATCCAATGTTTTCCGTAAATATTGGAAAATATCTCTAAAATGGCCGCCTTTTGAAACGGCTAGAGATTATTTAGTTCAGTTTTCCTCAAAATGTTCCGTTCAGCAGGACCTGTAAAATGATATAAAACGTGGTATAGATTTACTTAACAATATTGTGATATTTTTATCACCCTAACACCCTGTAGATAAATCGCGATGAACACATTTTCAATGAATTCTACATATCTGAGTTAGTGGAGGACAATTCTGTTTAGCATTCCTGGATTACACAGTTTCCCCTTTAAAATAGGTAAATGTTTGGTTTTATTGATACCGTGTAAGCTTTAAATGTGACACAAAAAATAGTTACAAAAAAATTAATAAAACAATATAACTCACTCCAAACTTGTCCGATTTTAATGACCAATGGCTCAAATGAAAGCTGATAGCTCACTGAGTGTTATGAAACAATTCAAACCTATATTCCTACAACAAAACTGGAGTCCTTAACTAAATTAAAAATTATGAAAAAAATTATTTTTATGTTGATTAAAGGTCCATAACTCGCATCTAACTCAACCTATTTAAATGGTTAAGAGCTTACATTAAAGCCAGTAATGTATTGAGTTAATTAAGACCTTAATTAGGCCTGAGTCTCAGCTAAATTTGGGGATATAAGTCTTTAAGTGGTGACAAATTTCTAAAGTTAGAAGAATTTAAATTGTATTATGGATCATAACTCCAATTATATTAGTCAGATTTCGATTATTCATAGTTCATATGATAGCTTATACTTTACCGAGTAATTTGACACCAGAAGGAACTTTTAACTCATTTCAAACCTGAGATATAAATCTTTAACAACAAACAAATAAAAAAAACCAATTTTCATGTAGCATTTAGCTTTATAGCTCGTTTCACACTTGTCCGATTTTAGTGATCAATAGCCCAAATAACAGCCAAAAAATCACTCATCATTTTAAGATCAAAACGAACTGAAAGCCTTGCTTGGTTCCTGAGATATAAGAAACATAATCGTAAAAATGTTATTATTTATTTAGCCCCCATAAGAAATGTACAAGGAAGAATTTTATTTTGAGTATATCTTAAAAACGAATCGATATTTTTGAAAACGGACTTCAGCATTGAAATCAGCGTAAAAATCTAGTTCTAAATTATGTGTCACACGACCACCTTTACATTTGAAAAAAATAAAATAAATCCAATATGGCGGATCCAAGATGGCGGCCAAAAATTTTTACCCTGTCAAAATGCACGACTAGCCACTCAAAAATTATTGGCGGCGGTCCCAACTCAATATCTTGTTAAATGTAGATAAGAAATGCAACCGAGTGGCTTTTTTCAAAACCTTTCCAATGTTAAAAAAGCCGCCATTTTGAAACGTGATTTTAAGGGGTTTCCCATGGTCCGATTTTGTCCGATTTTGGATATGTTAATATGCACATTTTTTTGAGCACAATACCGTCAAAAACGCTCGTGTTGCAATTTGTTCTAGGTTAAACAGTATTTTTACTGGACTAATAACATGACAAACAAACCTTACATACGACTTACATAATATGACAAACAAACAAAATCAAAAACTTTCATAACTATAATATCAGTAGGATTTAAGACTGCAACAACACATCTAACCATTATTTACTTGTTGATCAACTGTTAATTTTGGATATTAAGTAATTTTACATTGGGAAACAGACCAAAATTTTAACTAATTTTAAATATTTTAAAATTATTTAAAACATTGGTGGGTTTCTTGATGTAAAATTACGTAATTTACTTGATCTAAAACGGGCGAAACTTTGATATCCGACTCCATGTTATCTATCGATGTTTACAATCGTTTTTCACCATCGAATGCCGTGAAGAGTCGATTCTAATCATCGAAACAATAATTGTAAACGATCTCACATGATATATTAGTAATGGCAAATTATTTGATCATCAATGTAGGCCTAGGTTAAGTACATGTTTCTAATCATGATAATAACCAAACACTTATTTGTACATTCAAATAAACAAGACTTTCCTATAAAACTAAAACTTAACCAAAACCAATAACAAAATGACAATCTTCAATTGACCGGGCAGATGACGCAACACACAATGACACTGACAATGAATCAACTAAGTAAATGCATGATGCGAATTGTGCGGAATAAGTTTTGAGTATGTTAAGTTAGTTAAAGATAGTTGAGTTATGAGTTATGTTTTGTTATTTATGTTAGTATATAATGAGTTATATTCATATAGTTAGAATAGTACAGGTTTCTTCATAGTGATGTTAGATGTTGATATGTTTTGTTGAATTATCACCTGATAAATATTGTATTTGGTTACGTTACTTGTAGAAACGACATAACATCGACAAATCGATTGTAAACATCGATAGATACGATGGAGTCGAATAACAAAGTTTCGCCCTAAAACGTCATTTAACTATAATTCCTCTTAGTTATAACGTGTTGGAAACTTAATCAACATCGATTTTACACGTAAATTTGACGATCCCGAAAATCCCGGGATTGAACCTGAGAATCCCGGATTGAATGTGCCCTCAAGTCATGCGGGATCCTGAGATAGGATTCCCTAGCCTAACACAAAATGTAAACACCTCGTGACGTCATCAGTCGACGGGAAAGCAGCAGCTCGTCTGTAGCCTCCAGTTGGCTAAAAGATGTATCTCGGCCAATCAGATAGCTTTTATAACGGACACCTCCATTTGAGACAATATTTGTATCCAGTAGGCTAATAGGCTAGGATGTAAAAGGTTCGGTTGGTGATATCACTCACTCTGGTTTTACAGACTTTTGGCCGTCAGGCCGGTCGCACACTGCCACGACAAAACGTCTGTCTTTGGCCGTCAGGCCGATCGCACACTGCCACGACAAAACGTCTGTCTTTGGTCGTCAGGCCGGTCGCACACTGCCGCGACAAAACGTCTGTTTGTGATCGCCAGGCCGGCTGAACACTGCTGCAACAAAACTACGTTGTCTTTTGTCGTCAATTGTCTGACGAAAGACACATTTCACATTTAGTCTTACAACATAGTTTTCAAAATAGATGTTTTGCTTTCACTTGTCGCGTCAGTGTGCGGTCAGCCTTATCCAATCTTTTATACCGCCTTTATTAACATTGTTTTTAAAAAACATAATAGGATTGATTTGTTTTAGGTTGTGATTACTTGTCGTGTATCATACCTTATGGAGAGATCGAAGTTTTTGGTCAAAAACGACATAATCCTGCATGCTGTATAAATTGTAAATGGTAAATGGTAAAAGAGGATTGGACCGCCTAGTAAGAAAATCTTCCTGGAATGTATGTGTCCTACTTTGTGCATTAAAGGGATTTACCTATTTACCTTTGATTTAATCTAAAAATGTACCATTAGCAAATATCAACTGCCCCTAACCAAAACGAAGCCTAAATAAAGTAATACGAATTTAGTTTGTTAATAAACACTGGAAAATGGAAATCCGATAAAAAGTATTTAAACCGGTCAGAAACGTGCGGTTTAGTCTCAAATGATTTGCAATGGCATCAACAATGATTAAAGACTTACGAAGAAAACATAATGAAATACAGGTCTTACTCCGCCTAGTCATTCCACTTCTTTACAGATCTGGAGCATAAGGCAAGATCAAAAAAGGCAGGAAAATTGTTTGGGGCCAGAGAATTGCTGAAAGTCAGGGAAACTTTCTTAAAAGTTCAGGCAGAGAGTTCAATGGATAAACATCTAGAGAGTGTGAGCTAATGTGCAAGAGAACTTAATGTATACGTTGGAATGAACAAGTTTCCGAAAACAAAAAAATAAATAAATATTAGGAAATCATAAAATCCAAAGCAGCAAAACAATATTGTCTCAATATTATCGGCAATATTTTATCAACATTTATAAATATTTGGTCAATATTAAAGAATATTTTAATCACAATAATGTTAAAGTATTTTACGTTACTAGTCCGGAAAGTACTGTTTTACCGGACGAGCATGATAGTTGCCGCGCGAGCCGCAGGCGAGTGTGGGATTTTCATGGGAGTGCGGTAAAACTTACCGGCTGTGTAACGTATGATACTTTACATCATTCAAGTCAGAAAAAAATATTTTTCATCACTCTGTACACGAAAATTAACCGTTACCGTACAGCTGAAATCTACGAAAACTCTCAATTTCCTTACATCAAAACAAATAATGATCAGCTGATTTTTCGATACCCAAATATTGCATTTCCGTACCCTAACAAACCATTTCCGAACTAAAAGACAATTTTGCCGTACCCAAACAAACGGTTTTCCTATTTTGACAGTTCAACCAGCTGACTCTAAACTAAAATAGACAGTTCAGCCGTATTGTGTTTGGTTATAGAAAAATGACTGAATTATCAAATGTTGGATGATTTTTTATAAGTTTGGTCACTTATTTGCATCGTGATGAAAATTAGTGTTCACAACTCGTCACAAAGGTCCCATTTCGGGGCTCGATAGTGTTTTCATGCTCGGCTTACGCCTCACAAGTACAACACTATCTTGCCTCGAAATAGGCTTCTTTCGTGACCAGTAGTGAAATATACTATTTAATCATAACGCATTCCTTGCATTAACAACTACATTCCTCAATTCTTCAAACCCAACCTACAATAAACAAACATTTGCTACTGCTGCCAGTGCTGCTTCTATTTTCCTCTAAAAAGTAACCTATAAGCATGCATTAAACGTCGGTTTGCTGCAAATCAGCTAATTATTTCCTTCCGTTTCCTGTAATCGTAGTACGGAACACTCTTCGGCCTAGGCCGCAAAGTTTTCTGGACTGGTATCGTCAAGGGGTATCTTTCGAGCCAAACAAAAAAAAAGATAGATGTTTTAGTGTCAGTAGTCTTATTACTCTCTTAAGGTGAAAAAATATTTTGTGCAAAAAATACGATTTCTGGAAAACTTTGATAAAATATTAGCAAAAGGAAAATAATAAATTAAAATAACCGTGCAAAAATTACATTTCTAGGTGCAATGTTAACCGGTGCGCTTCATTTGACGCATTGAAGCCGCGGCGAAGAGCTTCAATTTGATCTACTCACCTAAGCCGTTTAGTATCGTGAATAAGAGAATATTTGCATTGATCGTTGTGTAGTTGTTGTCTGATATGTTACAATGCAAGACATTCTGACATTTTACATATTTTTTTAGACCAAAACATCAAAATTGAACTGTCCTATCATAATAAATACATTTATATGAATGGAATGCTAAATGCAGAACAATATAGCATTAAGTTAATGTTAAACAACATCAAAACTTGGACATTAAATTTTTTTCCAAAATTATCCCATAACTCAGAAATAACACAAATGAAGTCAAATAGATTCTTTTACAAATAGCATTTAATACAAAACTCTTATGTTCACAAATGTTAAATGACATCATATTTTTTCATGCAAAATATTTACAAAATCAATGTTAGTTGTTTATATAAGAACTAGAAACAACACAATTATAAGCAAAAACTAAAGAATCAGTAGTAACTAATATCAGGTTTTTACGGTTGAAGAAAATCCAGAATTTGACATTTGCAAACACTAATAAATAATGTCTAACAATTTAAAACTTTGGAAGTCAAACATTTTACAAAATAATCTTATGTTGACTCTTGTTAACACACTACACCAGTTGTAAAAGAAAATATACAATTTAATACAACATTTCAATTTTCTAATTAATATTATTGCATTTTAAAACAATATCTCATCAATACTACTCACTCTATAACTCAACATTATTTTCCAAAAAATATAGAGCAAAATTGAAAGAATATTGTTTCAATATGGTGACAGTACATTTTTACAACTTGTCCCTGCGTAAATCAATATTGATAACATATTGAAACAATATTTGTTCTCAATAGTTTCTTTAAGTATTTTCAGCAATATTAAAAAATATAGTTTTCTCCACCTACTATCTAAAGTCATCTTTCAGTCCCTGGAATAGAATACTTAAGTACTAATTATATAGTATTATATAGTTTAACCATACTAAAATCGAATTACCTAATAGTAGTTTATGCAACGAGTGTATAATGAATGCCTTTAAGCCACGAGTGAGATGTAAGTTAGAACACGAGCGAAGCGAGTGTTTTAAATATCTCACGAGTGGCTTAAAGGCATAATACAATCGTTGCATACACTATTTTATCTACGACCAACAATATACGACAAAATTTCCCCCGAAGTTAAACAAAACTCATGACTTTTACTAATGATGGAATAGGTCAACTAAAATTTGAGGTTAGGCAAATAAGCAGACTGAACCATGAATCGTTGTGGAACAATCAGCTGATGGGATAAGTAAACTCAAACATGAATAGTAATGCAACAATCAGCTGATGTGCGAATTGCGTAATTGTTATTATGACACTACTTCCGTCAAATGCCGAGCTCTCATTGGTCTAGAACCAGTACTCTAAAGTGACTCCAGTACTCTATAGTCGTCATTAGAGTACTGCTTGGTTTTTGGTGTTTTAATGTATATCATTATAATGTTTATTGTAATACCATAGTTGGTGCTTATTGCAATGGTCGTAGATAAAAGGGCTAAAAACTTGGCTTTTGGGAATTGAAAATGTTGAATTTTTATTAAGGATATAACCTATATAAATATTATTTTTCAAATAGATTTATAAACCACTTACCAAAATAGTAGCAATATAAATATAAAAATGTATACTATAAGACTAAACATTGCTTAAAAGAGGAAATTACATATCAAACAATTATGAGCAACACTGATTTTGAATAAATTTTATTAATTTTGTATTTTGCTTTTATTAAGGTGACCCCTTATGGGCTTTTGCCTAGGGGAACTAAATTATTCACCAAAGTTTTATTAAATTTCTTTAATTTAAGAAAAAAATATGATTCAGATGTAACATTGTAACAATGATGAATAAAGTTATTGTTTATTTATATATTTAATTTATACTCCATGGGATTTAGTTACTTACTTTTTCTCCCATGGGACTAAACGTAATCTCATTATAAATACATGGGGAGAAATCCGGCAACGCCACGATGAACAGTGAGAAAATGTGGCAACACTGTCGATTTTAATTCGCTTACTCTAAATTTAATTCAAGAAATTCTGTGTTTCAACTTAAGAAAACAAAACCGTATGCAGTTAGTAGCCAGGTAATAATGTTTTATGAATTACGTTGGCAACTATGAATATAAGAACACCTGATTTAGAGTTTGTTGTTACCAATTTGCCGATCGTTTTATAAACATTAAACATGATTGTTTCTTACCTACAGATTTTGAGAGGTATTTTTTTTAATTAGTAGACTTTATGAAATAAGTGTTAAAATAGTGTGGAAGTATGAATAAATGGTTGTTTAATTTGCCCAAGCACCTAATGATATGATATTTAGATATGATTCTAATCTAGCCTATTTTAAAAGAGAAAATGATTATATGAAGGTAAAGTTATATTGTCACAGTTATTGGTGTAGGTTGAGGAAAAATTTGGTGTGCATCAAGGGACTAAAGCGCTTTTTCTCTCTCGGGAAATTGTCGTCCTCGGCTCCGTCGTCGGGCGACAACAGTTTCCCTCACGGAGAAGAAGTTGTACTTTAGTCCCTAGATGCATAAATAACTATTTAATTTTTTAACAATGTTGTTTTGCTTCTTGGGAAATATGCAAAAGTCAGGAAAAATTTCAAAAATAGTCAGGGAAAGTCAGGAATACATCCAATTAATTATAAAATATGCCATTACTATTGGCATTGTTAACAACTCTGTTGCATTTCTTGCCTTTGCTTTCGTAACATGTAAGTCGTAACTTACTTAATCCCGTTGGATCCTCCTGGAGCATAGGGCCTTCACTTCCTCTCCACCTTAGCCTGTTGGTTGCATCCCTCTTTATCCCTTCCCAGGTCTTTCCTTTCTCCTTCAGCTCTTCCACCAAAGTCCTTTTCCAAGTATTTTTCGGCCTTCCCACTCTCCTGCTTCCGGCGCAGCGGGGTTCCATTCCAATGCCTCCTTAGCTACGTCTCTATTTCTCTTTCGCAGGGTGTGCCCTACCCACCTCCATTGTTAATTGTGATAACAACCTCTTCTTTTTATTACAACGTCAATTGGCTCTTGATTTGAGCGACACCACAGCTCTTCATTGGTTATGGTTTCGGGCCACCTAATTCTTAAAATTCTCCTGAGGCACTTATTCTCGCAGGTTTGTAGCTTACTATCACCTTGC
The DNA here is from genome assembly GCA_035578135.1 of Flexamia atlantica. Classification (NCBI taxonomy): domain Eukaryota; kingdom Metazoa; phylum Arthropoda; class Insecta; order Hemiptera; family Cicadellidae; genus Flexamia; species Flexamia atlantica. Next base: position 3,786,728 of record JAQJVK010000013.1, on the reverse strand, counting down.
TAAGTTTCCAGGTTTCGCAACCATACAGCAGCACACTCTTCACATTTAAATTGAAGCTCCCTAATTTGTTTCTTAGTGAGACACTATTTGTTCTCCATATTTTGTTTAGAAGACTGAATGTTCCGAATGCTCTACTTATTCTTCTCTTTATATCACTTTCTGTTCCTGCATTCTTATCTAGAACAGAACCTAGATACAAAAGTTTTTCCACTTCTTCTACCTCTCTATTTTTAAGCCTAATTATCCATGTAGCTTCATCATTTGCCTTCATGTATTTTGATTTTCCTTTGTGGACCCTCAGTCCTGCTTTTGCGGCCTCTTCTCTAAGTCTTTCTATTTTTTGCTGTAGCTGCTGCCTTGTTGCGGATATCAAACAAACATCATCTGCAAATTCCAAATTTTTTTATCTGCTCAAAACTTTCCAGGTGATCCCTGCCCTTCCCCTAGTGCTTTCTTTCATTGTATGATCTATTATAATCAAGAATAATGTACCTTAGTCCGGCATCTGACGATGTTATCTGTGTGCAAATTTTGTACCTCCGAAAATAGAGGTGTGTTATGGAATCTGTTACAAAAGTATGGGATTACGGGAAAAATAGTGAAAATGATAAGAGTTTTGTACAGTGGTTTTGAAATGAGAGCTATACATGAAGGAATGATATCAGAGCGGTTCGAATGCAACAATGGGGTAAAGCAGGGAGGGTGTTCAATGTCAGGTAGTCCTGCATCTGACAATGTTATATGTGTGCAAATTTTGTACAGAGAATTTTACTTTTTAATTTTGTTATATGGATCTAAAGAAAGGTTTTCCACTCGGGTGTCAAGCACGCAAGTGGTACGTTCTCCGGCTATGACGTCATCGAAATAGCGGATAAGCGATTTTGAAATGCTTGTATTTTGAAAACTATTTGTCCAATCGGAATAAACGTTTTTTGTTTGGAAGATAATTTTTTATGCTGAACGATTTACATTTACACATTTATCGTATTAACAATACTTTTTAAGAAATTTTGAAAATAACTTTTTTAAATATACTTTTAACAAAAATTCTTTATATAACTTTTTACCTTAAAACATGATCAAAACATGCCTATAGTAAACCTTTTACAGAATTTAATGATCTTTTTAAAAATACCGTATATTGTATACTTTACTCGAATAATAAAGAAAATAAATTGGATTAATGTTGCAAAAACACGGAATTTTCCTTGCGACAGACCTTAGCCGGACCAGTGGTCTTTGTGCAAGTCAGATAAAGAGAATTTCTCGGGTTTATTTCATAGTAGATGTTTAAGCAAGCGTTTTCCACTTGGGTGTCAAGAATGCACCTTAAACGCTTCCCGGCTGTGACGTCATCATTATGGCGGAAAATCCATGAACAAAAAAGGCTCTATTTCACATACCATTTGTCCGATTTTATTAAACCCTTTTTTGTTTGAAAGACATTATTTAAGACTACAATTTTTGTATTTGAACATTTATTCTATTCCTAAGAAGTATTTAGTAATTTTCAAAAAACCCGTTTTTTATACATTTTTACTCATTTTTTGCATATAACTCTTTTAATAAAAGAATATTTTTAAAATGCCAAGTGTAAAATTTGTAGAGAGTTTTAAGAAATTTTCAAAAATACCATACTTTGTAAGGTTAACTCAAACAATAAAGTGAAGAAACTCGATAAAACTAAAAAAAACAAAGAATTCCCCATATTTCCACTAGATAAGTTTCAATCTTAGCCAGACTAGTGTTCTGTGTGCAAGTCAGATATGAAGAATTTTACTGATTTATTTTCTAGAGAATGTCTAAGGAAGTATTTTCCACTTGGGTGTCAAGAATGCACCTGAAGCGTTTTCCGGTTATGACGTCATCAAAATGGCGGAAAATCCATGGAGAAAATAGGCTCTATTTCACAAACCATTCGTCCGATTTGATTAAACCTTTTTTGTTTGAAAGACATTACTTAAGGCTACAATTTTGTTATTTTGAACATTCTCTCTATTCCTAAGAAGTATTGTGAACATTTCAAAAATCCATTTTTCATGCATTTGTTTACTCAATTTTTGTATATAACTTTTCTAATGAAAGAATTTTCTGAAAATGCCTAGTGTAAAATTTGTAGAGCGTAAGGTCTTAAAAGGCTCTACAAATTTTACGTTGGGCTCATTCAGAAAATTCTTTCACTAGAAAAGTTATATGCCAAAATTTAGTAAAAATGCATGAAAAACGGTTTTTTTGAAAATTACACAATACTTCTTAGGAATAGAGTAAATGTTAAAATATAGAGCCTATTTTCTTCATGGAATTTCCGCCATTTTGATGACGTCATAACCGGAAAACGCTTTAGGTGCATTCTTGACACCCAAGTGGAAAATACTTCCTTAGACATTCTTTAAAAATTGAATCAGTAAAATTCTTCATATCTGACTTGCACACAGAACACTGGTCTGGCTAAGATTGAAACTTTTCTAGTGGAAATATGGGGAATTCCTAGTTTTTTTTAGTTTTATCGAGTTTCTTCACTTGATTGTTTGAGTTAACCATACAAAGTATGGTATTTTTTAAAATGTCTTAAAACTCTCTACAAATTTTACACTTGGCATTTTAAAAATATTCTTTCATCAAATGATTTATATGCAACAAATTATTAAAAATGTATAAAAAACGGGGTTTTTGAAAATTACTAAATACTTCTTAGGAATAGAAGAAATGTTCAAATACAAAAATTGTAGTCTTAAATAATGTCTTTCAAACAAAAAAGGTTTGATAAAATCGGACAAATGGTATGTGAAATAGAGCCTTTTTTGTTCATGGATTTTCCGCCATAATGATGACGACACAGTCGGGAAACGTTTAAGGTGCATTCTTGACACCCAAGTGGAAAACGCTTCCTTAAACATCTACTATGAATTAAACCCGAGAAATTCTCTTTATCTGACTTGCACAAAGAACACTGGTCCGGCTAAGATTGGTCTGTCGCAAGGAAAATTCCGTGTTCTTACAACATTAATTCATTTTATTTTCTCTATTATTCGAGTACAGTATACAATATACGGTATTTTTAAAAAGGTCATTAAATTCTGTAAAAGGTTTACCATAGGCATGTTTTGATCATGTTTTAAGGTAAAAAGTTATATAAAGAATTTTTGTCAAAAGTATATTTAAAAAAGGTATTTTCAAAATTACTTAAAAAGTATTGCTAATACGATAAATGTGTGAATGTAAATCGTTCAGCATAAAACATTATCTTCCAAACAAAAAAAGTTTATTCCGATCGGATCCGCTTATACGGCTGAACTGACTATTTTAGTTTGGAGTCAGCTGGTTGAGCTGTCAAAATAGGAAAACCGTTTGTTTGGGTACGGCAACATTTTGTTTTGGTACGGAAATGGTTTGTTTGAGTACAAGAAGTTTTCTTCTCTTTATTTCGACTTTAGGATACAATCCATGTTTGGCCCACTACTTACATTTGTAAATTTGCAAGGTTAAATATTAGTCATTATACAAATTTCATATAGAAATATCGTTTTCAATTATGAATTCAAAAAATTAAGTCTAAAACTTTTTCGTACATTGAATACAATAAACTTAACACATTAATAGGAAAAAAACACTTAAAATTTTGACAAATTTTGATAAAGAAGATCTCTGGATTATCTTGAGCATAAATGACATCCAAGTATAATATGATCGAGATTTGCTGTGTCTGTACCACATTCGCACATATCTTCTTCCACTACATTAATTTAAAACAGGTGACTTTTTGCGTATGTATGTCCAATTCTCATTCTAGAAAATATAGAAATGAATTTTCTACTCTTGTAACAACAAAGATACCATGGAGGAGAGAACGGACAACTTTTTAACTGAATCAGTCTGTTTCCTTTAAATTTAGATGAAGACAACCAGAATTCTTGCCACTGTGGTTGGACCTAAATTTTAAAATATTTGTTAAATAAAAGAAAGATGGAATATAATTGTTGTTCATTACAGAAGCGTTTCTTGCAGCATCATCAGCTTTCTCATTTCCATGAACCCCAAAATGAGATGGGATCCAAATTAGTTGGGTAAATTTACCTTTATCTTCAAGATCATACATTTTTTTCGAATCTGTAGAAGAATCGGTGAAGTATTGAAATTAATTTTTTTGTTTTCAAAAGCCAATAAGACACTTTTGGAATCAAATAGAATCAGAAAAATGTTTTCTGGTAAATTTTTTATAATGCATGAAAAATAGCAATAGCCTCTGCTGAGAAAATTGTGAAATATGGATTTAACTTAAAAGCAATCGAAATATCAAATTTGGAGTCATATAATGCACTGGCAACGTAATTCACTGGATCACTACATTTAAAGGCATCCGTATAAATTTGCCTGATACCTGGCCATTTACCATTAATGGTTTCCAATATAGTGCTCCTTGACAACAATGATTCAATCCCGCTCTTATTTTTACAGCTATCAAAAAAGAATGGATCTATCTTTATGGCTGAAATTTGGAAGTTAAGTTGATAGCAGTTGGGATGAGAATAATTCAAAAACCCTTGAAAAACCTCACTGGCTTTGAGGTTTTGGTAGCAAAAGAGTAATAGAGGGATTTTTTTGCCATCCCAAAAAGTAGTTATTTGGAATAGGCTATCAAGCTTATCTTGTCTTCTTTTTATTGGGCGATTAAGATGTAGAGTTAAACATTTTGTTAAATATCGTTCACACATCAAACTCCTTCTGATTCGTAGGGGCATAATGCAGGTTTCGACTTCCGTTGGAGTTGATTTCATTAGGCCCAAACACGTTCTTAAAGAGCTATACTGTATTTTATCTAACATCATCAGATCACCCTCGGCCGCATTCCCAAAAATAAAGCATGCATAATCTAAAACAGATCGTGTTGTGAGCTAACTCATTATTATTATTATATATTATATAAGTAATTTTTATTTCAAATACAATCTGTCATGTTGGCGCTACTGTAAACGTAAGATCGGCCCTCAACATCTTGGACTCGCTCACTTTGACCATGAATCTGTTTGAGAACATTACTAAACTGAAATTGTACTGATTGTGTTAAAATACAAGACTTGAAGCACTATGAAGGCTTTTATTAAAGTCCCACTATAACTTAATGATTTGTTAATCAAGTAAACGTTTTATATGGCGCAGTCGGTAGGACCCGCAGTCGGTCGGTTCGTCACATTTTTCTCCTAAGAGAAATGTGACGTATCAGCGATTCCTGTTTTTTAAAAGGGTCCAGAAGGAAGGTGAGCCTTTCATAAACTTTCTAACGGACTTGAAGAAACTAGCGTCATACTGTAGTTTTGGGGATCAGGAGGAAAGCTTAATCAGGGACAAGCTTGTTCTCTGCATCAGGGATGAAGCCCTTCAGGAAAGACTCTTAAGACGTCCAGATCTGAAATTAGCTGACGCTGTCAAACAGTGTCAGCTTTCGGAACAAAGTAGGGAACAGCTTGATGCCGTTAAGCTAGGTGAAAATAACAAGCAAGTTAAAAGTGGTGATTTCACTGCTCTTGCTGCACAACAACCAAAATCTAGCGTTAAAGAAGAGGTGGTTCACGCTGTTCACGGACAGTACCAACGCTCCAAAACATCTGGTGATAATAAACTAAGTAAAGCTAGTGGTAGGGTAGGTTATTCCTATAGCCGAGCCTATTTGTGTAAAAAATGCAATACTAATCATACTCGTGCTGCTTGTCCCGCTTACAATAAAACATGTTTACATTGTGGCGAGTTAAATCATTTTGCTGTTGGATGTCAGAAACCTAGAAATAAAAATCCAAATAAGTTTGGTCCGAGAGACCATAGGTCTGATTCTATTAAAAATGTTAATGAAGTGTTTCAAGCAGGCCTAGAATGCCCTGAGTTTCAAATTGATGGAATTAGTATTAAGACTGTCAATGATGTCAAAGTTCAAAGCGAAAATTGTTGGCTACAAACAGTCATGATTAATGAAAAGCCTGTTTCATTTAAACTCGATACAGGTGCGGAAGTCAATTTAATTCCCTTTGATGTATTAAATAAGTGTAAACCATTTGAACTTAATAAAAGTAGTGTAAGACTTGAATCTTATGGAGGTTTTAAGTTAGAAACCATAGGTAAAGTAAATTTGAATTGTAAATTGAATGATGTTGAATCAATTGAAGAATTTATTGTAATTAAACCTGTTGGTACTAAGTGCGTACCCATTCTTGGTCTTAAGACATGTGTAAAGCTTGGATTGATTGCTAGGGTTCATGATGTTCAGTTGAAATCTAAGGAAGAGTTTATAAGAGACAACAAAGATGTTTTTACTGGTAAAGGGTGTTTCCCTTATGAGTATAAAATTAGGCTCAAAGAAAATGCCAATCCTGTAGTAAAACCTCCACGTAGAGTTCCAAATGCAATTTTACCTAGACTTAAGTCTACACTTGAGAATCTGGAAGAGTTAGATATTATTGTTCGTAATGACAGTCCTGGTAGTTATGTAAGTAACTTGGTAATCGTTGAAAAACCCGACAAATCTCTTAGGTTGTGTTTGGATCCCCAAGCACTCAATCAGGATATAAAGCCAGAACCGTATCTGATTCCGACAATGGATGAAATTAAGTCTAACTTCTCAGGTAAAACATGTTTTAGTGTAGTTGACTTAAAAGATGGTTTCTTTCATGTTAAACTAGATACTGAGTCCTCGGACATGTGTACATTCAGTTCCCCTTTTGGATGTTTTTCGTTCAAAAGATTGCCGTTTGGTTTGTCAGTAGCACCTCAGCTATTTCATAAGCTTAACTCTAAGATATTTAGTAATATACCTGGGGTCACTGTATATTTTGATGACATCCTAGTTGCGGCTCCTTCGGAAGAGAGTCATGATAAGATATTAGCCGAGGTAATAGAGAGGGCTAGAGAAAATGGGGTAAAGTTCAATCCTAAACAGTTGCAGTATCGGATGAACAAAGTCACCTTTGTGGGTCATGTATTTTCTCGTGAAGGTGTGTGTGTAGATAATAAGCACATTGAGACTATTGTTAAATTGTCCAACCCAACCTGCAAGAAGGAACTACAGAGTTCTTGGTATGTTCAATTACTTTAGGGATCACATTCCTAACATGTCTAGCCTAATTAGTCCTCTAAGAGAATTGTTACGGAGAGATACTGATTGGCAATGGTTGCCTATTCATACAAGTTGTATTGAGAAGTTGAAATGCTCTCTAACATCAGCACCAGTATTAGCTTCTTTTGATACTAACAAGCCTATTGAAATACATGCTGACAGTAGTAAAGATGCTGTTGGTTACTGTCTTATACAGGCAGGAAGACCGGTAAGTTTTGGATCTCGTAGCCTAACTCAGACCGAGACTCAATACGCCCAAGTGGAAAAAGAGATGTTAAGCATAGTAGTGGCAGTAAAAAAGTTTCACAGTCTTTTGTATGGTAAACCATTTGTTGTATATAATGACAGTAAACCTCTTGAGTCTATTTTGCAAAAGCCTATTCACAAGGTAATGTCCCCTAGGCTATAGCGTTTTAAGCTTAAATTGTTAAACTATGATATTACTATCAAGTACAGACCAGGTAGCAGTATGGTTGTCGCCGACATGTTGTCGCGTCTAGATAACACATCCAATGTTAGCAATGTGACAAGTAATAGTGTTGATTTAGTAGTTCCTAATGAACTAGCAATTTCTGAGGCTAAGAAGTGTGAATTTAGAGAGGCAACCAGGAATGATCCTGCATTAAGTGCTGTTTGCAAATATTTTTATGATGGTTGGCCAGAAAAGTCTAAAGTTCCAGAGCTAGTTAAGGTATTTTTCAATCAAAGAGGTAATTTGTATGTAAATGATGGTATGGTTTTTCTTAGTGATAAAATTGTTGTACCCTACTGTCTTCGACTTGGTATGCTAAAGTTGTTGCATCAACACCATTTTGGAATAGAGAAAACCAAAGCCAGGGCTCGTGAGCTTATCTACTGGCCTGGCATGACAAGTGATATTAAGAACCTTGTAATTCAGTGTTCTAGTTGCAATAAACATATGAACCTTAGTGCTAAGGAACCTTTGAAAAGTCACGAAATACCTGATTTGCCGTTCAGTAAAGTTGGTATTGACATTGCAGAAATAGGCCCTAACATTTACCTGATCTTAGTTGACTATTTTTCTAAATGGGTCGAATGTGTAAACATGAAGTGTAAAACAACAACAGAGGTAATACGGTGCTTAAAGCCTATATTTTCTTGTCATGGTATTCCTATGCAAGTTGTCGGGGATAACAATCCCTTTGGGTCGTTTCAGTTCAAAGAGTTTTCCAAAGAATGGGGATTCGAGGTTGTAAACACAAGTCCATTATATCCAAGATCAAATGGGCAAGTTGAAAGAACAGTACAAACAATTAAGAAAATGTTGAAAAAGTGTCATGACTCTAATCAAGATTTCCAGTTGGCTTTATTGGAGTACCGTAATACGCCTGTTGTAGAAGGTTTATCACCAGCACAGATACTGATGAGTCGTAGGTTAAGGACCAAAGTGCCTGTTTCTAAAAATTTGCTACAGCCTACTTTGAATAATTCAAGTCATGTAAAAGAAGCTATTGTTGCGAAACAAAATAAATCAGCTCAACATTACAATAAGACAACAAAGGTTAAAGCAGATTTCAAACCAATGGATCTTGTATATGTGTACAATCTAAGGAGTAAAATGTGGGAACAGGGTCAAATCGTAGGCCTATCTAATATGCCAAGGTCGTATTTAGTTCAAATGAAAAATGGTAGAGTTTTAAGAAGAAACAGTTTTTATTTAAGGCCTAGGATTGATAAATCCAATGTTACTAGAGTATTTAGTCATGATGATGATTTAGATTTTGTTCAGGAGACTACTCAGAGTAGTCCTCATTTAACGCCAAGTATGAGATCAGTCGTTAGCCCTCAACAAAGCTCAGCGACAACTGTGTTAAGTAGGCCAAGCACGCCTAGTACCCCTAGGTCTCATGTAAGTCCATCATTGTCTAGAAATGTGTCTCCCAATGTAAGTAGTGGAAGTAATGATATTAATTTGACTACAAGGCTTAGTCCTCAGACAGTTACGCCTAGTACCCCTCGGTCTCATGTAAGTTCACCAATGTCTAGAAATAATTCTCCCACTGTAAGTGGATGTAATGATGTTAATGTGCCTCCAAGGCATAGTCCTGAGACAGTTGTGGCCAGTGGGTATAAAACCATGTTTGGTCGAGTTACTAAACCACCCGTGAAATTCAGAGACTATGAGTTTTCTTAAGTTAGCTGCACTAACTTCTTGGTCTACCAAAATAAACTAAGATTTTTAGTTGTACTGTTTACAGAGAAAGTTTGTTTTGTTATGTAGGCTGTTTGTTAAAATCTTAACCACTGTCAAGCCTCATAACCTCAAGGTTAAACAACTTAAATATTTTTTTTTTTCTCGTTTTACTTGCTCAAATATATCTGTCAGAAGGAAATTTATTTAATGAATCCATGTAGTGTTTACTTATGTTGAGTAATTTATAAGAGAGCCCAGGTAGGCTATTGGTTGTTTTTCATCTTAGTTCTTTTTAGGTTAAGCATTTCAAATCCTATTTTGCATCGATGACTATAACTTGTATAAAGATTTTTATTTTGTTCTGCTTTGCCAGTAAGCCTAACGAGTTGTTAACGAAGTATCATTCAAGTAAATTGTAATCATAAAAGAAATTTGTATCCTAGAAGAATTTGAATTTATAAAAAGATTACTGATGTTTAGTTATTATAAGTGAGCCTAAGTAGGCTAATGATTGTTTTCATTCTAGTTTTTCTTTTAATCAAATCATTCAAATCTTATTTTGCAATGATTCCATTGAGTTTCTTAAAAAAAATTATTTTGTGTTGCTTTGTCAATTAATTAACTTAATGATTTGCTAATCAAGAAAATTGTAATCGCAAAACCAGTTGTAACTTTTGTCCTGTATTGGTATCAGAATTTGTAAACCTAATTTCAGTTAAAATTTTTAAATTTTCATTGTCAATAATTCAAAGGAGGAAGTATTGTGAGCTAACTCATTATTATTATTATATATTATATAAGTAATTTTTATTTCAAATACTATCTGTCATGTTGGCGCTACTGTAAACGTAAGTTCGGCCCTCAACATCTTGGACTCGCTCACTTTGACCATGAATCTGTTTGAGAACATTACTAAACTGAAATTGTACTGATTGTGTTAAAATACAAGACTTGAAGCACTATGAAGGCTTTTATTAAAGTCCCACTATAACTTAATGATTTGTTAATCAAGTAAACGTTTTATAGATCGAACCAGCGATTTGTCAAATTAATTAAATTTGACAAATCAAATTAATTTTGTCAAATTGAAAAATTAATCAGAGAAGCAGGATCCGCTCCCCAATTCAGCCCCGTCACTGATCTAAGTAGATTAATTCTTTACAGCACGATTCACTTACTTGTTTGATTTACTTGGGTACAGGAATGAAATGTTTGGGTACCGAAAAAGCATATGATCGTTATTTGTTCTGACGTAAGGAAATCGAGGGTTTTCGTAGATCTCAACTGTACGGTAACGGGCAATTTTCGTATACAGAGTGATGAAAAATAAATTGATATGTTTCTGTCTCTTACAACTATTTTATTGCTGGGGTGTAATTCATCTCCAGGCCAAAAAACCAAGTAGTTTTACTTCCTAAATAAACAATATAGATTTGTGATATGTTTTACAGCAGTAAAAAACTCGAGGTCAGCTAAAAGATAAATCTAAACCGGGATAAAACTTGTGGCGCCAGAGTTTATCAGAAGTGGGGATCGGGAAACCGTATAAAACCAAGCGTTTTATGAGGGTGCGAGACATGGTTTGCTTTCAACTCAGAAGAAAAGTTTTGATGCCTAATCAGTAAAAAGGAGAAAAAACTGTCACTGCTTACTTGGGCTGTAAATGGCTTTCTTGCCTAAATATACAGAGAGAGGTAAACAACAAGTCAAGTGCAGTAAGCCTGTGTGGCTGTCCAGGATGTTCCAGGATCTATCTCCTGCTTGTCTCTCTGAAAACTTTGATTCCCAGCGGGGGTCGGATATAGGTGTATACAGGGTGTTCAAAAAATGCGGGGCAGTAATTTACGTAGTGATTCCTTGGGTCAAAATAAGCAAAAAAGTTTATATAAACATATATCCTAAGGTGCTTCGTTTTCCGTCTGTGTGTCTGTTAGTGATTTTTACATATTAAATCATATCTCCCGAACCACTTAACGTGTAAACTTCAAACTTGGAATATAGATAACCACTATTAAAAAGTATTTTCGCAAGAATTGTGAAATTTCTATTTTGTACAATTTCAAAATTGTGACTGTTTTATGTTTTCAAAGCTAAATATCTTATTTTTGAAAAAGTATACAAGAGACGAAAAAGTCGAGAAATTTAATCAAATTAACGATGATATTACGATTATAACAATCGGACAACTAATAATAGAGACATTTTAAATTTTCCGAATAAAAAAATTCAATTTTCAGACAGAATGTTTTAAGGAACCATATTTTTATGCAAAAAAGTTGAAATTTCTCCATTATTAGTAATCAAATTATCATAATCTTAATATCAGCATTAATTTGATTAAATTTTTTACTTTGTAGTTTCTTGAATAATTTTTCTAAAATTTACAGGTTTTCAGATATTTAGCTTTGAAAACAAAAACAATCACCATTTTGAAATGGTACTAAGTAGAAATTTGTTATTTCTTACAAAAATAGTTCTTAATAATGGTTATCCATATACCAAGTTTGAAGCTTATACGTTGAGTGGTTCGTCAGATATGATTAAATATGTAAACATCAAAAACAGACACAGACGGAAAACGAAGCACTTTAAGACCTATGTTTATATAAACGTTTTTGCTAATTTGACCCAAGTAATCACTACTTAAATTATTGCCCACCATTTTTTGAACATCCTGTATAAACAGACATGATTTAAACGAATCGACTTAATTAATTAATAGCCCCTGCCATTGGCTAATGGGCCAATTAACAGTCCTGTCTAAGGAACGTGCCAACATTAGTCAGTAGCAAGGCTACAAGATCGCGCCACTATCATCACGATCATCACACTCATCCTTCACTCATATTCAGGGTAACGTCCTCCATGAGGTACCTGTCTCACCAAAGAATGATTAAGAATGTTTTCGACCTGGTGAAGTAATTGTAATGTTAATGTTTACCAAAACATAAACATAATTAAAATGATATACCTAGCCTAATCTTACTCTAAATATGTTCGATCCTTGTGACAGGCATATGTGTGCAAGTATGTGTGTTAATATTAACACGAAATCTCTTTCGTGGTGCAAACAAATTAACACCTTGCCGTTTTCCAATTCCAAATACTGTAATATTCAAACAATGCCAATGTATTTACACATTCTGTTGCATTTGCAGGAAAATTAAATATAAAAATTAATTTTATTAACACTGTAAACGTTCCAAGTACAATCCAAGTCCAACAAGGTGGTCCGACTCCCTTGTAAGAGTAATGTTAATATTACCATTTGACTTCCTTTCGGCCCGTGTCCCGTACGTTGACCCGACCTGTAAAGCGAAGTAAACATGCTTCAACTCCTAAGAAAAATCTGATTTAATTTGTAGGATAGCTAGTCATTATACCCACTATAGGCTCGAGCTGGAATGTAAATAGTACTAGGGGGCCCATGCGCAAATAGCGCATTTTAATATTATTTCTGTTTGTGAGAAACTCACCTACGTTTAGAATAAATGGTATGGCTTTAAATTCACCTTTATTAAAATTTACCTTTTAAATTGAAATTTAAAAGTCTCGCCTAAATAAACAAAGGCCCAACTAAACAAAATCACACACATATATGAGGCGTATGTGCCGCATCACCCAAGCACTATGTATTTGAATTTTGTGGTCTTCTCGCGCAAAAGTAGGATAACGGAAATTTTCTAGGAAGCCCCCTTGCAAGTTGCGCATTTTAATGTTTTTTCAGTTTTTATAGCGAGCCCACGTGCAAATTGAGCATTTTAATATTTTTTCAGATAATTGAAAATCTGAAAAAATATTAAAATATAAAAACATTTTTCCGTTAAAATATTGTTTTGATTATATTTACAATTTTCAACATGGATCAAAGTTGATGAAATGTGATCTACACAGAGCTACCAACCATACAAGGCAAACATCCGAGCAGTTTGATTGCAGTGGAATAATTAAAGTTGTTATGTCATGTTGGCAACACTGACTGCGTTGGTTCATTTGATTTCTTTTGCTTTGCACATGCTGTTGATACTGAGTATAAACACTAATAAATGATTGACCATGAACAATCATCTAGCCTTCTTTATTTTATTTGTGAGAGATATATAGCTAATTTATTCCTTTATTCCTGAAACATTCCTTTAACGCTGCATTTATTTATGCTAATTGTAAATGTATACAAAATTGTGCAATGTCTTTTAAATAAAGCAAATTATTACCTGTCCCAGGTTTCATCCCAGAATTAATGTATTAATAACATGTTTTATTATGTATAAGTACACGGGTTTGAATCAAATTAAAAACTGAAGTGAAGAATAAAAAAAACTAAATTAGCTTAATAATTGAAATTAAAATCAAAAAACTCGCGAGGAAAATTAAAAATACAGATTGAATCCTCTATTTTCTTTAGTTTTCATAGTCCTGTCTGTCCGCAAAAAAAAAATGAAAACTTAAAACAAAGAAATAAAACTGACCAGAAACACAATTTTTTTAGGTATGATAGTGGTGGTGGTGGTAGCAGTGCCTTCTGTCAGGGCGGTATCAAAGCATAAACTTTAAATCAGCAAAGGGTGTAGGTAGAAGTAGCCATTACAGGCAGGAGCGATGTAGATGAAGCGGGTTAACTATGATTCACTCGTGAATGTACATTATATTATTTTTTGTAAATGATATTAATAAAACTAGCAGATACACCCGCAGCCTCACCCGCTGGAAGGTTAACTAATTAAAATTAAATCATATTACATTATGTTTCTTCTAAAACTGTTTTCCTCACAATAAGTAAATGGTATGAACTTCCTCCTATTTGTCAATACAAAGAATGAGGGATAGCCCGGGGTATAAAACAAAAAAAACTCTTAGGGCGGGTTTTTGACTAACATCAATCTGATTTTTCACGTTTTAGAAAATAGACCAAAAACTGTAAGAAAACGTAGACGATAAATGCCTAAATAAAAACCTATTACTCAAACGTTTCTCATTCACATTGGAGATCGGGTCACTCAGCTATCAATAAAGCAAAATTATTGTAGTAATAGTATATTTTTTGGAATTGAAATCCACATCACCTTTGCAAACCCTCTTAACAGTATAATTTTGTAAACTCCTTCCATAGTGGATCTCAAAATTAAATGACCATACTGAGTTTTAAGATTATAGTTTGATTATTTATTTATTTATTGGGGACAACCCATTTTACAAAGTGGGAATACAATATAGTACTTCGCTCGGGTCGTACAACGCAAGTAGCTTAGTGGCTTTCCATAAATATATAGAAGGTGGCCGAAATAAAGTTTTACATTTTATTCTTTTAGTTGAATGTATCTCAAACCTTTTCCATCCCCTGAAAATATTTTAAAGACCTCCCAATGCCTCCTATTCAAAGTTTTGAAAACTGAAATGGCCGCCATTTTGAATTTTATAATATACCCTATTTTAGCCGCCTGAGAGAGAATATTTTAAAATCCTTTATTTTTTCGTATCTAAAGCCGAGAGAGAATGTTTGTGCCAAGTTTCATTGCCCTAGGACTTGTAGTTTTGGGGAGGATTAGCTTCGAAAGCTAAAAATAGTTGTCATTTTGAACTTCCTATTATACTTCCTATTATTATTAAAATATGATATATTTTCTATCATATGAGAGAAAATATTGCAAAATCCTCTCTTAGTACGCATCTAGAGCCTGTAAAGAATATTTGTGCCGAGTTTCATGGCTCTAAACCTCATAGTTTTTGAGGAACTGTGATAAGTCAGTCAGTCAGTCAATGGTTTTTGGCTTTTATATACTATATAGATCAGATTAAGAACTTTAAACTTTACACACATTTAATTACTTCAATGAACATGTCCATTTTGATGAGGAGCGGGGCGGGTGCGTGGGTGCCTGGAGGGGGGATGGGGTGTCTTCAAGACGTCGGCAGCGGTCGTACCAGTAGCTTCGCAGAATAATACCATGGAATATACAGATATATCCCAAAAACTAACAATGAAAGGTAAGAACCACAGAGAAAGAACCGGACGGGAGACAATCACTTTACTCCCGCTGTGAGACAAATTATTATTTTACTCGCGCATTACAAGGAGTAACATGTGTAAACATAGCGTCTGGGGAAAGGTTTTTTATGCAATTCGTATACAGTCCTTTTTGAAAACAAAATTTCAGAGTAGATTTAAAGGTTACCTCAGATGGTGTGATTACACAAGAACATTTCAGCCACACATGTATATATTTAAAAAATTTGGTTTTTCTTTTCCGAGTCCGTTCGGCTTTTCTACTCAACCGATTTTCATAATTGAGGTCTTAAATTAAAGGTGTGTACAAACAGATTTGCCATCAAGCATCCGCATTCATTTATCTGCCGTATTTCTCGAGTTATGCACAAAAGCAACTTCCTCCCTGTACATTTCTTATGGAAGCTAAATTTGATTTTTCTTTTCCGAGTTCGTTTGGCTCTTCTACTCAACTGATTTTCATAATTGAGGTCTTAAATTAAAGGTATGCACGCACAGATTTGCCATCAAGCATCGGCATTCATTTATCTACTGTATTACTCGACCAAAAAAACATAAATTTGATTATTTCCTGAATTTTGAATTCAGTTGAAGATATATTTCCCGAGTTTTAATTACGTAATTCTATATGTTTTGGCTTAAGAACCTTCAGTGAAATACCAGCTTTCATTTCAACTATTGATTATTAAGATCGGACGTACCTGAAGCACGCTGCTGAATTCCGAACAACAAAAAAAAGATTTGTTTTTCTTTTTTGTGTCCGTTTGGCTCTTCTACTCAACCGATCTTCATAGAGGTCTTAAATTAAAGGTATGCACGCACAGATTTGCCATCAAGCATCGGCATTCATTAATCTATTCTATTAGTCGACCGAAAAACATAAATTTGATTATTTCCCGAATTTTGAATTCAATATTTGAAGATATATTTCCCCAGTTCTAATTACTCAATTCTATATGTTTGAGTCGAAGAGCCTCCAGTGAAATGTCAGCTTTCATTTGAGCTATTGATTATTATGATCGGACGTATCTGAAGCGCTCTGCTGGATTCCGAACAATACAAATCTTACATTATATAAATTAGGTTTTTCTTTTCCGAGTCTGTTTATGGTCTGATATTAATGAAATATGGTGCAGACGTGTAAAGTGGTAATCAATCGGACGAATTCGTGAACCAGCCCCATTGGACTACCAAAAGGGGGGGGGGTAGAGGGGGATAAACCCCCCTAAAAGTGTTCTAATTTTTATTTTTTACATATAAAAACAAAATTTATTCAATTTTTGTTGGTACCATTGAATTCAGCTCAAAAACCAAACAATTTAGGACTTTGAATCACTGGTCTTTATCCAATCGTTACCAAGATATTGAAAGTGGGAAACACAGTACGTTGTCACATGGGAAATAAGTAATACCCCCGTTGCAGCAGACCTGCATACTCAGCGAATTTCAAATGTAAAACAACATGCTTCAATCCAACATGACGAGATTTGACATGTTTTTGTAAGCTCCATAAGAATAACATGGGGAATGAGTATGCAGGTTTGCTGCTACAGGTATTTAAAAAATGGGTGATTTTCGCTCAATATTTAGTAGATCTGAACTAGAAGAAGACATTTACCAAGTTTTATCAAGATGTGTTGAGAAATAAGCAAGATATAGAATTTTACTTATTTCCCATAAGGTTAACATAGGGACAACGTAATGTGTTTACCACTTTCAATATCTCGGTTACCAATGGACATAGAGCAGTGATTCAAAATACTAAATTATTTGTTTTTTTTGAGCTGAATGCAATGGTGGCAACAAAAATTGGATTATTTTAATTTTTCTATGTAAAAAACTCAAAAACCCCATTTTTTGGGGGGTTTACCCCCCTTTACCCCTCCTTCCTGTGGTCCGATCATGCTGGTTTACGAACTCGTCCGAGTGATTACCACTTTACATGTCTGTATAAAAATTCGAACGAATAGTGTTTTTTGCTTCTGGGGGCCCCAATATGAAAAGTTAACATGGTCTCGGGCTTAGGTCTTACCATGAGACCTACGGTAATAGCTTATTCCTTTAAGGAAATTCGCTAAAATTTGATATCTTACTTATTTCTCAACATATCTTGATAAAACTTGGTTCGTGGCTTCATCTGGATGAGATCTAATGTATAATAGTCTAAAATCCTCGATATTTCCATTTTCGTGGCAGAAAACCTGCATACTCATTCCCCATGTTATTCTTACGGTGCTTACAAAAATACCTCAAATCTCGCTATATGTTAGCTTGAACTATGTTCTTTTGCATATGAAATTCGCTGAGTATGCAGGTCTGCAGGGGGTTAACACCCCCGCGAAAATATTAAAATTGCGTTTAAATGAAAGGTTAGAAAGTTATTTTTTTTCACTTCCTGTAACCGCGGAGTCCAACCACCCCTCCCCCCAAAAAAAAGATTTCTGGCTACGGCTTTGGCAACGGGGGTATTTTAGCATGGTATATAGTTACTTTGAAAAGTCGTATTGACATGTCGCTGTCCCGAAAACTTAAGTATAAAATATCTCAATAAATTCCTACTTTTCCTTGGTGGAACAAATTATTACCAATTTGGTAATAAATCGTTGTATAATTGGTTTTCTGAAATTCCAACATAACCGAGCCCAGCTACATGCACCTCTTTTCAACTTAGGCAAGTGTCAGGTAAGTCACATTGAAGTTGTGAATCTGCATTGCATGTACATTAATTTTGTAAATGAAGAATTATTTGATTTGAGTTGATTTTGTGTCTTAGTACCAAAATTTACTGATGCGGAGCAGCGTGGGTCCTCTAGTTTATCCTAGTACAGTTCCACAACTTTTTGTTAATTTTAGGAGACAAATTTCAAAAATTTGTCTCCACAACTCTCTTTGGTAGCATAGTGAATTTAAAAATAAATGCAATTACCCTTCAAGTGCCTTTTTGGCAATTTTACACAGGAATTGATATTATCTTTCTCCTACAATTTTAATGAGTTTGTTGAGCTTTTCCTGCAGCATTTATGATAGACTTGAAGAGCCCGTGGCTTCGCTCACGATAAAAATCAAACATACAGTATCACCCCTCAGTTATATAGTTTTGTTTCCCCATTTATTTTTCTTGTTGTAAAATCTTCTTCTTTAAAGATATCAAATTTACTTCCATAAAACAGAACAATGTTTTTAGAAATTCGCTCTTAGTACGCAGGTCTGCTACGACGGGGTATTCTATTCCTGCCTAAAGTGCCTGACTATATTAAAAATGTGACCATATCCAGCGCCCCACCGACAAAGCCCCAAAGGGTTTTGCTGCCCTGGGTAGGTTCATGCCCAATGTCAGCGGTGCTTCCTCGTGCAAGTGCTGTTTGCTTGCAATGAATACACAAACGTTAAGAAGGTCAGGTCTTATGGACAATTTCTATTCAGTTTTTTAATTACGCATCTGGAAATCAGACAGCGCTTGCTGTCACGAAATAAAGAGAGATAGACAAAAACTGTTTTCGTTCCGTCTCTCTCCTGAGCATGGCTAGTCAATGGTAATTGCTGTGAGAAAGAGATGGAGATAGTTGAGAGGGGAGGGTAGTAACCAATCACAGACCCTTCCAGCGTCGTGCCAGATCACTATTGGCTGAGGCAGATTAGTTGTTTTTGGTTTTTTTAAATTTAAAAGTTTCGAGTCAGCTGTTGTTTACGTCACTGAGCTATGATACTCCTTATAATGTAAGACTACATTACTTACTGGGGACTGCAGACAGCTCAAAATTGACATAGTTCTGTTCAGAACATGTTTCGGTGTAATAACACCATCATCAGCTGAGTACAGATGTGAGGTCGGAAATAATTATCCATCGGTGGATGGCTTCGTCATAGTTAATTAAAAAACACATAAAACATAACATTAAATCACGAGACGGACACGATTAAACAGTTACACGAAATATAACAGGCCTGTCACAACTAAATCGAGAACACGGCGCGCCGGCAGTTGGGGGCAGACTGACTGGAAGTTGATCGTTCATGTATCCTGGTTATCAGATGGGCAATGTACAGCTGGCTTTTGTGGTGGATCGAAAGCCAAGAGAGAATTAAATATAGAATGAGAACTGAACTGAAGCTTGTCGTTTATTATTACCTGATCAGGGTTTTTTTTCTTAAAACATTTATAAATTTCGAATTCCTCTAGAGTGTCCATCTTACGTCCTTTGTTACAAAAAATGTAATATCTCAAGGCTGTCATTGATACTGTCAGTGGAGTGGTTAAAATCAATCAGGTGTTGGCCAAATGTAGATTTTTGTTTATCCAGCTTGTGATTTGGGCAATGTTCCTTAAAACGGGTTTTAAATGAACGTCCCGTTTGGCCGACGTATACACTCGGGCACTCAGCACATTTTAACTTGTATAAATACAGGATAAATATGCCAGTACTGTCATATTTATCCTGTACTTTACTTTTATTTCTCAAAATATTTTTAACCCGGTTAGATGTTCTAAAAGCTAGTTTTCCATTATGTTCTTTCAATTGTTTACTAAGGCCGTGTTGTAAGTTATGACTATATTCAACACTGGCTGTTAGGTGTTGGTCTATCACTTCCTATGTCCTTGTTTTAATATTTTTCTTTTTAACTTTATTCAATTTTACTTTGATTACCATCTGTTAATTTATGCAAATGTTTTTTATTTTTGTTTTGGTTTCATTGTTCACAAAAAAAACTGCTCTAAATTTATTCTACAATGTCTTAAAATTATTTTGGAAAAATAACGATTAAGTGAGTTTCAAAACCTAATGGACATAGCATAATGTGCTTCAAGATTATTAACAAGATGAACAAAGATGTATAAAACAATTGGAAAGGTAATCTATCATCACAACCAAAGTAAGAACAATGAAGACAAGTAAGTGATATTCATTCATAATTATATTTGTGTTTCTACTAAACAATGACTGTGTCCAGACTCTTCAATAATAAATTTAATTAAATATACCTAAAACATGTAAAGAGCAGTTTTTTTTGTTATTAATTATCATTCATACATTACCTTAATAAATTAACTATACCTACAAATAGTCAACAATTTTCTGACTTGAATATAAGTCTGGTCCTCCTTTTAGCATAACATCTTTTGGTTCCCTCGGGACGGATTATTTGAATTTCAGACTATGTGATACAGTCTAGGCTCATTTTAGCCGCCTTTTCTTTATTTCAACCGCATTTTTCCTTGCTACCACATTTTTATTTTCTTCCCATTTGTTATAACGCATTTATCATTTGCCCTTTCGTGTCTGACCGCACCTAGCATACTGTGCTAATTCCATAATTATGCCACGCACTACGGACTTCAAACCGGCTACATACAACCGTTTGACGTCCTTAACTCGATCACGTTTTGAAGCATTAAAGTTAATTGTAACCGAAATACAAGATCAGACTGATGTTGTCACAAGTTTACAACAACGAACTCTTAAAGGGTATGCTTCGGAAATACAGCGTAGGTTTGACGATTTTGAGTCAAATGTTAACCGCGCACTTGCATATGACGAAGAAGATGCTGTAACTGACGATAAATTAGCTACAGATCAATCAGAAATCTCAAACTTGTATGCGTATTTGATGTCGGCTATTTCAGAGATCGTAGGTTCTAATGTCAATCCAACCGAACAGTCAGATCAACTTGTAACAACGACTAATCTCGGGGACAGGTGTGCAGCTCGTCTTCCAAAACTTGAGTTATCCAAATTCAATGGAGACTATGCGAGCTGGACCACATTTATAAATCTATTCAACACGACAATCCATAATAATCCAGCTTTATCCAAAGTAATTAAATTTCAATATTTAATAACTGTTCTTTCGGGCGAGGCTCTTAATTTAGTCAAGAATCTTACTGTGACTGATGCAAACTATGACGTTGCGTATAAAATTCTCACGGATCGCTACCAGAACGATCGTAGACTGCAGTTACTCCACATCAATCAAGTCTTGGACCTTCCTGACATTTCCAGTAAAAATGTCACTGGCATTCGTCATTTCTTAAATTGCTATACAGAAAACGTGCAGGCGTTAACAGCTATAAAATGCGACATAACTGGCTCTAATCCTTTCCTTGTAGCAGTGCTTTTGCGTAAATTAGACTTAGACCTTAGGAAAAGGCTAGAAACAATGCGCGATGTTAACGCTACCTATAATCATTCATTACCCACCGTGTCTGAAATCATAGAGTTTCTCGATAAAGAGTGTAACAGACATGAGGACGCACTTTGTTCGGTAGGAACACGCAAGCAAGAAAACACATATTTATCACCACATCGGGTAAAATCTAACAATCCAAGGAATTCGGGACATAAAGATTTTTTAGCTTCTGCATCTTCAAATACTAACCAGTTATTAAAATGTGGTTGTTGTGGTGCGACCGATCATCGAACTTACGCCTGTCCTACCTTCTTGTCAAAAATCCCTCAAGAACGGTATAAACTCATAAAATCGCGACAATTTTGTATTTCATGCTTAGGTATGCATGATCTTAAGGCGTGTAAATCTCAATCCACATGTAAAATTTGTCAAAAACGCCATAATACACTTCTGCATTTTCCTTCAGACAAGTTAGTCTCTAGTTCTGATCAACTCACCGCTAATGTTCAATCTAGTGCTCATAAGTCTGTACCTGATGGAACTACAGAAAAGGTTCAACAGCACAAGTCAGAATCAGTTAATATATGCTCCCATAACACTAACATGAGTAGTAACAAACAGGTCACAGTGTTGTTAGGGACCGTACTTGTAAATGTACGTACAGATACTGGTAATGTTCATACGTTTCGAGCGCTTTTGGACACTGGTAGTATGTCCACTCTCATAACTGAACGTGCCGTAAACTTACTAGATGCAAAACGCCATATGTGTAACGTTCAAATTGTGGGTATTAATGAACATGTGTCTAATAATAAAGGTAAAATTTACGGGACTATCGAAACTTTGACTGGGATTCCTGTAATCAATAATCATGCCATGGTGATTCTGGACAAACTGACAACACATTTACCCAGAGTTCCCATTGCACGGGAAGTAATTCATTTAGCACAACAATATCAACTAGCTGATCCTAATTTTCACAGTCCGAACCGCATCGATGTGATTTTAGGAGCTGCCATTTGTCCGCATATATTCACAGGTCCTCACATTCAGCTAGGCCCTGATCTTCCGCACATTATCCAATCCCAGTTTGGTCATATTGTTATGGGCACTTCCCCATGTGTACCTACTACATCTTCTGCATCTTACCATACTACTTCTCTCAGTACATGTTTTCACTCAACTCCTAGTGATAATTTACATGACGCAATTCAACAATTTTGGATACAAGAAGAGGTTCCAACGCATAATAAGCAATCGCAAGAAGATGACGCATGTGAACGTCTGTTCTCAGAAACGCATACACGAGATGATAATGGTCGATACATTGTTCGTCTTCCTTTCAAGGATTCTAATCTTGTCCTAGGTTCTTCTCACACTAACGCAGAAATCAGATTGAAAGCCATGGAACGTAAGTTTGCAACTAACGAATTTTTTGCTTCATTGTACCGTGATTTCATGTCAGAATATATCGCTCTTGGACATATGACTAAATGTGATTCTCTAATTACTGGTAGTCATTATTATTTACCTCATCATGGCGTTCTAAAGGAGTCTAGTTCGACTACAAAATTAAGAACAGTGTTTGACGCTAGTTGTAAATCGAGTTCTGGGGTTTCTTTAAATGACTTGTTGATGACAGGTAAACGACTTCAGAATAATATTGCTGATATTTTAACCCAATTTCGGCGTCATTCTATTGTGATCTGTTGTGATATCAAGCAGATGTATCGGCAAATACTCATCCATCCTGATGATCGCAACTTTCAATTAATTCTTTGGAGATCAGATGTCAATCAACCAATTGATTCATTTCAACTCAATACTGTCACTTACGGCGTTAATTCCTCTCCATATTTGGCAATTCGTACTTTGCACCAATTGGCAATAGATGAAGGTCACGATTTCCCACAAGCATCGCATGCGTTGTTGCATCACACGTATGTTGATGACATCATAACAGGAGCTGAATCAATGCAATCTGCTACTGAGTTACGGAAACAATTAACGGATTTACTCAAACGTGGAGGTTTTGAGCTACGTAAATGGGTATCCAACTCTGATACGTTACTTAAACAAGTTCCAGACGCACATCGTGAGTCACCTAAATTTGTCTCTGAGTCCACTGATCCACATTTTACCGTATTAGGCCTTCACTGGTCCCCTGTAACTGACACGTTTTCATATACAACAAAGGGCTTAGAGAATGTAAACAAAAGTCCAACCAAGAGAGCAGTACTTAGTGCGATTTCTAAAATCTACGATCCTTGTGGGTTTTTAACTCCGTTTATCATGCTTGCTAAGTGTTTCATGCAACTCATATGGACGTTGGGTTTGGCTTGGGATGCACATCTACCCCCTGATGTACATGCCCAGTGGACACGAATCGTTGATGAAACTCACGCATTATCTCAGATATCAATTCCACGGACTTTGAATCTTGATTCTTTATGTAAGATAGAGATACATGGATTCTGTGACGCGTCAGAAAATGGTTATGCTGCGGTTATTTATTTCCGTTGCGAGAGCTCTGACAAAATTGTGAAAGTAAGTTTAGTAGCATCTAAAAGCAGAGTTGCACCATTGAAACGAGTTACCATTCCTCGTCTTGAATTGTGTGCCGCTCATCTCTTATCCAAGCTAGTAGCTCATTATGTCACACTGTTTCCGCAAATGTTTAACACATCAAATATTTTTCTGTGGAGCGACTCTACCGTTGCATTAACTTGGATTCACACCCCACCCTATAGACTTAAAACTTATGTTGCAAATCGAGTTGCCCAAATTCAAGAATTCACTTCATCTCAGTGTTGGTTTCACATTGCATCACAAGATAACCCAGCTGACTGCGCATCACGTGGTTTACTTTTATCTCAATTAATACATCACAATTTATGGTGGAACGGCCCACAATGGCTTTCATTCCCATCCTGTGATTGGCCCTCAAAAAGGTTTACTCCCATCTCTTTGAATGATCAAACTGAATTAAAATCAACTCCCTTACCTACATTTACCACTTCCTCCACTGAAGAATGGTCCCTTCTAAACAAATATTCATCATGGTCCAAACTGCTTCGCATTACAGCTTTGGTTTTACGTTTCATAAATAACTGCCAAGGTAAAACTTATCAATCTGGTTATATTACGAGTTTAGAAATAAAAACAGCACGTTTGAAACTGTTTTTTATAGTACAACAAGCTACTCTCATGAAGGAATACAATGAAATTAAACAAGGTAAATGTCCCAACTCTTTAAGCAAACTCAATCCGTTTATTGATGATCAACAACTTATTCGAGTCGGAGGTCGTCTTAGTAGGTCTTCACTGAATTATGAAACCAAACATCCAGTGTTATTACCTAAACGACATCACATCGTTGATATTCTAATAGATTATTTTCATTTACAGTATCTTCATGCTGGGCCACAATTGATTCATTCAATGATTGTTCAACAAGTGTGGATTTTAAATGCCAGAAATGTTATACGCTTGCGCATTCACAAATGTATTACATGTTTCCGACATCGGCCTACAAATACTGCTCCTTTCATGGCGGATTTACCTGCAGTTCGAACATCACCAGCAAAACCATTTGCGTCTACAGGTGTTGATTACTGTGGTCCTTTCCCAGTTAAAGTCGTCAATGTGAAATTATGTAATATAGTGAAGGTTTACCTTTGTATATTCATTTGCATGGTGACCAAAGCAGTTCACATCGAAGTGGTCACAGACCTAACCACAGAAGCATTTATCGCTGCGCTCACTAGATTCATTTCGAGACGCGGACGATGTAATGACATATTTTCAGACTGTGGTACGAATTTTGCCGGAGCTGATGCAGTGTTAAGCAAGATTGTTAAAACTACTATCACCAACCCAAAGTCGCAATTGGAAATTCAATCATTCATGTCAAATCTTTCAATAAGGTTTCACTTCAATCCACCATCAGCACCTCATCACGGTGGACTTTGGGAACGAGCTGTACGCAGTGTTAAACATCAACTCAACAGAGTCATGGGAACCACCATCCTCACGTTGCCTGAATTAATAACTTTAACAACGCGCATCGAGGCAATACTTAACTCTCGCCCACTTACACCAATGTCCAGTGATCCCAATGATTTAAATGTATTAACACCAGGGCATTTTCTAACAGGAGCTCCACTAGTCACCCTTCCTGAAACAAATCTTACGTCAGTTCCATCAAATCGTTTAAAACATTGGCAAGTTGTTCAACAATACGCTCAACGTATATGGAAAAGATGGAGTCTCGAGTACTTGCACACTCTACAGCAACGTGTAAAATGGACATCAAATCAACGTAACTTAAAGATTGGGGATTTAGTATTAATGAAGACTACTTCAACGGCGTTACTGTGGCCACGAGCTCGAGTCATTGAAACATTTCCTGGATCAGATAATATCGTGCGAGTTGTCAAGATTCAGACGCAAGATGGGACTTATGTTCGTCCAGTGACCCAACTATACCTCCTTCCAATCAATGAGAACAACTAGTTGAAGTACTGGAGTACTTCAAGGAGGCCGGTATGTTAGGTGTTGGTCTATCACTTCCTATGTCCTTGTTTTAATATTTTTCTTTTTAACTTTATTCAATTTTACTTTGATTACCATCTGTTAATTTATGCAAATGTTTTTTATTTTTGTTTTGGTTTCATTGTTCACAAAAAAAAACTGCTCTAAATTTACTCTACAATGTCTTAAAATTATTTTGGAAAAATAACGATTAAGTGAGTTTCAAAACCTAATGGACATAGCATAATGTGCTTCAAGATTATTAACAAGATGAACAAAGATGTATAAAACAATTGGAAAGGTAATCTATCATCACAACCAAAGTAAGAACAATGAAGACAAGTAAGTGATATTCATTCATAATTATATTTGTGTTTCTACTAAACAATGACTGTGTCCAGACTCTTCAATAATAAATTAAATTAAATATACCTAAAACATGTAAAGAGCAGTTTTTTTTGTTATTAATTATCATTCATACATTACCTTAATAAATTAACTATACCTACAAATAGTCAACAATTTTCTGACTTGAATATAAGTCTGGTCCTCCTTTTAGCATAACACTGGCGTATCTGATTGGTGTTTTATTGCTGTTGGCAAGTGAACTATTAGAAATTATGGCTTTGTTTGGTTTATTCTTGTGTTTGGATATTAACCTGTCAACTATGTTGCTGCGGTATCCATTGGCTGTGGCAATAGCTTTAATTATATACACTTCTTTTTTGAAATGTTCGTCATTTAATGGTACATTTAACAGCCTGTGGATCATGGAATTGTAGGCTCCCATTTTCTGGGCTTGAGGGTGGTATGAACTAGCATGTATTGTTTGACTGGTTGTGGTAGGCTTGCGATATATACTAAATTGAAACTTGTTTGTGCTCTTATCTAACGTCAAATCTAAGAAATTTAATTTGTTATTGTTCTCAACTTCCAGGGTAAATTTTAATTTCTGCGCCAATTTATTCAAATAATTATGTAGAATGCTCAGCTGCCTTGAATTACCGTTGAAAATGATGATAGTATCATCAACATAACGTCGATAGAACAAAATCTTATCCCTCTGTTTGTTATGGTCGGACATAATGTACTTATTTTCAATGTGATTTAGGTACACATCTGACAGGAAACCAGATAACGGCGAGCCCATGGCTAGGCCATCAGTTTGGCTGTAAAACAATTCATTAAACATGAAATAATTTTGTTTCAATACTTCAGTTAGAAGAAGCATTAGCTCATCAACCGCTTCTAGTAAAAGGTTTGATTTCTTTAATAAGTCTGAGACAATATTCAAAGTTTCGTCTATTGGAACATTGGTATATAGGTTGACTATTATCGAATGATGCTACGGTGTATTGTGGCTTTAACTCAAAATTTCTAATATTATCTATTAGTTCATATGAGTTTCTGAGACTATGGTTATTATCAAATGTTATATGTGTTTTCAGCAATTGCTGTAAGTGTTTGGCAATTTTATATGAGGGAGCAGAAGTGTAGTTCACTAATGGCCTTATAGGTACGCCTTCTTTGTGGAGCTTGGGCAACCCGCGTAGCACAGGGGCATGGGGGTTCATTGCCTTAAGGCGCTTAATTTCATCAGGTGTGAGAAGTGTTGTACAACTATTTATGAGCTTCTTAATCTTACGTTGATACAAATTTGTGGGATCTTTGTTCAAAACAGCGATATTATTGTTTTCAATAAAATTGTTTACTTTGTTAATATAATCTGATATATACATGATCACGATTGTATTTCCTTTATCGGCCTTACACAACATAGCTTTGTTAGTTTTTAGCTTTTCTTTGATAGAACCTAAAGCTAAGTATTCTTGTTTTTGAGCCTGGGACAAACGTAGTTTAATCGTTGTGTTTTTGTGAGCATTGTTTAATTTCCTGGAAAAAACCTGACGGGCAAAGTTTCTATTTTCATCATCAGGTATGGCCTTAATAGCACATTCTGCATTGATTAACTCGTTGAAATAACAATCACGCTTCCCATGTCTTGGGAAATTATAATTAAGGCCTTTATCTAAAACGGCCATTTCAATGTTATTAAATACTATTTCAGTATTGTTTGTGGTTCTGGGATAAAATGGAAAATCGAACATGAATACATTCTCTTTACTTGTTTGTGTGTTGATCAAACGATTAAATTTGTTTCTCAAAGTTGCTTTCTTGTTCCTAATTATTCGTGAAACAGAATCATTTATGTTGTCTAAGATATCAAATAGTTGAGCAGGGTGAGTTCTGTTAGCTAGTTCCAGATATTTCCTGTACATCAGAGTGTTAAGCATGTTCTTTTTATAATATAAAAACTTGATTTCATTTTTTATCCATAGTTTTTCAGCTGCAAATTTTGTTCTTTTAGCTGCCTGGGAATTGTTATTGATTTTTACTTGTACATAATTAGGCTTAATGTCATGCTTCAAACAATCTTTATTAATCTTTTATTACAATTCCATGATCCACAGGCTGTTAAATGTACCATTAAATGACGAACATTTCAAAAAAGAAGTGTATATAATTAAAGCTATTGCCACAGCCAATGGATACCGCAGCAACATAGTTGACAGGTTAATATCCAAACACAAGAATAAACCAAACAAAGCCATAATTTATAATAGTTCACTTGCCAACAGCAATAAAACACCAATCAGATACGCCAGTGTTGAATATAGTCATAACTTACAACACGGCCTTAGTAAACAATTGAAAGAACATAATGTAAAACTAGCTTTTAGAACATCTAACCGGGTTAAAAATATTTTGAGAAATAAAAGTAAAGTACAGGATAAATATGACAGTACTGGCATATACAAGTTAAAATGTGCTGAGTGCCCGAGTGTATACGTCGGCCAAACGGGACGTTCATTTAAAACCCGTTTTAAGGAGCATTGCCCAAATCACAAGCTGGATAAACAAAAATCTACATTTGGCCAACACCTGATTGATTTTAACCACTCCACTGACAGTATCAATGACAGCCTTGAGATATTACATTTTTGTAACAAAGGACGTAAGATGGACACTCTAGAGGAATTCGAAATTTATAAATGTTTTAAGAAAAACAACCCTGATCAGGTAATAATAAACGACAAGCTTCAGTTCAGTTCTCATTCTATATTTAATTCTCTCTTGGCGTTCGATCCACCACAAAAGCCAGCTGTACATTGCCCATCTGATAACCAGGATACATGAACGATCAACTTCCAGTCAGTCTGCCCCCAACTGCCGGCGCGCCGTGTTCTCGATTTAGTTGTGACAGGCCTGTTATATTTCGTGTAAATGTTTAATCGTGTCCGTCTCGTGATTTAATGTTATGTTTTATGTGTTTTTTAATCAACTATGACGAAGCCATCCACCGATGGATAATTATTTCCGACCTCACATCTGTACTCAGCTGAGGATGGTGTTATTACACCGAAACATGTTCTGAACAGAACTATGTCAATTTTGAGCTGTCTGACGTCCCCAGTAAGTAATATAGTCTTACATTATTTGTTCGCACAGCTCAGGGGCTAAACCATGGATGATAAGATACTCCTTAAACCTAATGCTTTGTAACTGTTATTAATAAGCGAGGCTGAGAATGCAACAACAGATAAATAAATCACAGCTGTTTCAGCAAAATAATGCGAGCAACAGTGCGTGGACGTGGACCTGCTGGTGTCTAGATTATGTTCTAGTTATTGTAAAATGTCCATTTTTATAATCGACCATAGTTTTATTCTACGATAATTAAATTGAACATGTTAAATGTAAGAAATAAAAACATGGCAGTGAACAGAGGTTCAGCCAACAGGGGAAGATTGTTTATCCCTACTCCCCCTCCTCAACGTGTCTTGTCTGACGCAGCTTTATTCGCTTGTGACAAGCGGTGCAGAGGACTTGCACTACTATTGCTATTAGTGGCTATTCATTTCTATTTTCCCAGAGCCGAATTTAACATGTGGGCGCCTCTAGGCCAAATATTTTCCCCACCCTTAGGTTTTGAGTGGTAGTCCGTAAATATTTCATTAAGAATAATGTTATATGTTGCTTGTCAGGAAATCAAATTATACCTAATTTTTACAATTCTAAAAAGATCCCCGGGCGCCGGAAAGTTTCCGCCAAAGCACACTTTTTTTCAATTTGAACATTTTGAAAACGCTTCACGGGTGCCGCAAACGCCGTCAACACATCTAGTTTGCCCTTACTTGGAACAATTTGAAAAGGCCACACCGGCGCCGGCAAACGCCCGCTACCAAATCGACAATATTACACGTTGAACCATTTCAAAAGGCTTTCCGAGCGTGGGTAAACGCTGCCAAAACACACGTTTACCACTTTGAATAGTTTAAAATGGCGCTACGAGCACCGGCGAACCCCATTAAACGTGTGTTTTGCACGTTGAAAATTTGTAAATGGCTTCACGGACACTGGCAAACTCCGTCAAAAAGCATGTTTGCCATTTTGAACCATTCAAAAGGGCTCCACAAGCGCCGCTACGGACGTTACACCACACCAGCTTTGCCGGCTCCTTTTTCTTGTTGGTGATAAATTCCTCCGCGTATTTTAAAGGTTTTGCGCCGACCCTTGGTTAAGCATAAAAAACTTCATGCCTCAGTATTCTTTAAATTTTAATTTTTGCTTGAAAGTACACACTCAGGACAGTTTGCGTCTCTAATCCCGGGCCTACTGGGCTTGTTGTAAAATACGGCACTGCCCTTTCCCCTTTCCATCGTAAAGTGGTAACATGATAAAAGTTATCGACAAATATTTATAATCCACAAAATCCTGTTTAATTCCTACAGATAATTAATTTTACAGGTAAATGTGATAAAACTCACATGAGGTTTGCAGTTTGAAGTAGGTATCTGTAGTAATCTCACTACTAAAATACTGTTTAAGGCCAAACACTGAATTTGGAAAACTACAGTAGTGCAATAGTGGGGCTGCTGGCCCAATCAAACTTTGACAGGCAGTCAATTTTTTGACAGCTACTTCCGGTCACGTGACCGGAAGTGACGTCATCAGCTGTGACGTAGCTGTGACGTGTTTTTGGTGGGTATTTAAAGTTTAAATGCCCTGCTGTGCTGGGTATTTAAATTTTAAATGGCCGGAAGTGTGTCAAGGTCTTTTGGGGGTGTTTTTAAAAAAGATCTTGCATTTTCGGAAAATCCGAAAATGCAAGATATTTTCTTTTTTTATTTATTTGTTTTTTTTTACAAAAGTATTATTTTACAAGTTAGTAAAGTTTGCTCCCAAATTTGAAAAGTAAGTTGTTGTCGGTGCTGAAATTTCTTGTTTATTTTCATTCTTCTTGTTGTTGTAAGTTGGCAAAAACACATTTTTTTCGTTTTGATTGTTTGTTGCATAAAGTTCTAAAGATAAACCAAACCCAGTGGTTATAAGTTGTTTTAGTTCTTCACTAAAAATTTCCAAATCCTTGTAGGTTGTAAGATTGATAGTGTTGTAGTGAATCCCGCGAATGTTGAGAGACATGACTAGAGTTGTTTACTCGACGAGAGGTGTAGCAGGAATGACTATTGCAAAGCCGGTGCTGCAGGTACCTCCGATGGTAGTGGGGGTAGTGGTGGGGGTAATGGCAGGTGTTTGTTTAATCACTTTGAATTTAATCGTTGCCACAATAGACCGAGTCGATGTTGCAATTCTTCTAGTTTATCCAACCGGTTCTTTTGATATGTTTTGCAACTACATTTACAATAGCTGAAAGAATTACATTTTGTACAAGCTTTTCCGTCAACTTGATCTTCAGGTATTCTAAAACATTTTTCTTTGCAACAATAAGTTATAAGTGTTAGATTATTTCTTTTGGATGACATGTTGGTTGTAGCTTGTCTTAAACAGAACTGAGCCTCTCAACGTTAAAGTTTCGTATTTATGTAAAGTATTCGAATAAAACTATCGAATAAAATAATCGAATAATACTATCGAATAAAATAATCGAATAATACTATCGATTAAAAGTTCAAGGTCATCCGTTTAAGGTTTTAAAAAAATACAACATATCAGTATATAAAAACATATATTGATATGTTGTTTTTTATCTTTTTATTTAAAACATTTTTTTTTTACAATGTTATTTTTGTGCGATGTGCAGAGTTAGTTCCGTAGAGTTGTTTCCGCTCATTCCGTGTGACACCAAATATAATGATCCTGGTTGAATTTCCCGCAGATCTTCATTTTGCAGCAACTGGACGAATCGTTTTGGAAGATATACTTGAAACTTTGGTTCATCACCCGGTGTATATGGTGCATCGGATAAAGATGCGACGACTGCGTCTCCATGCGTTGTATCAATTTTCTTCATTTCATGAACAATATAATGTTTCTGTTCTTTTAATTCTGAACATTTCTTGATAATTAGAGTATTTGATTTTGAATGCAAGTTGAATTGTTCAACTAAACATTGGAGAAACTGTTGTGATGCCATCCTTCACAGGAGATGTTGTCTGTTCGGAGTATGGAGTTAGACTGATACTCGGGGTGTGTTGCCTCTTCGTTTATATAACCTTCGGAACCCCCACTACATTCTTCCGTTTGTTGTTGTAAGTAAGCAGCCAAGTGATACGCGTTTTGTAATGCGCATTGAGATTGGTTGTGTTTCGGATTTATTGTAGAAACACAAATATTTCTAGCATCAAAGTGAAATGTTTTGTCCACTTTTATGTTTAAAACTTCTTTGTTTGTGTACTGTCGTATCCAATTCTTTTTTTCCAATCCTCTGGTATATATGTGTGTAAATTGTTTGCAAAAATGAAACATAATTTTGTGTACATTGTTGTACGGTAGGAAACCTTCATACCAATGGATATGATGAAAATTATTTGTTAGCCATCTGTTTGTTATTTTAGCTTTTGACTTTAGTTCATGGACAGAACACGGTGCTTCAAATAAAAACGGGTATGCTACTTGTGTAAGCAAATCCAAAATTACCAATTCTTTTATGATAAATCTATCATCGTTTCCGCGAAATGCTTGAAATTCAATTACACAAGGTTTTGCTGCCATTTCTTCATCCTGTCTGCTCATCATGGTGTCTGCTGATCAACTGTTTTCCACACCACGGTAGTTTAGATATATATATATAAACCAGGCCGTACAGTTGTAGGCGCGTTGGTGTATGTTTAACGTGGGCACCATCCCCAGTAGGCCTACCCCACGGTTTATTCTTTTGTTAAATTACATTGTAGTTTTAACCTAGCAAAGTTTCTTCTTCTGTATTATTGTTGTTGGTGGTTTCTTCTTCTGTACTGTTGTTGTTGTTGTTGGTTTCTTCTTCTGTAGCCTCCGTTGCAACTTCAATAAAAGGTTCAAAGTTTCTTAACTGCCTCCACATTTCCACTTCGTGAGGTATTCTATTAAAGATGGATGTATCTATTGGTCCGTATTGTAAAGTGCTTTCTGGTTGTTTTTCGCATGCATCTACCAGATATTCCTTAATAACAGAGCTTGAAAATACTAGTTGTTTCATATACCTGGTAATAGGTGATGTTGCATAGTTTAAAATGTAAAATTCTTCACGTGTTAGAAGAATTTTATTTTCAAATTGTGTCGAGTCTCTAATTCTTACTTGTTGTTGACCACGATGTTTAATAATGTCAATTTCATTGTCACAATCCAAAAGTCGAATGTTAGTTTTTCTTCCAAAGAAACTGTTGGCTAAATAACATTCAATAAGATGTAGATGTTTTAAAAAGGAATCCCAAGCATTTTCTGAAAATAAAACCATCTTTGTTCCATGGCTTAGTATTACTGCGGGAGAGTAGTCTAATGATTTTACCAATCCTATCGACACACTTTTACTCATGCAAGATGAAATAGGATAAAAGATGCGAAGGAAAACTTCAGTTAAAATGTTTGGTGGAATATTTTCTTCAAGTTTTCTTTTCTTTCTTACGTTTGTTTTATTATTTTCCAACTTTTTATTTTGTTTTCCAAACTTTAAAAAGTCATCAATTTCCTTTACAATATTTTCTTCAAAATGTTTATCATCATTTTCCAATAAAGGTGCTGTTTCGGAAACGTCTTGTACAACTGATAAAGAACTCATTTTGTTTATAATGCTGTAGACGATGTTACCCATACAACTGTAGACAGTAAACTAAACAATTTTCGTTCCCGCTCCTGCTTTTATAACCGAGTGGTGGGGGTATTTTTTTTTTCCTTTTCATTTTACAAAACTGCTTTTACAATTCCTGTTAAAGGTGTATATGTAACAATTTTATCATGTAAAATTAAACAATAAGCAGATGTATCTTTGGGTACATTTTGTTCAAATTCCATTTCTATTTTTATATCTACACTGGAAGATTTTACAGATTCGTTTTGTTTTGAACAATCAACTACAACAATCGGATAGTTAGATTTAAATTGGTTTGGCGTTAATAAAGGTGTGTTTGTTTTTCCATAATATGAATTTTGGAATCTTGCGTACATATCGTACAAAACGCTAAACCTGTCTTTTGTAAAGTTTATGTTGAAGTTGTCGTATGGAAAGAATTGTGAGTTTAGAAACACCTTAAAATTTGTAAGTTTGCAATGATCAAATTCACCAGCATGTTTAGTTATTTCGTTTCTTCTTTTTGTTTGTAATCCAAATATTACATATCTTGCCTTTTCCAAATGAGTAGAAGTTTTTACAGTCCATGTATGACGTTGTGTTTCCGGTAAAACCGGATATTCATGAAACTCCCAACTTCTAAATGGTATTACGATATCACGATCTGATTTTAAAGTTCTTAATAATGAAATTCTATTCTGATCGTTTAACCGTACATGCGGTACTCTCCAAACAATTTTGTCTAATTGCATTTTCCATTCTAAAGTAGCTTCCGTTGTTCCATCAGTTGCTTGAATAATATCTTTGTCGTTTGATGATCTTAACAAAACTAATTCTTGTTTTACGTTTATTATTATTTTTCGGTAATCTTCGGCAAAGCCTAAAAGTAATCTTAAAGGAATGTAAAAGTCAAAATTGCCTGAAGTGTTTGGAGTGATTGTACTGGAATCGGGTGCTACCCATCCTGGTGCGGCCAGCATATTTTTTTCACTCGGTGTTAAAGATGCTAATCCTTTTAATGTACTTGTAATTCCCACCTTTTTTGTTGAATCTACTGTAACTCCGGAAATTTCATATCTTATTTCATCAAACAAATATGCCATGGGGTTATTTATGAACGGAACAGTACTTGCAGTGCTTCCATCTTTTTTTGTTACTCTTCCTTCGATATACAAATAACTTTCACATGGAAGTGTATAAATATCCTGTTGTTGTATGGGAATTCTAATTTCATCATTATTATTTAATTTTGATGAAGCGTAAGGGTTGTGCGTATGATATTCCTTTTCCCATAAGGTTTCGTCGAATGTCGGACCCTGCGCTATATCCAATATTTCCATTATTAATAAGTTTTAATCCAATTTCTTCTAGAAAACGAATGTTATCACTTGTTAATCCTTCTATAGCTGAAGTGCTACTGACTTGTTTACCAGTCAGCTCTTTCTTTTTAAATGATAACCCCATTGTTATACGGTTGATTTTATATGTATTCGTATAGTTATAGGTTCGTCTCTAAAATCAATATGATTTCCGTCTTGATCTAGTATGTTCACCACAATGTCTGAAATAAAACTGGTGTTTAACGGTAGGTACACCAAGTTTTGTGGCTTTTCCACAATTTTAAAACCCGGAGCGACCGTTGGATAGAATGTGTGCAATATATGAGTATTTTCACCATCTCTATAAGAACCATGTATAATATTACATGTAATATCTATACTGTTAACTTTCATTATTGTTACAGTTCTAGCACCTGAATGGTTAATATTAGGTTCTAAAATTTTTGTTGTTTTAGGAAATCCTAATAAACTACCAATTGAATGTTCTTTGCTAAAATCTATATAATATTTAGATTTAATTTCAGCTTTCATAGTATTGTTATTTCCTTTTATTGTTATATTATCTTTTCCCATATGATTTTGTATCGCTTCATTTATATCATCAATTTCATATGCTCCAGTGGGTAAACTAAATACTTGTATATCTGAATATTTGTTTGTATTTTTATCTTTTGTTTTGTAATAATGTATTTTGTCATTAACATTTTCAGTAACGTTGGGAATAGAATTATAAGTTGTTATATCTAATAATGCGGCTTCCCATAATTTATCTTTTTCCAAACGTAACGCAGGGAAAAGAACACTTCGCAAAGTAGATGAAGTTCCAGTTAATGATACTGTATAGGAAGACATCTTAAAGTTGACTAACACTTTTTGTTAAAAAATCTAAACATAAATGTCCACAGATTACCGTATCATCAGGTTGCTCTCTTTTATAATTGTATAGTACATTTTTAGCTGTTTTAAAGTAATATTGTAGTTCTTTTGGTGGTGGAAGATTACCAAAACTATCAAAGTAGTAAATAGTTGATCCTAGTTTCTTATAACATACCCAATGAGTGCCTGATCCTTTACTATTATCTAAATTTACTATTCCGGTTTCATTTTTCCATATTTTAACAGGTAATGCATCTTTCATAAACACTCCTCTAAAAAATGGAATTTTTAAACAAGAAACATAAGTAATTAATTCTTTATCTGTTAATTCTTTATTTGGAATTAGTAATTGTTTTTTTCTGTTTAATACACACGATACGGTCTTAGGTATAATCCTCCTCCTTTTTTTATCATTGACCATATTGTTTGTTTCTTTTTATTTTTACCTGCGGTGGATCGTCGTTTTCTTCTTATATTTCCTCCACGTTTCTTTGCAGGTTTTCTTCTTCTTTTTCCACCTCCTTTCTTCTTTCCACCTCCAAACATCGTTTTACCCTTCATTGCTGCTGATACCGCTAAAGCTGCTGCTTTTTCACCGATACTAGCGTCGCTGGATGTTACTCTTTGCCAAGCTTTTTCAGCAAGTGCTCTATCCGCTATTGATCTATTTTTAGTATCTGCAAACTTTGAATATGCTATATCGTGTTGTTTGCAGGCTTGATCAAGTTTATTTATTCCAAGATCTCCTCTAGCGAGTCTTTTTTTCAATTTTGTTCCAGGACCACAATATTGATAACCTCCTGGTAAATGTAGTTCTACAGGTAATAAATCGATAGCTTTATTAACTATAGCTCCAACCGGCTTAGTAATAAGAGAAAGTGCTGTTGATGCTATTCCTCTTCCTCTCTTTATAACGTGTCGATTATGACTGATGCGTTGAACTTTCAACATGGTCTTTTATAGTGAAAGGAAATGTCGATACTTGTTTATTTTATAAATGCTTTATAATGAATGATGCACTTATCCTTTGACATTGTTTATTTATAAGTATGTTTGTTTATGGGTAAAACATTTTTTTCCAGTTTTGTGGAAGGATTGTATCTTCTTCATCATCATCACCTTTAGAAGTTCTTAAAGTATCATTTTCCTTATTTAAAAAATATTTTTCCATAACATTCTTTTTAACCCAATTTAATTTTTGATCAGATTTTATGGGCTTTATTGTGTTATAAATATCATATAATACTACACTTAAGAGTCTTACAATGTAATTTACATTAACAGCATCAGTAAAATTAATATGGTCTTTTAAGCTAGTCAATCGCAAGTCTTCACAAAAAAAAGACTGCTTATTTAAATCTTTTCTTAGAAAAAGATTATAGTATATGTGTCCCTTCTGATGCATTTGTGCTACTGTAACTACATCATTGTCTCTTATTCCTTCTGCAACATTGACTAGTGGTTTCCCTTTGCAATCAAAGGCTTGTCGGCCGCCTTCTTGTAATACAGGAACTTGTCCAATTGTTGCTACATCAGTTTCATCCGACCCTTTTTTAACATTAGTAATTATTTTTGCATCAGCATCCCATTTCTTATCTTTTAATTTCATTATTTGACTTATTGTTGCTGCATGTGATTTTGCAGTTCCTTCCTTAACGTTAGTTAACACTTTATTTTTGCAATCAATTGTATTAATATCATGCGTAATACAATGATCTGTAAGATATTGAAGGTTTACAGCATCTTTCATATCTTTAGGGTCTCCAATATCATGTATTACAAAGTTGTAAAAGGAAAATTTATCTGTTTTTTCAGGGATGACTGAATGTAAATACTTTTTTGTAACTGAATCTTGATCATTAATAGGATCTGCTATATTGGCTATTCTAAGATCTTTTGCATCATATACTTTATTATTACTCCTAGGATCATATCGTAAGGTTTGGTTTATGTACCACATTAAATATTCTTTATTTACCGAATCATTCTTATCTATTGGTTTTGGAAGATTTACAATTCTATAAAAATTAGCGTTATACACTTCATTTTGAAGCTTTAAGCTAGGTAATGTTTCACTTCTTAAAGTTTTAAAATTTACCGCATCATTTTCATCTTTTGGATCATTTACAAACTTTAAACGTTTGTTATTTATATCATAATCTCCATCGGATGTTAGTGGTAAACCACCTCTTTTTCCATAAGATCCTGATTTGCTTCCAGTTTCGGAATACCGTCCAAACTTATCCACACTCATGGTTATACTGAATATTTAATCAGTTATACTTGTATTATATATACTCATATTTTTTATGCAATTACTCCTCGATTTCGCAGTTCGCCGACCAAAGCTACCCATTCATTTTCTAAACCACTATGTCCGGCTTGTTTAGCTTCATATATCAACTTCATTCTGTCAACCAATTTGTTTATATCGTTGTAGTATATTATATTAGTATCATACAAGTTTTTTAATAATCCTTTTCCTGATAAACTTGATTGATTTGTTTTTCTTCTTTTATGTAAAATATTTATTTCAGCAGAAGATAATGATTTTCTTTTTATGGGTTCCCTTCTTTTTGGTGGGAAAAGTTTAGCAATAATAGTTTTATATTTTTCTGATGCATTTCTATGAACATTAAAATTTTTAGAATAATTTTTCTTATGCGCATTTGTATCCTCCAATATTTGTTTAAAAATGTTTAAATCCTTTTTAGTATATTTATTAGGTTTCGGCTTAAAAATAAGTTCAAACAATCCTTTTGTACCCTTGTATTGTTTATTATTTATAATAATATTGTCATGTTCGTCTACATCAAGTTTGCTATCTCCAATCATTAGCCCATTTTCTTCTATTCTAGCACCAAAAGTATGATATTTTCGAGTTGGTTGTGCAGAATGTAACATTTTTAATACAAATTGTCTTGCAAGCGGCCCTTTATACGCGATATCCGAGCCCAATTTGCTCAAGTTGGATGGATTAATAGGCTCTTCTTCTTCTTGTTGTTCTTCGCTTGTAGAAAGACCTTCTTTTTCTGTTAAAACATCCGTTTCTTCACCTAGTTCGCTTTCTTCTTCAGTTGTTTCTCCTTGTTGTGTAAAACTTGTATCACTTTCATATTCTTCTTTTTGTTCAAATTTTGAAATGGGTAAAATAGCATCTCCGGAAAAATTAAATGTTGAATGTTTAACATTTTGTCCTAATTGTTTTAATGGCTCAGTAATAGGTTTAAATGTTGATTCCAGAAATTTCTCTCTTTCACTTATTCCTAATCTTAACGCTCTGTTTTTATGTCTAATAGAATCACTAAGTGATTTTATTTCTTTTAATAGCTTTTCCTGATTAACCATGTTTACACCATGAAGACTTGTACGATAATGTTGTTAATTAATGTATTAAAACAAATTTATCAAAACCTATGCGGTAACGACCATCTGTTATAGCTTTATCTTTCATAATTACCAAAAATCCATATTTTTCCGCCCAAGCTTTTCCACAAAGCTCTTTGAATTTATCAAATGACATATCAGCATTTACATGATCGTTGTATATATGTTTTAGGTTTGTATCGTCTTGTTTGAATAAAACTAAAATATTTGCATTGTCTCTAATTAGTTGTTTTGGAATTTTGCTATATGTTTGTCCGATATATATGCTATCAATATTATTATGTCTTCCCATGGCAAAATAGTTTCTAATAGTATCATGATTTTCACTAGATACATCATCAAATACAAATACAGAATACGGCTTAGCCTGGTCTGGTTGCATAACACTGTCACTAGCATTAAATTTGTAATAGTTAACATCGGGCACATCAGTCAGGATCTTTTCCAACAATTGATACTTTGGTTGATGTAAGGACTTTGAAAAAATATATAGGTTATTAAATCGCAATCCTTTTGTGTTTGTAATTAAGTTAAACACAACGTTAGTTTTGCCACAGTTTGAAGGACCGCTGACTATACATCGTACAGTGTTTGGAAATAAACTGCCGTGTTTACCATTGTTGATTTTAACGTTATCTACGGTTAAATCATCAATGTTATTAATATTAAATTTATCTTTATGGTGAACAATCTCCATCTTATTCAAAGGCAGAAGAGTAAATAAGTTGATTTAAAACTAAATCAAATCTTTTATAGGTATCCACGAGTCTTCAGTTTTATCAAACCCCAACCAACGTACTTTAACTTGGTCTTTTTTCCTTTGCAACACCTTTTCAACAAGATAAACATCGCCTACTGTTGACTTTAACAATTCATGTCCGTAAAAACCGCCTTGTAACAAATTTCCTTTGTTATCTTTTAAAATATAAGTTTCCGGTACAGTAGGTTGTACTTTATACACTGTAAAAACTTCGTTTGTCCAATTGGGCAGGTATTTTTTAGTAAACACTCCTTTGTATTTACTAATTCGAACTTTATCATTAACATTAAATTTTCTTGGTTTTCTTTGTTCCGCTTTTGGCTGTGTATTCTTTTTAATTCGTTGTAAAACTAGTTTAGCGTTTTTCTTATTCACTTTGTTAGGTGCCATACCGATAGTTCTATGAAACTTGTTGTTGTAATCGCTTATTAATTTTGGTAAGATATCAACCCATACGTAAGAACCTCTTTTCGAAAACATTTTATACATTGCACCTTTTAAGGTTCTATTAAATCTTTCAATTATAGCTGCCTTTTTCTCAGAATTTGTGGAATAATGATTTATGTTATATTTTTTCATTAACAAGGCAAAATGTTTATTAAAAAATTCTTTCCCATCATCAGTTTGTAAATGTTTAATTTTATTTTTATCTCTTTTTATAGCTACTTCCATAGCTTTTGTTATGCTGTTACCAGTTTTGTCTTTTAATGGCAAAGCATCAGCAACTTTAGTAAAACAATTAATAATCGTAAGTATGTATTTGAATCCTTTATTTATTTTACTATGCGGTTGCATTTCAATTAAATCTGCTTGATATAAATCATTTATTCCTTTTACAACAGTATTTCGTCGTGGAAACTTTATTCTTGCAGGTTTATGAAGTTCATTAACAATCTTTTCCTTTAAGTCTGTCATGATGATTTTACTAACAAAGTCAAGTTAGTATTGAGTGTTTCTTTTTCTGCATCCGCTTTTATAGTTCAAGGTCATTTCAACATATTTTAAAAAAGGGGAAATCACAGCGAGCATGCTGTGATTTCCCCTTTTTTTCTTTTTTTCTTTTTTCTTTTTTTATTTTTTTTTATTTTTTTTCTTTTTTTCTTTTTTTCTTTTTCTTTTTACTCATTGATAGGATTGAGAGAGTAGTGGCCGAATGGTAGAGTGTGAATTTTGTCTGGAAGAATGTGTCGTTTGTCATCATTGGAGCAGAGTGCTTTTTTCACTTCTGTTACGCTGTACAGTTGATGGTTGAAACTTCTGATGGTGTTGAATTTTGCAGTTATAGTCGTTTCTTCAAATAAGCATTGCTTGTAGTGTTCAAAATTTACATTCTTCTTAAGATACAAACTTTTTACTCCCTTAGCTTTTTTAATAATATTGTTTTCTTCTTTATCCAATTGTAGTGAATACAATTTTGACATTAGTGCAATAAGTTCTTTCAGTAAAATTCCATTTGCTTCGTCTTTAAATTTTCCAAGTTTCTTTTTGTTCCGATCATTGTCATAATTTAAATGATCTTTTGGATAGTCACTAAAATCAAATTCATTTTTGTGAACAAATGTTCGAAGATCCAAATACATATCTTCAGTAAGAATCCAGTAGATGAAAGCGTCCGTGTCCATGTAGGCGATTCCGATGTTATCTCTACCGTAGAAGGCGACCATTTTGTTGTAGTGGAAATCGTACATGTGGGTTTTGGAAATATCCAAGATTGACATTCCAACGTACAACGGACGATCCATTTTCACGCTTGTCTTCTTCATAGATACTGCCACAAGGTTTTCATTGATGATAACGGATGTTTCAAAGTTTGGTTTTTGTACAAGTTTTTCTAGTTTTATAGGATCTGTAATTAATTTAACATTTTTGTGTTTTCTTTTGTTTTCCAATGTTTTTCCAAATATCGCATTATTCATTAATTTAAAAAAGTCCTTTTGAAATGTTGATGTTGCAGCTGCTCTTCTTCTGGTGTTTGAATCAATGTACGGTTTTAACCAGCAAGATTGGGAAAATTTTAAAACTCTATGAATTTTGGTTATACGTAAACCCAATTGGAGTGCTTGTTGAACAACCCAAAAGTGAGCTACGTATCTTTGTTTATTTTCAAGAGTCATCATTAATTTTGGATGTTTGCCAATTGGTGAAACTTCTGTTTTTGCAAGGAGCGGAAGATCGTAATGAAAATCATGCAAGTGTTCTGGATATTCAAAGTCACAGTCCAATATGTATCCGGTGTCTCCGTCTTTTGAAATTTGCGAAATATCACCAATAGAGTCTGGATTAACCCATTCAAAGTTTCCAAAAGGAAGTGGATTAGACATGGCCCATCCGTATAAATTGTTGGCATCGAAATATCCCAAGAACACTGATGGTTTTTCTTTATCGTAGTTTGGAAGATATTTGTTGTTAGCTTTAACATGTCTAGTAACACTTTGGGTCAATCCACCTCTAACGCCCGATTCGATCATCAACACCATGTCAATATCTGTTAATAATTGAAGGTTGCACTTTGTTTCTTTTAGCATAGCTTGCCAAGCTAGTCCTGGAGAAGTATAAGAATGAAGAGGGTCTAATCCGTAAGCTTCAAAGCAGGTGTTTCTAAATTCTTCCATCACATCGCAGAGAAGGGTCACATCAAGTTTTACATAAAAGTCAGAATAATCTCCCAGAGTGTTCATTTCCAATTCGTCCCAAACTCTGCATGCGTGTTGATAGTCTTCAGGTGAAATGTCCAAATCGGTAAGTTTACTTTTGAAAGCTTCTGGTGGAGGAAGTGACGTTTCTTGAAATTTATGTAGTCCATCGATGTAATCATACGGGAAAACTCCTTTCCGAAGAACCAAATCCATTTTTTCTGCAGGTACAATTTTGCTTGTTTCTATTAAATTTTGTCTTCTTAAATTTTCAGAAAGTTTCATAAGACTGGAAGGCATAAATCGAAAAGAATCAACAAATCTAAGTTTAATTTTGCCCACCTTTTTTGAAAAGCTTATAAATTTTTCCATAGTTTGTGCTATAACGTCTATTTCACCGTTGTCTCTTGCTAATTCGGGAATGATAAAATGTCCATCGTATCCGCTAAGATTGTGAAAAACCACGGGAATAAAAGATGGTAGTTTGTAGTTGATGTTACATCCGTTGCAAGCTGCACCTCTGTAGGCTCCTGTCAGATGGTCATGGTCGCGAACTTTAACTTTAGTTTCTGTAAATTGATTGTTACACAAATAGCATGTTGTTGTCGAATCATAAAGATAAATTTCTTCCGGTGTCATAGGTGACATAGGAACCACATTGCTATACATTGCTTCCACTTTCCCAGCGATGTCGTATAAATCATCAACAAAGTATCGAGCTGCTTCTTCTCCACGATAAATCTTTGGTGTAGATGTCAAACCATATTCTTGAAGATGTTCTTCAGGCAGAGTGGATTTTACTATTAAACAGTAGCTGTTTGGTTTGTGAAGTTGATACTTTGTTCTGCTTGTAATTTCCTCTCCTTCTTCTTGTTCAAGTGGAAGCAATGAAGATTCAAAATCTGCATACACTACAACGAGAATTCTGTATTGTTGGATAACTTTATCAAATTTTACTTGTGATCTGCTAGGATGTGGTAATTTAATTCTTACTTCATAGTTTCCATTGCATAATTTTTGATGTTCCATCAACCATTCTGAACCACCTCTTCTTAATGGTTTGTTTACAAAACAAAAACATCTTTTACAAGTGGTTTTTTCTACTTTATGTTTTGATAACTGTTTGCAAACTAGAGCTTCGAAATCTTTAATATATACATAATGTGAAATATCACCTTTTGTTATTAATAATAAATCGGTATGATCTCTGCGTTCGGTGGGTGTTATACGTAAGGGATAGACATTGTTGGATGAATCTAAGCCAAAGATGTTTACAGATGCAAAAGG
This sequence comes from Flexamia atlantica, assembly GCA_035578135.1. Classification (NCBI taxonomy): domain Eukaryota; kingdom Metazoa; phylum Arthropoda; class Insecta; order Hemiptera; family Cicadellidae; genus Flexamia; species Flexamia atlantica. Next base: position 3,742,460 of record JAQJVK010000013.1, on the reverse strand, counting down.
ATTTTTCTTTTCAAATTTTGATATGTCTTGAATTGAAACAGGATAAGTCATGCCTTGAAAGTTATACATATATGAAATCTCATCGTATGCTCTACTCGGTCGTTCCACATGATCTTCTACATATTTTGCAAGCATTGCATACTTGAAACATTCAGCATTTTCATTTTGTACATTAACACAAGATTTGGTTACTCGAATCTTCCTTGGCAAAGCAATATAACTACTACCTCTCATTCCATATCCATGTTTATGAACTCTCACATCTAAGCTTGTTATACTTAACAAACTCCATCCAGAACCTCTTCCTTCATGTTCTTGTAATTTTGTTAAAAGTTCTTCAAAACAATCATCCACAATTGAGCTTATATCCGATGCAAACATGATGGTTTTGTTTTTAGTTAAAAATCCTCTTGGTGATGTTTCATTCTGAACATTTGTAAATACAGTATCTAATAATATTCCAAACTTTATAAAATTTAATCTTCTTAGTTCATTCTTCAATGTTTCTGTTACTAATGTTTTTGCTTTCAATATAAATTGTGCTAGTTGCAATTGAGCATTGTCAATCTTAAAATGAGTTACTACACTGCCTGGTAAAGCTCGGGCGTATAATTCCACATCCAAAGATGGTCCGGGTGCGTATTGAATAACACTTGGTCTTGAATTTAGTTGTTGTTGATGGGTAGCCAGCATTTGATCTAATTCTTCTAAATCTTCTTCTTCTGCATTGTTTCTTGTTTCGTTGTTATGGTACACTTCTTTGTGTATTTGTAGTAAGTTTTCATTTTCAAAAGATTCTTCACAACTGATGCAGTAATACATGACGTAGGTGTGCTCTCCACAAAAGTTGCAGTAATAATAAGAACCACTCTTAAACTACCCCTATTTATAGACTACCCCCACCACTTTTTTCTGTATTAAACACAAAAAGTGTTAATAACAGTTAAATTTCTTATATTTCAAAACTCCTAAGTGTCAAGGTCAAATAATGCAAGTTTAAAAAAACATCTAAGTGTCAAATAATGCAGGTATTAAAAAAATCTAAGTGTCAAGGTCAAATAATGAAAGTTTTAGAAAAAATCTAAGTCTCAAGGTCAAATAATGGAAGTTTTAAAAAAATCTAAGTGCCAACGTCAAATAATTTAAGTTCAAAATAATACATATATTATGCGTCGTAAGTGTGATCATCATTGCTGTTGTTTAAATATGTTATTTCCAAATCGTTATCGCTTTCATCTTCCTCCATGTCCGATGCCGGAAACAAACGTCGCCGAACAAGAGCATGTATATATTGTACTGGATCATAGTTAATTGTTACAACATGTGTTAACGGTGTTTCTTCGCCTATTGCTACTGGTACTTCCAAAATATTTTCTTCATCACTTGTAGCATCAGACGTAGCATCGGATGTAGCATCGGATGTAGCATCGGATGTAGCATCAGATGTATCTTCTACTGGAATCAAACTATTTTCAAAAATACTTTCGTCATCCGTTAAGTCTTCTGGTTCAACTATTTTATATATTTTTTCACAAATTGTACATCCAAAAGGAAAATTGTTGTCTGTTGGAGGCATTATAAAAGAAACTTGATATTGTAAAAATAAATGTTGAAGCAGATGTTTGAAAATTTTTCTAAGTCCAAAAGTATTAATTATTAGGAAGTTTTACAAGTCCAATGTAAAGTAAAAATAAAGAAAGAAGTGTTGTTGCCTGTTTAAACAGTTGCAAAAGAATGATAGGTTTGAAAATTTTTCAAAGTCCTAAAATATTAAATATTGAGAAGTTTTAACACTTAAAATATTTACAAATCCAATGTAAAGTAAAGAAAGAAATGTTGTTGCCTGTTGGAACAATGGCAAAAGAATGATGGAAACCAAACCCGCAGTAAGGGTCCTGTGGTTTGGGAGGGGGTAAGCGAGGAGGGGGGATGACCTCAAGCCGAGTTGGGGTCCGGGATCTGCGCGTGTGGTTCGGCATCAGTTGCTCGCTAGACAGTGAGGTGGTAACATGTTCAGAAGGCGCCCTGAACATTTTATCATTTTTGCTGTTTGGTGAAAATATCTTGGTGTTATTTGTATAATAACATCTTGACGTAGGACTGATTAATTTTAAGGCATGGTAGTTGTTTGTGCTTGTAGATACCCTAGGGTTTGTAGTTTGTTTTTAATTTGCTGGTTTGGTAGTTAGTATTATTTTAAAATCTTTCTTTTACTTACAATATATTTCTGCCTGGAATGTTTAAATTTAAAGTAAAATTTTTGTTTTTAGGAATGTTATATGATATGTTTTTAATACCTTTCTATTCCAATTTCCTTTTTCCAACAAGCTTGTTGAGGGCATTCCCTCTCTTGTCTTGTACTCCTTTTTAGTTAGGGACACCTTTCAATTCCAATTTCCTTTCCTTTTTTCCTTCCATCTTTTGCATGGTAAAACCAATAATGGTAAAACCGGCTACCGCTTTTGTAGTGATTACGCTCACCAAAGCGGGTCACTTACAACCTCTATACGTGCTGGATGGGTAGTTCGCCTACCTCCGGAGTTTCGCTAGACCTCAGTTGTTCTGCGTCGCTAATGGCGAGACACTGGCTCCTTTAGTGTTAGGAAATAAAAAACATATTTGTATAACATTTTTTCCTAAATTTAATTAAGCAACTTGCTATTTCAAAATAACATTTTTGTTTTAGCTTAGCGTTGTACGCTTATGGTGAGGTGTGTGAGTTCGCTTACGTGATGATCACACTGTAATCATGATGTGCAGCGCTGGGCTGTCTAGCTATTTTTTTTTAAACTAAATTTTATTTCTTTATTTTTTTATTTTTTATTAATTCTTAAACTCTAGGCAGATTGTATTGTAAATTAGCTTTTCTTCTTTTAGGTTTCCGGGGGTGTACGGTTCTGTAAAACCGTACACCCCCATTTTCTTTTTAGTTATCGAATGACCTTGACCTAGTTATTTTCAAGGTCAACAAAAAGACTTAGCGAAAATTTCTAAGTCTCAAGGTCATTTATATATAGACAGATTTAGCTTTTCTTCTGTTATGTTTCTGAGGTGTACGGTTCTGTAAAACCGTACACCTCCATTTTCTTTTTAATTATTGAATGACCTTGACCTATTTATTTTCAAGGTCAATAGCAGTTAGCGAAAATTTATAAGTGTAAAAAGTAGGTCAAGGTCACCAAAAAATACCCTATGAACGGGGGAATAGACCGCTAAGTAATTCTTTTAGAATTACAAAGTGGTCTATTCCCCCGCTCCTATTTTTTTTTATTTCATTTTTACACTAACCTCTCAGTTTTAACAAAATGAGGTATTTGTTGTGCGCACTGCATAATGTTTGATTTACACAACACATCTTTTACCCTTTTTTAATAATATACGAACATTGTTCTTTTTAGGACTAGATTGTAAAAAGTAAAAAGTCATTTTGTTATCTCGCTTTTATAAGAAATTAACCCTCCATTGTAAATTTTGAAAATAGGTCAAGGTCATTCAAAGATACCCTATGAGCGGGGGAATAGACCGCTAAGTAATTCTTTTGGAATTACAAAGTGGTCTATTCCCCCGCTCCATTTTTTTTTGTCTTTTTTTTGTCTTTTGTTTAATTTGACCATTTAACTTTATCAGATGGAGATTTTCTTACTAAATAATAATGAACATTACTGATATTTGGAATTTGAAGATTTACTGGTAATTTGAGCAAGTAGAGTTCATCACAACATCTAAGAACAACATCCCTGTTACTGATCTTTTTTACAAAAACATATTTGTGGTTTAATTTCAATCTGTTGATTTTAATTCTTTTATAGTTTTCAATTTTTTCTGGCAATTCACTTTTGGAAGGTTCAATTTTGACTTTTTTAGAAGGTTGAATTTTGACTTTTTCGGAAGGTTCACGTTTGTTATGCAAATTACACAATTTTTCACCTACACTACACAACTTCACACACCTTTCACCTTTGTTCGCTCCTTTTTTTAAAATATGAGCACATTGTTCTTTCTTAAAACAGGATTTTCTTAATTTTTGAAGTTTTTGAAGTTTTTCAGAAATTTTCTTAGGAGATTTTTTTGGTGAAGATTTTTTTGGAGAAGGAGATTTTTTCGGTGAAGATTTTTTTGGAGAAGGAGATTTTTGTTTCACAATAGAAACAACAGATGATGATGATGATGATGTTCTTGATGACGAGGAAGAAGACCTGGACGAAGACGAAGTGCCTGCCATAGCGCTGGATCCTAAGAAAGTAAAGATTACTCTGTTTACCCTGCCTTTATAACAGCTCCCCACCCATTTACCCCCTCTACTTTTCGACGTCAAAAAAATATTCATCCAAGCTTTCTAACACTGGCAAGGAAACAGTTTCAAAAGGTTGATACAAAATTTCATAAATGTCTTGGTTTAAATTATGCGAAGTTTGAAGATATTCTTCTATTTCCTGTACAAATTTCTGTTCGAATTGTTGGAATTCTTCTATATCCTGTAAAAATGTCTGTTCGGATTGTTCAAATTCTTGTTGTTCTAAGTTAAATGTTGGTGATTTCAAGTCTTCTTCCAATTTTTTAATGTAATCTATTGCATTTTGAACTATAGATTTTCTGTTAATTTTTTTTTGTTTTTGACTTTCCGGTACAACTAATTTTAATTTTTCAAAAGCTTTTCTTAATCTGTGTTGTCTTCTTTGTTCCCTTCGGTTTCTACTTAATCTTTGATCAATCGGGTATTTTTGGAAAGATTCCATAACGTTTTGTTGATTCAAAATGTAGCAAACTATTAATTCTATCCGCTCAATATATAGTGGAAACCCGGGGGAGGGGGAATCACCTTCGCCATCAAGGTGATTGGTACGTATTTAAAGCTTTGAGGTTTGCATAGCCAGACCATAACTATGAGCTCCTTGTACGAGTTGTGTTTGCAGCGTATCTGCTCAGACAACCCTATGCTTCGGCAAATTAGGGAGGTGTCAGAGCCGCTGCCGCAAATCTTGCAAGGCGAGCTCATTTATGAGCACAAAAAACGGTGTGTTTCTAAAACTAAAATTTGGTGGGAAATGCCAAATGCTGGCAAAAAAATATGCGGCCTATGTCACATGGTACGTTTTCATTAACTGAATTGTTTTTTCTATTTACAATATATTATTTTATTAATTTTTTTAAATTAATATTTTTTTTTAGCGGCTTCCTGGTGCGAATCCGGATCAAGAACTGTACAGATACCTGAAACATGCATCTGAAAATGTAGGATACAAATTGAAGACGCCAATAACGCAAGAATATTGTCATCTTTGTGGTTGGTTTCCTCTGGAGCAATATGATATTAAATGTATGTGTTTATAAACACATATCAATAGAAGAAATTAAATAGGAGCGGGGAACAGAGCAGCTTGTGGTTTAACCACTTACTGCTCTGTTCCCCGTTCATAGGGTATGTTCAGATGACCTTGACCTAGTTATTTTGAAGGTTTATTGTAACTTAACAAAAATTTTCTAAGTCCATAACGAGGTCAAGGTCATTTAAATCTTAGCGGAAGAATGAAAAGAATAGCTACCAACATGCATTGTTGGTATCTATTCTTTTCTTTCCTCCTAGAAAACCCCCTTAGTCCGTGTCAACTTTGATGTAAAGTTTTGTACAAAATTGTACATAATAAAGGACCCATGATTCAAGTCCTTCGTAATCCATAGAATCCGAAGTGCAACAGATTTTTGTACCGTCTGCTTTAACAGCTTCAAGTACTCCACTGATGCAATTCAGATTGCTATGATACGTTTTTATGTACCATAGTACTCTTTTGGCTTCAACAAAGTTGTGCACAGCACCAAAGATCATGAGGGATTCCATGGCAAATATAACCACAAGACTGCAGCACACCTTATATATACTGTCGGTCCAAGGCGGCGGCCTCCTATGGCGACCTGGTTAACCCAATGGAGGGCGTTGTCCTTTGCCATCAAGGTGATTGGTACGTATTTAAGGCTGTGAGGTGAGCATAGTCAGCCCATAACAATGAGCTCCTTGTACGAGTTATGTTTGCAGCGGATCTGCTCAGACAACCCTATGCTTCGGCAAATTAGGGAGGTGTCAGAGCCGCTGCCGCAAATCTTGCAAAGCGAGCTCATTACTGAGCACAAGAAACGTTGTATATTTAAAACCAAAATTTGGTTTCAATTGGCAGATGGCGAGAAAATATGTGCCCTATGTGACTGGGTACGTTTTCATTAACAGTATTGTTCTTTTCTATTTACAATATATTATTTTATTAAATATCATTAAACTATTTTTTTTTTTTTAGGCTCTTCCTTCAGCCGAAGAGGGAGAACCGTTGCATAGGCAAATGATATACCGATTTGGAATCATAGGATACAAACTGGAAACACCAAGACCGCAAGAATTGTGCCAGCTGTGTGGATTCTTCCCATTTGCTAAATATCAAGTTAAATGTATGTGTTTATAAACATATATTATATGTTTATAAAGACATATCAATAAAAGAAATTAAATAGGGACGGGGAACAGAGCAGTTTGTGGTTTAACCACTTACTGCTCTGTTCCCCGTTCATAGGGTATCTTCAGATGACCTTGACCCACTTTTTAAGAACTCTATGGTGGGGGGAAATGCATATATATAAACCGTGGATTAAGTAAAAGACAACATTTCCCTCATCAGCATGGAAACTTTCCGGATGTCTTACAATGTTCATTGCACTCCTGTACAACATGTTCATTTTATGTTAAATTTAATCCATTTTCTTCAAAATGTAAATTTTTTTGCAATTTCTGTTACTGGAGAAAGATGGGTAAATTTAACATTAGAAACTGTCATGGTTACAATCAACCCTTTAATAGATCCTAATTGGTTTTCAACAGTGGAATCATATATTGATACTATGGCTTTCGAACAAGGATATCATTATCTTTGGGTTGATGTTAGTTACATCAACTTTCAAAACGAAACAGATGATGATGAGGGGGGGGGGAGGGGGGGGGAGGGGGGGGGAGGGGGGGGAGGGGGGGGGGGTTCGCGGGGGGAGGGGGGGGGGATATAACAAAAAATGCTCCAAATCTATCGTGCGGGTAGTCAAATTAAGCGGAATTAAAAGACAAACAAAAAAGGTCCAGTAACATTTTTTGATTAAACCAACGGTATAAAAGTTATGACGCAAAAACTCAAAAATATTAATAACCAACGCGAAAACTAAACTCACCATCAACAGAAATTAAAACATTTACAAAAACCCAAATGTTAAAAATAATAATTATTTAATAAAAGATACAACACAAAACTAAAATCTTAGGTTATTTAAAACTTTAACAAAATATTTAAGTCTTAAAAGTAGAGTTTTAAAATCAATCAATATATAAGTCAAACAAGTAAGTCTTTTGAAATTAAAATATCTAAGTCTAAAAAATAGGTCATTTAAAATAATTCTAAGTCCGAAAGTAGAACAATCAAAACTAGGTCAAGGTCATTTAAAAATTATAAAAAAAGGGGGGTGGGGAAGCGTGGGGTCCCTACCTTATTCTACTACTTTATTTCTATACTACTTTATTATAACTTATGCTACCCCTTAAATGCTATCATGCATGCGGTTACGGTGTGATCATCACGTAAGCGAACTCACACACCTCACCGCCCTATCATATCTTAACCCCTACCTAACGTTCCCCCTATTCTATCTTATACTATGTAATATTACAGTTACGGTGTGATCATCACGTAAGCGAACTCACACACCTCCCTATAATATTACACCTAACTTAATATTACAGTTACGGTGTGATCATCACGTAAGCGAACTCACACACCTCACCGTAATATTAACCCTGACAATTAAACCACGCAGGAAATGGAAAGGTAGGTGGATTGCCATTGCGACCGACTATTATAGGAGGGCGCCTCTCCCACAATAGCCGAACGCAGTGTGTGCTTGACATAAGCCATCCCACACACCATGGCGAACATTACGTTACAGCATAACCCTCCACGTAAGCGGACCAGTTACACCTTCACCGTAATGCCAAAGAGAAACGTTGCGCGCTTGCTTATATCAGCGAGCTCGAGACTCGACCTCGCTAGCGAGCCTTGACTAGTAGGTCAACGTGTCGCTCTGCCGGGGCCGGTAGCCTTGGCCGGGTCGCTAGCCACCGCTCTCACAACTTCGTCTGGCCTACTTGGACCTGGTCGCTAGCCTCAGCTTTCACTACCTTGACTACAAGGTTGTTGTGTCTGCTGCCTATAAGAACCCCATTCGCCCGCCTTGTGTTATTCTGCCACTCGCCACCATCGCTGTTACTATCCATTCCCACGTTTTTTAACCATTTTTCCTATTTCATTATATTATCCATTTTATTATTCTTTTTATATCAACATGAACTCCTCTGCATCTTCTTCATCTACCCCCATTCTCCTGAGTCTGCTGCAGAAACCTCTGCAGCAGAAACCAACTACAATTCCGGTATCTATTGACCTTTCTTCTATTTCGACTGATTTTCTTCAAAAAAAACAAACTTCTCCCGTCCTCTCCTCCTCCATTAACGAAATAATAGCTGATGCTCTTAATGAAGATCAACCCTAATTATTTCAGAATCCCACACCAGTTACAGAAACATCAACGCCGCAAATTGAAGACATTCCGATCGCTCCAATTTGTGACGATATTTTAACTGAAGACTGGATGGAGTTGTGCGGACTGCACCCTTCTTCTACCCCCCAACAAATTCAACCCGCACCAATAAAAGAAACCCCCACCCCCCAAACAATTCATCCCGCACCAGTAAAGAACATCAGGCTAAAGGAATTAAAGAAAAACAAAAAATATAACCTGTACAGAATTGAAGAAAACAAAATTTATATCTACAACGAGGAGAGGACGAAAATTTATATCCTCACAACTCCAAAAACCAAACCACCACTTGTCCCAACAGATCCAAAATTTTTACTAGTAACAGCGGAGGGTGGAAAATTGAGAATAAATATATTAAATTAAACCTTATATTCCTTCCCCTCCTCAATCAAAGTCCACCCTGGTGGCAAAATCGGCCCTTCTAAGGGCCACCTAAGACTTTCAAATTTAGGCTTAAGTTAGGGCCTCAACCCTTGGTGACTACAAGCGGTTCATATACCTCTAAGTCCCAAAGGTTGAGTCAATAGCGGGGGGCTTTCGCTAAAGCCTCAACCCTTGGTGACTAACAAGTGGTCTGTGTACCACTAAGTCACAAAGGGTTGGACGCTAAAGCCTCAACCCTTGGTGACTAACAAGCGGTTCACATAACTCTAAGTCCCAAAGGTTGAGTCAATAGCGGGGAGCTTTCGCTAAAGCCTTAACGTTTGGTGACTAACAAGAGGTCCGTGTACCTCTAAGTCCCATAGGGGCTTTCACAAACCACCCCTTGTTAGTCACCAAGGGTTGAGGCTTAAACTTAAGCCTAAATTTGAAAGTCTTAGGTCGGCCCTTAGAAGGGCCTTTTTTTTGCCACCAGGGTGGACTTTGGAGGTGGGAAAAGGTTTTACTCGGTAATATTTATGTTTAACTTGGCACCTTTTTTATTTATTATCAAGTGTCGAGGGTTAAGGGGAATAGGAATTTTTTTGGGAATGTCAATGACATAAATTTTGGTTTTTTCAGAATTAAAAATGAAAATAGAAGAAGATAAATGTCTTAGGATTTCATATTTTCGGTTAAGTTTCAGTTTTTTTAGATGAAATTTTTGCTGGGGTACGTTTGAAGATACAGGTGATATAGGTGGTTTGGTGCGAATTTTGGGTGGTTCGGTGCGAATTTTGGTGCCGGTAAGAATGTTTTTCCAAACTTGCTGAAAAGGTTTTCGAGCAATAGTGGTTGTAACATCATACCAATCACGATTGTTGTTCGATTGAATAATTCGTACCCCAAGCAGTTGAAGATAGGAAAACCAGTTATACCAAATCTCGGTATACTCGGAGCGGTTCATTGTGAAATTGAAGTAGGTGTTGTTAGGACGGTGGCAAAGGAAAGAATAACTTGTCGAGTGTAGAGTGTAGAGTGTGTTAAGCAATCAAGGACAGGTGTGCCGGGTGATGCAACAAGGACGACGACCTGTATTCGCCGGCCGGCCGCAAGCGAAAGTGCGGCGCAAGGTCAACCAGTTGTATTGCTAACTGGTCGGCAACAAGCGAAAGCATGCGAGGTCAAACCCGGCCCACTCGGTCTCGTTTATCTTTTAAAACTCGCATGATAGGGTTTGCAAACATATTAATTCAAATATGTTGTAAAAATTTTCTTACGATATTTTGTTACAAATCTTTTTAAGGCAAATGTTAAGAAACCATGTTTCTATTTTAATCGCAACTACAGTTTCGATTTCTTTAACTAAATATTATAGCTAAGTATTAAAGTAATATAATAAAGTAGCATCTTTAAAAATATTGTAACTTGTACAAAGTTAAATAAGTATTTTAAGCAAAATGATAAAAACAATTGTTTAGTACTGAGATGTTCACCCTACAACACCTACGTTAGAACTAACACTACAAATCCAAAAATTGCGAGGAGTCTCTCATGGTGGTGGGGGGAGGGCAGATGTTCCGAGCTGCACATGTCAAGGGAGGTTGCAACGCCGATACTGGCACATCAGTTTGCTAGTAGAACCGGCAGAGTAAACATCTAAATAAACATGAGTTCTGTTTTATATGTTTCTTTTATTAAAGATGGACTTTGCATTGAAACGCAAAGTTTTCCTATTGATGCAGATCCTATACAACAAATTTTAGTACATCCTCCAGAAAGTTATGATTCCATCTACATTTCAGTGCAAGAAACAAACGACCCCCCACCACCAACAACTCCTGATGCACAGTAGGACACGGCTACCACACGTCATTAAAGCTTCAGCTCTTTACCCGAGCACACATGGACTCTGAGCTTCAATATAATACTGTTTCTTCTACATCTACACCAACTTCCGAACAATTACCTACTACAAATGAAACTACTACAAGTCTACAAGTAAATGAAATTTCATCAACTGTTAGTTCTGATGCGCAAGCAATAATGTTATCATTAATTGGTTTCGACTAAAAATTCAACAATGGAAGAAGAAAGAAATTCGCTACTTTACAACTTGGTTTTTGTGAACCCGTCGAAATTTATTATTTGCCTACTTTCATTTTTATGTGGTTACAATTTTGGTTACCTTGTTCAGGAAATGCTAACAGATAAAAAGGAAGAACATTCGCTATATTTTAAAGTTTATGTTTATGTAATTGCATCTTTATTTGGATACTTTGTAGCAGGATATTTTCTTGTTAATTTGTCAATTCCATTTTTTACATGGTATTTTAACAGACGTGAAAATCAACAAAACAACAGTTTGTAAAAAGAAACAAAAATTATCTTGCATTTTCGGATTTTCCGAAAATGCAAGATCTTTTTTAAAAACACCCCCAAAAGACCTTGACACACTTCCGGCCATTTAAAATTTAAATACCCAGCACAGCAGGGCATTTAAACTTTAAATACCCACCAAAAACACGTCACAGCTACGTCACAGCTGATGACGTCACTTCCGGTCACGTGACCGGAAGTAGCTGTCAAAAAATTGACTGCCTGTCAAAGTTTGATTGGGCCAGCAGCCCCACTATTGCACTACTAACTACGTATATAATGAAACTATAGAAAAGAACACGGGCAGAAACGGTCTGACCATACCTGTGTCTCATAGTCGACTGCGTCCGTCCTCCGTCTCTCTGGGTGGGGGTAGGCATTCCTTCATAGGTCTAGGATCCAAAGTCCATAAGTCCAGCCGGGTTTCAACTAACTATTCTACAATTAGGATATTCTCCTCTGGATGTGACATGAAATAAAACTAAACTTCACTTTACTACATCTCCTCCCAACCAAAATAAAAGAAAACTTTGCTTCAATAATTATATACACAACGTTGGGAGGGGCTTCCTTTGTCTTACAAATTCAGTCTTTCGGGTACTCTCCGGTCCCGTGCAGAACGTCGAAGAGTAGCCGATTCGTCTTGTTTTGGTTCATTATTTGGAGACTTCCGAGGTGACACAGTGCTTCTCCTAGGAGATGGCAATTCTGGTGTTCTTGTTTTCTCCGGGGTCTTGATAGATGTTGCTGGACTCTTGCTCTGATTTCTTGCTGGACTATTCTGGTATGATTCCCTCGGAAATTGGGTCAAAAGCTCTTCATCTTCTTTTTCCTCCTGTGTCATGTTTGCTCTTAAATGGTCGAGATGCACGAACCTAGTACGGCCCTCTACTTTAACCAGATATGTCATTGGGCTTATGATTTTTGTTATCACTCCCGGCTGCCAATTAATTTTCTCTTGACGGACTGTCTTTACAAACACCTTTTCATTTAATCTAAATGACCGGGGTTTTCCCCTGTGTGTGTTAATGGAATCTTTAATCCCTTCTTGTTTGATTGTCATTTCATTGGCTAGATGAGGTTTTAACAGCGACAGATGGGTTTTAGGCTTAAATTTCAGGAACAGTTCAGAAGGTGTTACTCCAGTTGTGGTGTGTGGTGTGTTTCGGTAAACAAACAAAAATGAATCAATTCTATGCTGGAGTGATCTTTGATTGTTACTCGCCTTGTCGTGAAGCATCTGTTTCAGGAATGCATTCTTTACAGTCTGAACTACTCGTTCTGCTAATCCGTTGCTTGCCGGATGATAAGGTGGTGTGAAGGTGTGATGTACACCGTTTGCCTTTAAAAACTGTTTGAATTCATCTGATCTGAACTGGGGTCCTCCATCGGTGACTACTGTTGATGCCAACCCATACGCCGCAAAACAATGGCGTAGTTTCTCGATGGTATGTTTTGAAGTCGTGTTCGACATGTGAAACACCTCTACCCACTTTGAATAACTGTCAACAATTATTAAGAATTCTTTACCTTCATAGGTAGCGAAGTCCAAGTGAATCCTCATCCAACTATGTTTAGGCCAGGACCATGATTGCAGCGGCGGCAAAGGAATATTTTTACGGGTTTTCTGACATATTGTGCACTCCCTTACCATTGTTTCGATGTCCTCATCCATTTTGGGCCACCAGACGTAGCTCCTAGCCAAGGATTTCATTTTCGACTCACCTGGATGTTCGGTGTGTAACATTAGTAATATTTCCTTCTGATGGGTTGGAGGTACGAGAACTCTATTTCCCCACAGCAAGCATCCTTGATCTACAGATAACTCAGAGGTCTTATTGAGATAAGGTTTGAGGTTAGGGTCGCTGGTGTTTGATGGCCATCCATTGGTGGTAAAGTCCATGACTTTCGACAAAATCGGGTCAAACTTAGTTGCTAGTGCTATTTCCTTAGAAGTAATAGGCAACTGATCACAAGCAGAGAAGAATAAAATGTCATCATCGGTTTGGTCATTTTCACAAGGTAAGCGCGACAACGCGTCGGCATTTGAAATGTCTGTTCCCTTCCTATATTGTATATCATACTGATAAGCCGATAATACCAAGGCCCATCGCTGTATCCTGGCAGCCGCTAAGGTGGGTATCCCCTTTGTAGGGTTCAACAGGAAGGTCAAAGGTCTATGGTCTGTGACCAAGATAAACTTACGGCCGTACAAGAATTTATGAAATTTCTTAACAGCTGTGATTAAAGACAACGCCTCTTTTTCAATTTGGCTATATTTTACCTCGCTTTTAGTGAGGGTGCGTGATGAAAACGCTATTGGTCGCTCAGAACCGTCCTGGAGACGATGTGCGAGCACACACCCAACTCCGTAGCTGGAGCTATCACACGTCAAAACAACGTCCAAGTTAGGGTCATATGGAATCAAAACATTGTTTTTGACTAACTGTTTCTTGCATTCTTCAAACGCATGGTCACATTTACTGCACCAAACCCAGTCTGTGTCTTTATTTAACAGCTGATAGAGCGGGTGAAGAATAGAAGCTAAGTTTGGGATGAATTTCCCATAGAAATTTACTAGGCCTAAGAAAGACCTTAACTGGGTCAAGTTCTCCGGCTTGGGAGCGTTTACTATGGCCTTTGTCAACTCTTCATTTTGGTGGATACCGCTTTCATCCAAACGATACCCCAGAAATACCAGACTCCTTTTAAAAAATTCACTCTTTGCGGTGTTGATGGTCACACCATGGTCCATCAATCTCTTTAACACAGCCTCAACCAACTGTTTCATTTCTGTTAAGTTTCTTGCATAAACTAAAATGTCATCTATATAACATACAGTACCTTTAAGACCCGCCAGGATCTGATCCATAGTTGATTGGAAAAGCGCTCCAGCGCTCGTTATTCCATAAGCTAACCTAGCATAACGGAATAAACCTAAGTGGGTGTTTATAGTCAACAACTCTTGAGAAGAAGGATGTACCTTCAATTGGGCATAGGCAGTTGATAAGTCGATCTTAGAATAGAACTTAGAGCCAGATATTCTAGTAAGAATGTCTTCCGGGTTGGGTAATGGATAATGGTCTGTGCGTAAGCACGGGTTGATTGTCACCTTAAAATCCCCGCAAATCCTTACTTCATTGTTAGGCTTAGGAACTACTACGATAGGCGTCGCCCATTCAGATTGGGTGACAGGGTATATTATACCATTTTTTTGCAATTTACCCAATTCATCTTCGACATCTTGTCGGAGTGCAAATGGAACACTGCGAGCTTTACAAAATACTGGCCTAGAGTTATCTTTCAAAATTATGTTGACAGCACTACTCTTAATTTCCCCAGGAACTTTGTCAAACACTGGTGCATATTTTTCTTTGAGATCATCTAATATTCTACTAGTATCTGGAACGGACTCACCATCTAGTTGGCGAACTTCCATTTCTCCATGTTGGACTGCCTTGCCCCGATTGCCAAACTTCAATAGGTTCCAATCCAGTTGAATTTTCTCTAACCAGTTGCGTCCGAGAAGAGTGGGTTGGTTGCTGCCCGAACTTTCGATAACGATGACTGGTAGATGTTGACGACCGTTGGTCGTGTCCACTGTTGCCTGAAACTCCCCAAGGACATTAATTTTCTCTCCTGTATATGTTTTTAGCCTAACACTGCAAGGCTGTAACAGATTCACATCATCGTGAAATTTTTCATAATACAACTTATCAGGCATGATCGTCACTGCTGCTCCAGTGTCAACCGTCATATCCAAAGGCACCTTATTGACCATCATATTTACAACAAAATTATTAGGTTTATTACTATTTGCATAGGCTACTGTAAAAAGCTCAAAACCCCCTTGTTCTTCTTGATAGGCAACCCCTTGTCGTCTATCAATATCTTCCTCACTATCTGACTCACACATATTTATTTTGTTTGAAGGCCTATGCCTAGAGTTAGCAGCTTTACATACACTGGCCAAGTGCCCCTTCTTGTTGCAAGAAAAACAAGAATAGCTAATGTAAGGGCATGATCTAGCATCATGTTGTTTACCACATCGAAAACATTTGCTATGTTTGTTTGCAGAAGAAGTGTTTTGTTTGCCGACAGCAGCATTTGACTGTTTAGGCCTAGCCCCTTTAGGCCTATGTTGCCCTACTGAGTGTTTAGTAGGCTTAATATAACTTATTTCGCTAGACCCTAATTGATCTGAGTGGAGAGATTTTATGTTTTTGTCAGCATTTTCAATTATCAAAGAGATTTCCAAGGCTTTTGCAAAAGTTAGGCCGTCTCCTTCGGCCAATAACTTACTTTGTATGGTCGATGACCGCACCCCACAAAGAAACCTATCCCTCAGGGCTTCGTCTAAGAAGGAGCCAAAAGTGCATGTTGAGGCTAATTTCTTTAATTGACAAGCATATTCTTTTATGCTTTCCCCCTCTTTTTGAGAACGTTTATTAAATACAAAACGCTCATAGGCTATATTACTTTTGGGTACAAAGTGTTCCTTCAAAGTTTTAATGACTAACTCAAAATTGACTTCAGAATCTGAAATTTTCTTAGGGTGCAACAGATCTTTCAAAGTTGAGTATAGGCTAGGGCCCATAATTGAAACAAAAAATGAAACTTTGTTTTCATCCTTAATAGAGGCAGAGTTGATAAGAAAAAAATGCTCAAGTCTTTCAATGTAGTTTTCAAATTTCTCAACATCACTGTCAAATTCGTTCACTTTACCTATAATCTGCTTACTGGCCATTTTATGATTGATGATTTTCATAAATACTCACAGGTGAAGATACCATTTAATTATTTGCAAATTATTAAAATATTGTAGAAAATCCTCATTTCTTCCTCTTCAAGAAAAATAAGCATCAACAAAACGCTACAACAAAAGTGAAATCTGAAAAGTGAAAGTTACTTTGGAATTCACAAACAACACAAAGTCCAACTTCAACAGGTCGCAATCGCATTGAAGTAATAGGTTACAGGAACCGTTCCTTGCCACTGTTACTTGTCACTTATACTTGTCACTACTCGTTCCAGTTTGGAACTGATTCACCGTATAACTGTTCCAATTTGTATCCGCTCCACGGAACGGCAACGGGCGTCACTGTTACAAAATGGCGAAACTGCCTTATCTCAACCGGCAAATTTATTCCGAACTTTTAGAAGCAATTTAACGCAAAAGTTCACTAATTTCAGCGCGAATTCGAACTCCTCGTCGCCAAATTTGTAGTATTCTCACTACTAAAATACTGTTTAAGGCCAAACACTGAATTTGGAAAACTACGTATATAATGAAACTATAGAAAAGAACACGGGCAGAAACGGTCTGACCATACCTGTGTCTCATAGTCGACTGCGTCCGTCCTCCGTCTCTCTGGGTGGGGGTAGGCATTCCTTCATAGGTCTAGGATCCAAAGTCCATAAGTCCAGCCGGGTTTCAACTAACTATTCTACAATTAGGATATTCTCCTCTGGATGTGACATGAAATAAAACTAAACTTCACTTTACTACAGTATCCAATACAGTTATGGAATGGGCCCGTGACGAACCCGGCAAGCCAAAAACATAGAGAGAAGGCCGATGAGGAAGATACATTCACGCTCGCCCTTCTCTGAGCCCAAAATAGTAAGCCAGTACTTTTCAAAAGTGATTTATACAGCAGCCACACACTCCATAAAAGCTAAAAATAATTACAATTAATATGAAAAAATAGGCTCAAAATTAATCTTTCATATAGTACGTAAAAAAAGCTAGCGTTGTTTGCTTTTAAAACTGTTGTCAGTTGATCTAAATAACAAACCATAACAATAACAATGTTGCACAGCTCACTTAATAATAGTGAAAAGAAACCGTTGCAACTGTAATCGGTAAACTAACAGTTTAAGTTATAAATAAGTATCTTAGTCGCAGTTACGTATGAAAAAGAACAGTTACCCTTCCCTGTTCCCTAACTCCAACGTGGAAGGGGAGGGTGGGAGAGAGAGGGCTTTATCTCGCCCTCTCTCTCTCCATACCACAAGCGCTGTCTGATTTCCAGATACGTAATTAAAAAACCGATTAGAAATTTTAACATAGGACCTGACCTTCTTAACGTTTGTGTATTCATTGTTGCTTGTGTCGGCTGTCCAGTCGATCTTGCTATCAGGTGATGAGGATTGCGCTCTCACACTCGAGAAGCGAGTTTAACGGGACTGGCTCACTCGAGACAAACGCCGAGAAGCATTTATGGTCGTTGCTGCTTACCGCACGGTACCTGAGCTTGCCCTGATGATGATCATGGGGCACGATATAAGGAACGACTTTTTCGGCTTTTTCGGTGGCGCGTTGAATCTGCTCGTATATGTAGTATAGTTACCCTTAAGTAGGACTTTATTACATACCCCCGTCGCAGCAGACCTGCGTATTAGAAATCCTATTCCTTTGCTTCATGAAGGTATATGTGTAAGAGGAACCATAGAACATTGCTTGAAATCTTGTTCACTGTCAAAAGATAATTTTTTCAAGTTTTTAGGGTCTACCTTGAACAAAAAAATTACAATGCCAATCCAGCAATTATTA